>JAJEJO010002058.1:77463-220668 GCA_020662805.1 Glaucomys volans
TAAACAGATCAATTTCAAACAATGAAATAGAAGAAGCCATCAAAAGCCTACCAACCAAGAAAAGCCCGGTACCAGATGGATTCTCAGCTGAGTTCTACAAGACCTTCAAAGAAGAACTCGATACTCTTGAAAGTATTTAATGAAATAGAAAAAGAGGGAACCCTTCCAAATTCATTCTATGAAGCTAGCATCACTCTGATACCAAAACCAGACAAAGACACATCTAGAAAAGAAAACTTTAGGCCAATATCTCTGATGAATATAGATGCTAAAATCCTCAACAAAATTCTGGCAAATTGCTTACAAAAACATATTAAAAAGATAGTGCACCCCGATCAAGTGGGGTTTATCCCAGGGATACAAGGTTGGTTCAACATCTGGAAATCAATAAATGTAATTCATCACATCAATAGACTTAAGGTTAAGAATCATATGATTATTTCAATAGATGCTGAGAAAGCATTTGACAAAATACAACACCCCTTCATGCTCAAAACACTAGAAAAAATAGGGATGGTAGGAACAGACCTGAACATTGTAAAGGCTATTTATGCTAAGCCCACTGCCAACATCATTCTTAATAGAGAAAAACTAAAAGTATTCCCTCTAAAAACTGGAACAAGACAGGGATGCCCACTGTCCCCACTTCTATTCAACATTGTGCTGGAAATGCTAGCCAGAGCAATTAGACAGACCACAGAAATTAAAGGTATATGAATAGGAAAAGAAGAACTCAAGCTGTCACTAATTGCTGATGACATGATCCTATATTTAGAGGATCCAAAAAACTCCACCAGGAAACTTTTAGACCTAATTAATGAATTTAGCAAAATAGCAGGATATAAAATAAATACACATAAATCAATGCATTTATCTACAAAAGTCTTGAATCATCTGAAAGTGAATTGAGGAAAACAACTCCATTCAAAATAGCCTCAAATAAAATAAAATATTTGGGAATCAATCTAACAAAAGAGGTGAAAAACCTCTACAATGAAAACTACAGAACATTAAAGAAAGAAATTGAGGAAGACCTTAGAAGATGGAAAGATCTTCCATGTTCTTGGATAGGCAGAATCAATATAATCAAAATGGCCAGACTTCCAAAGATGCTGTACAAATTTAACGCAGTTCCAATAAAAATTCCTATGACATTCCTCACAGAAATAGAAAAAGCAATCATGAAATTCATATGAAAGAACAAAAGAACCAGAATAGCCAAAACAATCCTGGGCAGGAAGAATGACGCAGGAGGTATCACAATACCAGACCTTAAACTCTACTATAGAGCAATAGTGATAAAAACAGCATGGTATTGGCACCAAGATAGACAGATAGACCAATGGTACAGAATAGAGGACCCAGAGACAAACCCACTAAAGTACAGTTATCTCATACTTGACAAAGGTGCCAAAAACATACAGTGGAGAAAAGATAGCCAAACAAATGGTGCTGGCAAAACTGGAAATCCATATGCAATAAAATGAAATTAAACCCCTATCTCTCACCCTGTACAAAACTCGACTCAAAATGGATCAAGGATCTAGGAATTCGACCTGAGATTCTTCACCAAATAGAAGAATTAGTAGGCCCGAATCTTCTTCATATTGGCTTAGGACCAGACTTTCTCAACAAGACCACCAGAGTGCAAGAAATAAAAGGAAGAATCAATAAATGGGATGGGTGCAAACTAAAAAGCTTTCTCTCAGCAAAAGAAACAATCAAGAATGTGAAAAGAGAGCCTACAGAGTGGGAAAAAATCTTTTCCACACACACTTCAGACAGAGCACTGATCTCCAAAATTTATAAAGAACTTACAAAACTGTACACCAAAAATGCAAAGAGCCCAATCAATAAATGGGCTAAGGAACTGGGCAGATGCTTCACAGAAGAGGATATACAGGCTATTAACAAATATATGAAAAAGTGCTCATCATCTCTAGTAATTAGAGAAATGCAAATTAAAACTACCCTAAGATTTCATCTAACTCCAATTAGAATGGCTATTATCAGGAATACAAGCAATAACAAGTGTTGGCGTGGATGTGGGGAAAAAGGCACACTTGTACATTGCTGGTGGAGTTGCAAATTGGTGCAGCCACTCTGGACAGCAGTATGGAGATTCCTCAAAAAACTTGGAATGGATCCACCATTTGACCCAGCTATCCCACTCCTCGGTTTATACCCAAAGGTCTTAAGATCAGCAAAATACAGGGATGCAGCCACATCTATGTTCATAGCTGCTCGATTCACAATAGCTAGATTGTGGAACCAACCTAGATGCCCTTCAACTGAAGAATGGATAAAGAAACTGTGGTATATATTCACAATGGAATATTACTCAGCCATAAAGAAGAATAAAATTATGGCATTTGCAGGCAAATGGATGATGTTGGAGACTGTCATGCTAAGTGAGATTAGCCAATCCCCCAAATCCAAAGGCCGAATGTTTTCTCTGATCAGTGGATGCTGATACCTAACGGGGGGAAGCGGGGCGGTGGCAGGGGTTATAGGGGGGATAGGAAAGAATGGAGGAAGTATGGATGGTGTGGAGGAAAATGGGACGGGAGGGGATGGGGGCAGGAAAAATAGTAGACTGAGACAGACAGTACTACCCTATGTAAATGTAAGATTATATGAACTGTGTGAATAAAAAATAAATTTAAAAAAAATCAGGAAACCACCTAAAAAAATAAAAAATTTTAAAAATTTAAAAAATAAAATAAACAAAACAGAAGCTTCTGAAAAAAAAATGGGGACATTGGGTTTTCCAACATGTAGGACATTGATGATTTCAACATTGAATAATAGAGACAAAAGTAGGTTAATGGGAAAATTGGAGATTGTAGGGTGGAAACAGCCAGTATGGACAACTACTTAAGGAAGTTTTGCTCCAAGGGGAGCAGCTGAAGGGAATGGAGTCAAGGAAGGAGCATTATTAAGATAAGATGCTAGAGCATGTATGAAGGCTGATAGGACCAGTCTAGTACTGAGAGAAACACTGATGATGTAGGAAAGAGGGCAAAGCACTGGCAGAACAATGTTTTGAAAGGATGAGAGAGAAGAGGATCCACTCTGTAAATAGGGGAACTGTCCTTACATAGGCACTCAGACATTCTAAATTCCTGGTTCTAACTTCTACCTGTACATTAGAATCCCTTCGAATAAAAAAAAAAAAAAATGAAAAGAAAGGGAAAAAGATGTTCCACTCAGATTAAATAATTCAGAATTTCTGGGAATGGGTTTGGGCATCAGAGTTTTAAAAGTTCTACAAAGGCAGGTGCGTGAGCTTGCTTTGCAGGAGACCTGATGGACTCAGTGGTGGGAAGATGAGGCAATTGGCCTCTGTTTTCTTAACGAAATTAGAAATAAGGGCTCAGCTAAGGGGGTGCTATTGCTTTGAAGAGAGGGGGATGGTTAAGGTATGAAATAATGAAGTAGAAGAGTAAATTTACTCATGAAATACAATAGAATCACAAGGACATGAAGAGGGCCCACTTGAGATTTGAGAGGATAAATGTAATGTGAGACTAAGTTAGCACAGCTGTGTTTTTTCCTCCAGTCACATTCATCCGGGCACAGGCAAGGAGTAGGTGGAGATGTTCTTCTGTGACATTTGAAGCGGTTGCCACCACTTGACTCCTGAGTAGAGTTACAAAGTGGAGGCGGCTGCCTTTGGAATTTTCCTCCCTCCCGCCTGTTTCCTAAAGCTAATGTGCTCCGGGTTGACCTAACTCCACCTAGATGATATAAAAAGAAGAGCTGGGAAACCCAAATGGAATTCTAATTGGAAAGGTTGAGGGAGAGGAAAGGAGATTTTAACAGTACCTTACTGAGCCATAATTTACATAAAGGAAGAATGCACAAACCTTAGGCGTATTACCTTTTTGCACATTTGTGAACCTTAAGGTGTGATCAGCACTAGATCCAAAATTTAAAAAATTGATACCACCCTACAAAACTCCCCTCATGCTCTTTTAAAGTCAACATTCCCCAAAAAGGTAACCACTATTGCCCATAGATTAAATTTTGCCTATTCTTTAATTTTATGTAAATGGGATCATACAGTATGTATGACTTTTTTTAAAGTAGTAAAAATTTTTGAGAGCCATTTATGTTGTTTCATTTATCTGTAGTTTGTTCTGAATGCTGAGAAATCCATAATATAAATATGCCACAATTTCTTAATCTATTGTCTGGTTGGTGGATACTTGAATTGCTTCCAGTTGCTTGCTTTTATGAAATAAGATTGCTGAGACTATTCATGAATGAGCATTTTGTGGACATATGCACTTTCTGGATTAAATATCTAAAAGTGGAATTGTTGGGTCATAAACTAGGTGTATGTTTAACTTAGTTGGAAAGAGCCAGATTTTACCCATCTTACACTCCAAACAGCAATGTAAGAGCATTCCCATTGCTCCACATCTTTGCCAATGATTGGCATTGTCAGTCTTTTGGTTGGCAATTAAAATTTTAGTGGGTGTGAGAAAAATTTTTTCTAAAAAAGACTTTCAGAAGCCACTTATCTACTCCAGACCCAATACATCAAGCCGTAGCTCAACAATTTAAAGCACTATCTAAAAGGTTGCTGAGCATTCTGCTGCAGTACAGGGTGGAAGCCACTCAGTGACTACTGTATCTCAGGGGCTTTTGCTCTTGGGACCTAAATGGAGTTTGCCTGCAGGATAATCTGTAACTTTAGCCTATAGTGTTCCAAAGGAAACTCAGACTGTCAAAGGCATTCCCCAGGTGGGAAGGAAATTCTTTGTAATATAAATCAGGCCAGAAACAAAGTGTCTCTAGACTTCAGGGTTCAGATTGTTTCACAGAAAGAATACACATTTCCTCTTGTAGCCAAATCTTTGGAATGTGTTAAATCCTGTTACCAAGTTTCCAGTCAAACTGGTCCCAAAGAGTTCTTTTGGACCCTCTTCTGCAGGATGACAATTCTTCCTCCCCCCTGCAGAACATTCAAGCCCTGAGCAGAGGAAGACTCCACCGACCGGTAGTCAAAACCTTAGACCAAGGTTTAGACACAAGAAGGGACTGAATCTGAGGACCTTTATCCCGAGGGGGTAGGCTGATGTGTCTTGAAAAAAGGAATTGTAAATAGAGGGCTGTATATGGACTAGGAAGGAGGTGAGAGTTTTGGGGGAAAGGTAGCCACATCCTCTGAAGTTTGTTAAAGAACAAATTGTTCAATGATACTTGCTAAGTATGATAAGGAAGACTTTCTTCAGGGCTGTTGAGATGTGTACAAGGACCTCTGCAATAGGATTCGGCAGTAGAGGAGACAGATTGGGCTCATTTCCTAAAACAGCAAGAGTAAGTGGGAATTTATAGCCAAGGAACAGGGTAGGGGCCAGTGGAGAGTAAATTGCTAAGAGGAAATCTTAGAGGCAAGGGATATTCTGGTTGGATACTCTGGAATGTGAAGTGGGATAAACCTTACAGAATTCTTGCTGAAGATAGTCCAGGGTGATCAGATATCTTGGGGCAGGGAGAGGATGATAGAGGATGAAGAACTTGATCCCATATTAGAGTGATCAGACATCCAGGATGGGTTCCTGCTAAATGAATATAGCGGGTTCTTTGCTAAAAACTGGATTTTTGTAAGGAAGGACACAGATGAGCCCAGAATAGTGTTCAGAAGTTTGGCCAAGCAAAAAAAATCATTGTCAAGTTCTAAATGTCATTGAAGTAGTGCAAAAGATTGAGTTAGCTAAACAAAAGCACAACTCTTGACTTTCGTGTTCCCTCTTTCCTTCACCTTCCCAAAACACACTCTCGACTCAGTACAGCTTTGCTTCTCTTGCTTAAATTCTCCAGGAAAATAACTGCTTAGCTTAGTTAGGAAGTGTAGTTTATGCAGCCTACAGAAGCCAGAGAGTGTTTTAAAGGGGTTTTCTCCATTCCAGTCTTCAGAATGTCACTTCCCCATCCTATTGTACGCTATTAGGTAGAGAGGTACTAGTCACACGCATATTCCCAGGATGGCATACTTTAAGGCTGATTTTCTGATTTCTGTCTTCATCAGACAGAGCCCAGGATCATAAAGGAATGGGCTGTCACACAAGTTTCATGTGTTCACTCATTAACACAAGGATATATAGACAATGCGTATATGTAGAGACTGGATGTCTGGTGTCTCTTCTTTGTGCCAGACATTGCCTATCCCCTCTTCCCAGGCAGCTCCCAGAGCTGAAATCTGTTACTCTTCCTGTTGCTAAATCCCCAGGTTGAATTCCCCTCAGGGGAAGCAGACAGGAAGCCATCTGCAAGAACTGACTTCTAATGTCCCTTCCAGCTTTAACAGTTAATCATTCCGGGAACCAGCCTCATCCATAAGCAGAGTTCTGTGACAGGTGTTAGTCATTGTTGACTCAATTCCTTATGATTTATTGATCTAGGAGCTTTTTAATGAGACCTTCAGACTGTACACCAGTAGCCGTAATCATCATTGCTGATACATTTAAAACATAACCTCATTGCCTTTGAAAAATTATTTACTTCAATTTCACAAAAGTGTAGTTCAAAATATGTCCCAAAGATGGCAGCACAACAATACTTTGTGCTCCATTGAATCCTCAAATATTTTTAATTCTGTTAAATTATAAAACATATTGAGAGGAAACTTTATTATGAGAGAATGGAAAATGATTTTTTGTTTTCTATTATTCTATTATTGCTACATTAAAATGTGTGCAGATAATTAATATCTCACATCTGCACAGCACTTTAAAAAAATAATTAGTCACATTATTTCACTTAATCCTCACAACAGACCTTTATAATGGTTATTTTTATTTTGTATAATAGGGCTCAGAGATTAATTATGGCTAATTCAAGGCCACTAAGCAAGTAAATCAGTATAACCAGCTTTTTAAATACTAAAATTCTTTCCTATATATCTCTGTTTAGCAAAAAGCAAGTATCTACAGGTCTAATAATTTTCTTTAAATATCACAGGTTTTTATAATCCAGCAGAAATTTGGGATTAAAAATCATAGAAATTAGCCAGGCACGGTGGCACACACCTATAATTCCAGTGGCTTGGGAGGCTGAGGCAGGAGGATCATGAATTCAAAGCCAGCCTCAGCAAAGGTGAGGCAACTCAAGACCCTGTCTCTAAGTAAAATACAAAATAGGGCTGGGGAGGTGGCTCAGTGACTGAGTACTCCTGAGTTCAATCCCTGGTACCCCATTAAAAAAAATCATAAAAATTGGTGTTGGTTATCTGATAACTAGGGTAACCAACTCATCCTCATTTGTCAGAGACTAAATTAGTTTTAGCTCTAGAAACCCCGTGTCCTAGGAACCCTCTCAGTCGCAAGCAAACCAGGACAGTTGCATGAGCTCCGGAGCAGCCTGTCCATCGGTTACCTGGTGGTTATCCAATAGTTCTCTGAGTTCGGCCTAATGGTACCCAAACACTGTCTTTCACTTAATATGTGATAAATATTTATGAAATTGCAATTCAGTTCTGTGTTTTGTTCAGTGTGTGTGTGGGGCGGGGGGGCAGAATTAATGGTCCTTCCTGCTCTTTCCTAGATAAAACATAATCTTTGGATTCCCTCTTGTCGACTGCAGACCAAACAGCTCAGCCCATTTGGGCATCATCTGGTCTCAGCTTGGTTCAAATGTGGTCTTAATATCTTCTTCAGGGTCAGCTTTTTGAAATGGAGCAGTAAAGTATAGAAACTGAAAGGAACTGCAAGTGGAAAGAAGGACCTTTCTCTGTTTGCCTTCTCTCTAATGCCACATAAAGCAAACCAATTTCTTTCACATTTCAGAGACTTAAGCACTCCATCAGTGTTGAAAGCATGAGGCACAAAGGTCAGCATTTCCTTTCATTGTCTTGTAAACTGTCTTGGATTTGTGAAAATCTACATGCCCCTGGGAACATAGAAACAAAGTGGGGTCTCTGAGGAGTTGAAGTAGAAGGGGAAGCAGGGTGTGTGTGGCAAAGCTTGCACAGATGGTATGCACACAGCCTGGGACACCGTTCCCTGAATACCACTGTGATTCTGCCTCGTTCTGTTCCACTCCTGAAAGCAGTCATTAAATGCATCAGGAAAGCCATTAGACCGGGCAGAAAATACTTTAACATCAAGAAACCAATTCCCTCATTTAAAAAAATATCCTTGATATTTGTCACCTGAACAATACCTGAAATTAAAAATATCCAAGAATTGTTATTCTAAAAAATACGCTGAATATTGGATAGCATCTAAGAAAAGCAAATTGATATCAACTTTTTTAAGTAACTGCATTAATTTACTCAAAGGACTTTTCTTTTTCTAATCTTCCTCTGCCCTGAGATATCTTCATTTCTGTGGTTTCAGCGATTTCTTTCCAGTATCAGCTTTCAGGAGAATACTGTCTCTCAGATACAACCCCCGCCCCTCGCCCCCTACCAACCTCATCACCAAGAGGGTATCTCTACACATCCTACAGGGAAAACTGACACAACCTGTGGCTCTCTCGCCCAGGTGTTCCTTCCCTCCTCTCACACTGCTGCATCAGCCAATGAAGTTTGTGGTTAATGAACTTGTGTGGAATCCTCCTCAGCTTGATGTGGCCCCGTGGCTCTTCCCTCATGTAACCTCCTCAAGTCCAACCATAAATCCTGTTTGCTCCCTGTCACAGGTGGTCAGCCCGGAAGATCCAACTGAGGTGAGCAGAGAGGAGATTAGAAAGGAAATTTAATGAGAATGAAGTTTGGAAAATATCAAGCTGGCAGATCGCTTCTTCCTTCTTCTCCCCAGTAAATTAAGTTCTCAGGCAGGGAGCCATTCTGTCATTAGAGCTCCAAAGAAGGGTGAAGGGATGTGAGACAGGGCCCTCAGGAAAAAGGACAGGATGCAAGGGAAATTCTAACTAGCCAGGAAGAAGTGGAAATTGGTCTCTTTCAGCTTCTAGAGATTATGGAGATGGAAAGAGAAGAGAGTTAGCTTGTAATCCCAGCAGCTCAGGAGGCTGAGGCAAGCAGATCACAAGTTCAAAGCAAGCCTCAGCAACTTAGTGAGGCCCTAAGCAATTTAGCAAGACTCTTTCTTGAAAAAAAAAAAAAAAAAAAATTGGAAGAGCTGGGGAAGGTGGCTCAGTGGTTAAGTGCCCCTCGGTTCAATCCCCACCCTCACCCCCCAGAAAAGAGAAGAAAGTTAGAGAAAATAAGACATGAGATTATCTGTTCTCTGATTTCTGATTTCTAAACATATCACAGAAAAGAAGAATACACTGGACAGACTCAAGTGAAAATTGCAGATTTCACAGAAGCGCCCAAGTCTAGGGGATGCAGCCGTGAGAACAGCTCTCTTGGCAACTCAAGGTGGTTGCTTTACAGTAAAATGGGAAGGGTCATGGATTTGCATGGTGTTGGGGGGCTGCTGAGTCTTCCTCAACTCTTGGTGGGAACAAGCCATCTATGGTAGAACACAGAAGAGTTGCTATGGCTGTCAGGTAAGTTTCTCTGGGTCATCCTACAGTGGGAGCCATTTCTCCTGGACAGGTCCCAAGCTGAGAATCAAGTGGGAATTCACAACCAAATCTCCAGGGGGGTTTTCAGCATCACCAGCAACTGAGGTGGGTGTAGGTTGACAGCCAAGACTACCCCAAGAGAAACTAGACCACAGAGTCTCCAGTGACTTCAGCAACAAGTGAGATAGCAGTGACAAGATGTACAAAAGACATTGTTTCTCAGAAACCAGGAACCACACAAGGATCCACTCACAGAAGAGTCCTCTCCTCTCTCCACCACTGCCTCGAGAACACAGTAAGGATGGACCTCAGAAGCCATCTCCACTGGGTACAAAGCAGAGGGTAAAGAACTGTGAGGAACTAAACATTTACTGAAAAGCCTAAAAGGAAACACTTGATTCTTACTCTAATGACAAATCCTTACCAGAAGTTCCCCTGATGCACACCACTCGATAGGGCAGGAGTCGGGGAGAGGGCTGGTTATAAGAAAGATTAAATATTGAAAAGTAAAATGGGCACATTTTATTTGCACTTTTGCTGATAGAATGAGCATACATGCCATTCTGTTCTAATAGTAAATAGAAAGATGTTTTTGCTGTATGGATAATTCAGCATTAGGGCTTTTGGATAAATTACTCAATTTGCTAATTGTAGTCCATAAATCACTATTTGGCAAACTGTTGCTCATTAAATTGGTTTCTCAGCAAACTGGTATTTCAATAAATTGGTTTTCAGTGAACTTATCTGTTTCAACCTACTGGTAAAAAATTATAGACAATCCCCACTTGCATCCTGTTTATTTTGACTCTCAGTAGTTGCAGTGACTCAAAGTGCTAGTTGAGAACACTTTAAGGTACATTATTTTGATTTCATATCAGCACCTGCAGCCTCACTATTTTGGAATAAACATGAAATCTAATGAGCCATGCATGATTAGGTACAAATTTTGTGTGAGTAGCTCTCCCAAATACAGTTCTTAGTCTTTCCAGACACTTTCAGGCATGACCAGAATGCAAAAGAGAAAAAGGGAAAAATAAGAAAAATGGAGTGGTGGGGGGAGACAGGGCAAGTTGAATGATACAAATAATCCTGCAACCACAAAAAGAATATGAAGCTTTCCTCTTTGAAGCTCACCTACCTTGTTTTCACTTTAAGACAATCATCTCTACTTCAAACTGCTTTATATTCCCACACAGGATGGAGTTCTTTCTCATGGCTAAACTTTGTTAGTACACAGTATGGAACATTTTTTTTAAGGTGTACTTTGTGTAAGTTGAGGCTTGGTGCCCTCAGGAGCATCTGTAGTAAGACATCCTTACCATCAGAAGCACCCCGTGTCATATTCCACACTGTCCCTGCCTGAGTAGTTCAATTCCAGTTCTATTTACTCCAACTCAGTGCAGGCAAGCCAGTGTCCTCACTGTCTCTTAGGTACCCTTGTTCACTTCTGCCGTGCTCACAGGATCCCACCCTGTCTACTGCCTGCTCAACTGCTAGCTTTTCAAGGTGCTCTGATCTCAACAGACACATAGAAACACCCATCAACCACCTGGTCTCACACCCATCTCTCTATTCTTTGGAAACCCTACAGGCACTGCTTGCTTGCATCATTCATTTTGCCTCTCAATTTCATAAGTCTCATATTTAATTTATTTGATCTGTGTGTCACTCTGAACACCAAAAATGTCTTGAATTGAGGTGCCCTGCTTATGTTTGCTTACATTTCAGCACCTTGTTCTGTGATGAGGACATCCAAATCCACTCTAACAAAAGTTTATGGAATCAAATGGAGTTTTCAGCTATAATTTAAACACTTTGCTCTGATGTAGAAATAATTTTGCTTGCTCATATGCTTAAAATAGACACCATTCCAAACCATTTAGTAGCAAGAATGCTTTCAAAAGGATTTTTGTAATGATGGGGAAAGATGGTATTCAGAAATAGAACTGAATTGGTTCTTTGCAAAACAACTTTGGAACACAATATTCTTCTTACAAATTTGTTGAACAAAGTATACAGAGCATATAAATGTTTCTTGGGGAAAATGTACTATTACATTATAGAATAAATTTAGGGTCCAAATGAGATAATAAAGACAGAGACCGAGCAGTTTAAAATTACAAAATACAAGGCAAAAAAAAAAAAAGAGAAAAGTATCTTCATGTTGCAATAGGTCATAAATTTTGCTATTGTCATTGTTGAGAAGGAATATGATATTAGGGGAGAATGAATGAGGCATATATACCGATGAATAGGAAACCAAAAATAATAGGTTTTCGACAAAAATGCTTATATACTCGTCTATTTTTTAATAGTAAGTTTATTAAAGTTTTCTCAAATGAATTTAAGATAATTTGTTCTTGTAGTTGTTGTACATCTCAAGAATGTATCTATTAAACACTTTTGGGCATTAAGATACAGTCTTATGCTCTATTGTGATTGGTTAACTTTTAAAGTATTGAATTCTCATGTGGAAACCTCAACTGAGGGTATGGAGAAATTGGAGTTAAGTAAAAGAAATAAAAGCTAAAAAAAGGAAGAAAAGGTGAAAGCTTTTGTAAACATAATGTTACCTACGTAACTGTTATGAGTGTTTTTGAGGTGTATATCAAAATGTTAACAGTATATACTTAGAGATATAAATACCAAAAGAAACAACTGAAAGATTGAAAACTCTACCCCTGGAAGAGGAAAATAGAGATGGAATAGCGTAGAGACCGAGGACAATTTTTTTCTTTATAAAATTATAATACTAAATGATTTTTTTAAAAAATATTCATCTATTACAATAAAAAATAAAGTTAAAATGCAATGAAAGTGTGAGTTCTGATAGCTAGTTGGCAGCTCTATCAGGCCTGGTGGAGTTTTGTGACTATGACCTGGAATCTAGGTGACTGAGTAGAGGTAGAGCTTGCAACTGTTATTAACCAGAGGTCTTTTCTCTAGGGTAGATTTTCAGAGAAAAAATCCTTTGAAGGAAGTCAATAGTCACTACACTTGTTCAACCAAAATATAACAGTAAGCATATTTTTAGAGCTAGGGAGATTATCTCAGCAATTAAACAGATTCAGCCTCTAAGAAGGACTGGTGGGAGGAGAACAATCTGTCACTTTCCATTACAAGTCAATTTTAGCCACGTGCATGTACTATCGGGAACACTTGAAAAAGTAAAACCTTTTTGGATAGCAATCCATTATGAAGTCTTTCCAAAATGTAAACAACTACTTCCCACAGGAGTACTGCCTTTTTCTTCTGTTTCTCCCATGTTTCAGAGTCTGATGTTTTGCACATTCAAGACATGGCCTTTGATACATACATCAGCTTTATAGTTTCCATGTACCTTTCAACTGTTTTTCAACCTTATCCATCCTGGTGGATTCCAGTTGGCTTAGGCAATAGGAGACCTAACCATGGAAGAAAAAAGATTAAGGTATTTGCTCCTCCAGTTTTTACTTTCTCTCTCCAGATCACACTTTTATAGTGACTATGTCCCATCATCCAAATTCACAGCTCTTGAAGGGCTGCCAATCCCCTACAGCTACAGTTCTTGCCAAATCCCAGTAGCCACTCCCTCTCCTTGTCCCTTCAGACCAAGGGGAAGAAACAGCTTCCTGTTCTTACAATCCTGCCCTACCCATTCAGGCTGCTATAACAAAGTACCATAGCTTACAAATTGTGAGAAATTTATTCTCACAATTAGGCAGGCTTAAAGTCCAAGATCAGGGAGCCTCGTGGTGAGATCCAGGTAAAGGGTCTTCTAGGGTGCAGACTGGTCATCTTGTGTCCATATAAGGCAGAAGGATACGAAGGGTCTCTTTTATTAGGGCACTGATAACATTCATGAAGCCTTTACCTTCATGACCTAATCACCTTCCAAAGGCCCCACCTCCAAATATGTTTGCATTGGAGGTTAGGATTTCAATAGGAATGTTGGGAGAACACAAACATTTCAGTCCATGACATCCCTGTGTGCTTCACCACCTTCCTTTAACCCATACCTTTGTAAGTAGTCCTTTTTCAGTTTTTTTTTTTCTTTTCTTTTTCTTTTTTGCAGTGCTGGGTGCTGAACCCAGAGCCTCATGCATGCTTGGCAAACTCTACCACTGAGCTATGCCCCTAGTCATTTTTATTTTATTTTGAAACAGGGTCTCACTAAGTGACCCAGCTGGCCTCAAACTTGATATCCTCCTGTCTCCACCTCCAGAGTAGCTGGGATAATAGGTGTGTGCCACCTTGCCTGACTTAAGTAATCTTTTCTGTTTTCTTTTGTGTTTTTAAAAAATGTTTTTTAGTGCATTATAGTTATACCTAATATTGGGATTTACTTTGACATAATCATACATGAATGGAATATAATATGCTCCACTTCAATCCCCAGTACTTTCTCTTTTCCTTTCCTCTTTGATCTCCCTGTTCTCCTTCCTCTACTCTACTGGTCTTCTTTTGGTTTATTTATAATTTTATTTTTAAATTTGTGCTTTCTAGTTATTGACAAACATGAAATCATGTGGTCTATCGCTATATGTACAAAATGTAATTTGGTCAATTTCATTTTTTTGTTTTTTAGTTGTCAATGGACCTTTATTTATTTATGTGTGGTGTTGAGAATCAAAACCAGAGCCTCACACATGCTAGGCAAGTGCTCTTCCACTGAGCCACAACCTCAGCCCTCAATTTCATTCTTAATGATGATTCTTCTTGATTCTTTCCTATTTCCTGCTCAAACTTTGACAGATACATCATGTACTTCATATTCTTAGTCGATCCAATGCCATGAATCTTTTTTTCTTATGTTTATTTTTTTATTTGTTATTTTTAGAGATACATGACTATAGATTGAATTTTGATGTATCATACATACATGGAGTATCAATTATTCTAATTAGGATCCCTTTTTTTGGTTGTATTTGACATGGAGTTTCACTGGGTGGGTATTCATATTTGAACATAGGAAAGTTATGCCCTATTTATTCTGCTTTCCTATTCCCATCTCCCCTCTCTTCCCTTAATTCTCCTTTGTCTAATCCAATGAACTTCTATTCTTCCCCCAATCCATTGCTGTGTGTGAGCATGCACATATCAGAGAGAACATTCCGTCTTTGGTTTTGTGGGGATTGGCTTATTTCACTTAGCATGGTAGTCTTCAGATCTATCCATTTACCAGCAAAAGTCATAAAGTCATTCTTTTTAAGTATGGATAATATTCCATTGTGTCTATGTACCATATTTTCTTTATCCATTCATCTGTTGAAGGGCATGTTTGGTTCCATACCTTAGCTTTTGTGAGTTGAGTTTCTATACAATACAATACATCTTTTTTAAAATTTTTTATTTTTAAAAATTCTTACAGGCTGTATTTTGATTCATTGTATACAAATGGGGTACAACTTTTCATTTCTATGATTGTGCATGATGTAGATTCACACTATTCATGTGATCACACATGTACATAGGGTAATGATACAGTAAATCTTTATAAAACCAGGCATTGTGCAATGTCATGCGGGACAATGAAGATTTAGTCTTCAGATGCATTGCAAAGATTATATGTTCATTATACAGATCACTTTTATTCATTATATAGTGATGTAAAATATTAAAATAGAATGACTGGTAAATGCAGGGCAGACAACTTTCAAATTTGTTCTTTTTCCCAGGATGTTGTAGACTTTGGAGCCAGAAAACTACTTGGAATCAAATCTTGGCTCCGCCACTTCCTTAAGCAAACTATTTGAATCTCTGTGCCTTAGTCATTTCATCTAAAAAATGAGGATGAAAGAATCTGAATGAAAATTAGATGAGAATATGAGGAAAAGCTTTCATATAGGTCATGGTATACACATATTAACTGTTGTTGGATGGTGGGCGAGGGTGGGGGAACCTAATATAACCATTCTCCAAGTTAGGCTTGTCCTGGATTGGCTTCCTGTGATGTGAAGAATTCCATGTAGCCAGCAAAATCTCTTGAAATTCTGGCAGTCAAATGTCTCTATCTTGATTTATTGGTCCTAATTGGATATAATGTTAGGAAACATATAGCAAAATTTAATATTAAGAACTCTTCAAAAACTAAGTCACAGGCGGCTCAAAGAAAGAGGAGATCATGTTGATGGGGAAGAGGTTAGCAGACACTGTGAAGGGCCATGAAAATCAGTAGGCCTTAGAGGAGGAGGAAGGAGAAACATGCCTGTCCTCTCAGGAAACTGTTTTTAGTTACCAGATTGTGCTTGTCTTTTGTTTATACCAGGGTACACTTTCTAAAAGCACTTAATCTTCCAAGGCCAGCACTAATAGGCACTGATGTTGTCTATTCTGGAAGAAAAAAAGAAAGGAAGGAAGCCAAATAAAGGTTATATAACCATAGCACAAATGTAAATGCTTTGTGTTCCATTTTGCCAAAATTGCATTAAACACTGTGAGGTCACATCACTTAGGATGTACACATGTGTGTAACCCATATGCCAAACCTTCTCGCCCTGCTCCTGAGTCAACTTTTTCCAGTTAATTTAGAGAAGAGGTTTATCTCATACCTGTTCTGAGCTGCTTCTCTCTGCCCCTGTGAGGTTCACCATGGGCCATTATCCACTTAACTGCTAGCTGTTGCCAGGACACAGCCTACCCTCCCCTTGAAGGATGTTGCTACTCCTGTGGGTGTCAGCAGAAAGGTGACATTAGGAGAATAGGATGGACATTTTGTTGCTTTTTATTTATTTACCCTATAACCACCCACAGGGTTGTTCTGGCAAACCATGTTTATAATGAAGAATTAAAGAAAGAGTTTTCATCATTAAAACACAGCAACACAACTTGCAATTAAATATTACACTCTCTGATCATAGTCTTCTGGCAATTCCACCACTGAAAATTTTCTCCCATCTTATTGCCAGTCTTTTCTCTTTTCGTTCTCCAACCCAAGCCCTCTGCCTTTCTTGATTCACCCAATGTTTATTCATTCTTATGCAGATCAATTTCTCCATCTTTTTGTTTTATCATCCTCTTCAAAATACATGACCTAGAATTGCCCTAGAGTCTCTCCTCCTGTCCTCAAACAGCTCATCAAGGTATTTGCTTTAAAAAAAGACATTTTTCTCTAGCACCAGGTGTTAAACTGTCAACATATGTGATGAGATGAAAGAGAATCCTCATAGGAAAACTGTAAATGAATATGAAAGGATTAACCCAGGTATTTTCCCCTCCCCAATGAGTAGCAAAGCAGCAGACAGTAGCAAAGTGGAAGGCTTCTTTATTTAGCCATACTAAATGATAAACATTTTGAAGTTGGATCCCCTAGAAACAGAAGAACTGAGATGGAGCTTCCTGTATGACTGTGTCTCATTGAAACTGTAAGGAAAACGGGATGGAGCTGGGGAAAAGTCAGACAAAGGTGAGGGAATCTGTCAAAATCTAGTCCTTGCCTGATCCCACAGGGAGCTCTGGAGCAAGAATAACACCACAGAGTTATCTTAACTCAAGACTACTGTACCCACATGTCAGTCAGATAATGACTGTGGGTCGCTTTATGGGGAGGGGGTAACTTCCTAAATATTTCCAAGCAAGACAGCTCTTGTTGGCACAGGACAATTCTCAGAAGGGTGAAATGTGTGCTGTTATTAACATGCAAAATGGCTGGGGGAGGGCTGCCCAGACCTGATGAAGAGGAGGGGAGAGGGCAACTATGGCATCTATATAATGCCCAGCACTGTACACAATGTACCATCCCAGTGTTCTGGTGTGGAGGTGAGGCAGCTGTAGAATTGGCCAGACTCAGGTGAAGGTTAATCATACATCAAACTGCATTCCATCAAAGTCACTTTCTTCCATATTTTATTTTCATTTCATAAATCAATTCAAAATTTCTACCACTTTTATATTTTTAGCATATTTCATATTTTTATTTATTTATGGCTCAATAACCTTAAACATTTACTTTTCTCAACGTGGTGTTTATTTCCATAATAGGTACAATCAGAGTTGAGCTACCAAATTCTGATAGATAAATACCTAGTTCTGACTGGCTGTATTGCTTGTTGATAGATGGATCCAAATTTTAGCTGGAGAGACACAGATCTACAAAAATTGTGTTGCCCTTACAAAAGAAGTATTCATTTAATATTTTATATAATTTTTTCCTAAGCAAATATCATCTGATTATTGCCTGTTAAATAAGCCCAAAACACAATAGTTTTCTCTAACAAAAAAAGAATGAAAAAAAGATGTGTGCAATTATACTGTTTGGTATTAGAGCCAAGATTTGTCAGTTGCAAGAACAATCAAACTAATTTTACTAAAGAAAGAAGTTAATTTCAAGGATTCAAAAACCACTGACTCCAAGGACAGTGAATGACACAAAGAGATAGAATGTCAGTTCTTTATTTTTTCCCCTCCAATTCTTTTTTCACAGACTGGTCCAATCTTGATGGTTTCTCAGTCTTTCTTTAGTTCCTCACCTTGCACTTAGCAGTGGAACCCAGTTCCACATCAGACCATCAATGACTGAAACATCACTTTAGGCCCCTTGGTTCTAATTCTAATCAGGGGAATCTAACTGGATGAGGAAACTATGTCTAGATCACTGAACTCTGGACAGTGTGGAAAAAATCCTGTCACCTCCTATTTACTCAGCAGGACTGAAACAAGGTTTAAACTAGACATTAAATTGGGTGTGATAGATGCACCAATATTTATGGCACATAGAGTTTACATAAGAGACATGTGTTCACTTCCTACAACCGAGTATTCTACATTGATCTGCTAAGGCCAAGGGAAAGTGTGTTTTGTTATAGCCTGAGACCTGGACACCAGTAAGATTTTTTAACAAATGTGCCTGTTACTTAATTTACCTTAAATCTATTCTTAGAACACTCTATACAAAAATCTGTGTGAGGACCAAATAAAGAAAATATCTGGAACAAGTTTTAGCATTGGACTATTTCTGTTCAATGACAGATGGTATAGAAAAGTTAGGGGGGAAAGCATAATTTTCTTCATTTTTGTTTAGATCACAGAGATTGAAATTAAGATGATAGGTCTTGTTCTAATCAAGATTTCCTGGTCCCTTCCAGCTTTTGGAAGCCCCCAGATGGTGCCTGACTCATGGCTAACCTTATGGATATGGAGGAACAATGTTATATTTAGTATTATATGCAATGTGATTAGAGAAGTTTTTGGAAGGGCATAACTACTCCCAAAGGTCTCTTACAAAACCTAATAACAATGCCTGAAATTTCATCATTAAAGATGCACCTTTATCCAGATGAATTTTTAACTTCCATTCCCCACTGAAAGGAACAGCATACCTTGGAAAATGGCTGATTCCAGGGCAGAAAAAGGGAAGTTCAATGTGAACCTACGTACCTTGCTACTTCACAAAACAAAGAAATTCTCAAAAATTGTTTAGGTCATGTCAACAGGACAAAAGATTTGACTTACAGGAATTTCACTAGCTAAATTTGAAATAATCTGAACATTAAAAAGAATAATAATGGCAATGAATATACCAACCAAATACCTGTAGTTAGGAGAGAAGAAAAGCTTAAAAAAAAAAGAAAGATATGCAGATAAACGTAGATACAGTGATAGCAGAAAGAAATCATTTGGAAACTTAATTCTCAGTATAATAATTGGTCGAGACAAGGATCCTCTGCAGATTCTAAAACCACTGGATGAAAAGACATTGATTGTGAAAATTCAGTGTTAAAATCTGTACTCACAGATACAGATTACCTACTAATCAAAAATGGAACCATCAAATTATCAAACTTATTATTATTCATAGCAAGGCAACTTTGCATTATGTGCTTCTTGGTGTGGTACATGATAAAATATGAATGTTTTTGTCCAGATGTTTACCTGAGGTTGACCAAACCTCGAGACCTAACTTAAAGTTTCTAAGAAACACAAAAAAGAGTGGAAAAAATTAAATTACCCCAGGAAGAATCTTTGTACTTATTAGCTATTGGCTTCTTCGTGTCATGGAAAAATTTAAAAATGGGAGGACTGCACTGGATTAAAAATAACTAGGGACATAGCAAACACCTGAAAAATGTGTGCCTTGACTGAATCCTGAATTAAAAAGAAAAATTATATGTCCCAATGAGAACATTGGGACATTAAAATAGGACTGATTATTAGATGACATTATGATATTATTGTCCGTTTTCTGAGGATTGATGACCATGATAATACCTTAATACTAGGTGGCTCATGATGGAGGATTTAGTTTTGCAAATCATGTCTCTTATGGTTTGGGGGGAAAAACATACATAGGCAGAAAATCAGGGAAAAGGTCAGAAAGACAAAGAATGTGGCAAAATGTTAAAAATTGATGAACCAGACATAGGGTATACAGTATATTCATGGTACTATTTTTTCAATATTTTATAGCTGTGAAAGTTTTAAAAATAAATAATTTGGGGCTGACACCACTGCCACTGCTGCCACTACTAGGTCTGTTCTCCAGGTGCTGCTGCTGCCACCACTGCTGACTGACTGCCCACAGCTCCGGACCCACAGCCACCTCTGCCCAAAGGTCCATTGCCAGGATACCTGCAGGTTTGATTGCATGCAGCTGACTCCATCTTGGGACACCAGCCAGGGCCTATGGATGCAGGGTGCCAACAGGTTTGCCACCATCTCAGTGTGCAGCAGCCTCTGGGGACACAATCAAGGACCTAGAGATCCAGTGTCGGGGTGCCTGCAGATTTGGCTGTACCTGAGGTCTTTCTGCAGGGAGTACTGGTGGCGGTCTCTTACTATTTCTTCTCAGGGTCGCTCCTCTGTGTGAACACATCCTTGGTGGTCTCTCTGCAAGTTGGAATGGCATTGAGATCTTGAGACTGCAAGGTAGCTGAACCTGGGGTATCTGAAACCCAGATCCATTGGACTGGGTCTGCAAAGGCTGGTCTGGGCCTGAAAATCCCATGAAAAGCTGGAGACAGGGGGCATTTTGCCCAAGGGGGCAGGTTGGGGGGAGCACAGGTTGGAGTGGCTACAGAGAGCTAGGCTCTCCCCAGCTCTGCGAGTCCTGAAGTGCCTGGGAACTGGCTACATTAGGTATGAAGGTTGGAAGAGTGTGTAAAGGCATCTTGCTATCAGCTTGCCCAGTCAGCCAGTGCACCACCCACCAGACTGAAGTCACCATCAAACTCCAGATAACCCCAACTGTCAGTGGAGAAGGGGAGTTGAGAAACTTTTGAACACTGATGAAAACAATTGTTCAATTTTCCATCAAGATTTTTTTTCTCTCTAACATCTCTACCGTACTTGAAACCAACGATTCTTCATGTATTAGTTTATTGAAGACTGTGATATATTAATAGTATTTTACAGTTTTGTTGTGTATTCTTATATTTTTAATTTTTTTCTGTGTATATATTTTTCCTCTCACTTATCTGTTTCCCTGAATTTTTTTTTCCTGCTAACAGCCAATCTCTATAAATTCCTCTTCTACTCTTCCTATAAATTTTTACTTCTAACTTTTCTCCTCCTCCCACATAAATATCACATCCTACACCACTTCTTTTCTCTCTGTAACTACTTCTTGAAATTGTAAACCCTTTAGCAAATTTACTGTTTATATTGTAGACAATAATTAAATTCATCTGTTTATTGCAAGAAAACTATAGATATCTTAATAGGAGCTATCAGATTTTAGGCTGTGTATTGTTTACATTGGGTGCTATTAATATTGGTCTCCCCTTAAAGGTGAGATACTGTAAGCCTTCAGAGACATTTTAAGTCTACAGGGTAGACTCTGTACTGCCTCAGATCCATTTTGCTAGATTGTAAAACATAAAGAAAAAAAAGGGAAAAATGCACCTCAAACAAACCAAGATGCTTCAATAACATAATCTACTGACAACACAACAGAAGAAATGTCAGAGAAGGAGTTTAGAAGGTAGTTAAATTGATCTGCAAAGTAAAGAGTAAGAAGAGTAAGAGTAAGGAGTGAAATCAAAGAGAAAATACAGGAAGTAAAAGATCTCTTCAATAAAAAGGTAGAGATTCTGGGGAAAAAGCAAGCATAAATCCTCAAAAGAAAGGAATCAATAAAACAAGTTATAAATTCAATGGAGCACATCATCAACAGACTAGACAAATTGGAAGACAGAACCTCAGTCAATGGAGACAGAATATAATCTTGAAAATAAAGTTGACCATGAAGAGAAGATGATAAGAAACCATGAACATAACTTCCAAGAATTATGGGATAACTTGAAAAGACCAAATTTAAGAGCTGTCAGGATAGATGAAGGTACAGAGGTACAAACCAAAGGAATGCACAATCTTTTCAATGACATAATATCAGAAAATTTCCCAAATCTAAAGTATGAAATGGAAAATCAAATACAAGAGGCTTACAGGACCCAATGTGTACAAAATTATAGCAGACCCACACCAAGACACATTATAATGAGAATGACTAGCATACAGAATAAGAATAAAATCTTAAAGGCCACAGAGAAAGTAAATTATGTGTAGGGAGAAACCAATTCAGATCTCAACTGATTTCTCAAAGTTAGGAGGTCCTGGAATAATACATTTCAAGCTCTGAAAGAAAATGGATGTCAACCAAGAATTTCATATCCAGCAAAATTAAGCTTCAGATTTGAAGATGAAAGAAAGAACTTCCAGGATAAACAAAAGATAAAAGAATTCACAACTAAAAGTCTGAACTACAGAACATTCTCACTGAAATATTCCATGAGAATGAAGTGAAAAAAAAAAAGTGAAAACTGGCAAAGGAAGGAACTACACTAAAGGAATAGTCAATCAAAGGAGATACCAAATCAAGTTAAAAACCATAAATAAACCAAAATGACCAGGAATACAAATCATGTCTCAGTAATAACCTTGAATGTTAACAGCAAAATCTCATCAATCAAAAGACATGGACTGGCAGATTGGATAAAAAATCAAGACCCAACAATATGCTATCTCCAAGAGACTCACCTCATAGGCAAAGACATCCACAGATCAAAGATGAAAGGATGGGAAAAAACATATCTCTCACAGGGATCATGTAAACAAGCAGGGATTTCCATCCTCCTATCAAATAAAGTTGACTTCAAGCCAAAGCTAATCAGAAGGGACAAAGAAGGACATTTTATATGTCTTAAGGGAATTATACATCAGCAAGACATGACAATTGTAAATATTTATGCCCTCCAAAATGGAATATCTATGTACATCAAACTCTTCTCAATTTCAAGAATCAAATAGACCACAACACAATAACACTTGATGACATTAACACGCCTCTCTCACTATTGGACAGATATTCCAAACAAAAACTAAAGAAAGAAACTATAGAACTGAAAATACAATCAACAATTTAGACTTAACAGATATATATAGAATATTTCATCCATCAATGAGCAAATACACTTTCTTCTCAGAAGCATACAGATTCTTCTCTAAAACAGACCATATCTTATGCCACAAAGCAACTCTTAGTAAACACAAAAAAATGGAGATAATGCCCTACATTCTATCAGATCATAATGGACTGAAATTAGAAATCAATAATAGAATAAAAATAGAAGCTACTCTAATGCCTGAAGACTAAATAATACACTTTTGAATGATAAATGGCTAGCAGAAGATATCAAGGATGAAATTAGAAAATACATAGAGATAAAGAGAATACCAATCCAACATATCAAAATCTCTGGGACACTCTGAAGGCAGTATTGAAGGGAAAGTTCATTCCATTGAACTCATTCATTAAAACAATAAAAAGTTAACAAATAAATGACTTAACATTGCATCTCATAGCCCTAGAAAAAGAAGAACAAATCAATCCCTAAAGAGTAGAAGACAGGGAGTAATTAAAATCAGAGCTGAAATCAGCATAATTGAAACAAAAGAAGTAATTCAAAAAGTTGACAAAACAATAAATTGGTTCTTTAAAAAAATAAATTGATAAACACTTAGCCATGCTAATGAAGAGAAAACTCAAATTACTAAAATATGTGATAAAAAAGGAAATATCACAACAGGCATGACTAAAATACAGAAGATAATTAGAAATTTTGAAAATTTATACTCCAATAAAATAGAAAATATTGATGACATTGACAAATTTCTAGAGACATATGACCTACCCAAACTGAATCAGGAGGACATACAGGATTTAAATAGATAAATTTCAAGTAATGAAATAGAAAGAACCATCAAAAGCTTACCAATCAAGAAAAGTCAGGACCAGACAGATTCTCAGCCAAGTTTTAGAAGACCTTCAAAGAAGAATTAACACCAATACTTCTCAAAATGTTCCATGAAGTAGAAAAGGAGGGAACCCTTCCAAACTCATTTTATGAGGTTAGAATCACCCTGATTCAAAACCAGACAGACACATCAAGGAAAGAAAACTTCAGAACAACATCCCTGATGAACATAGATGCAAAAATTCTTAGTAAATTTTAGTAAATTTAGTAAATTTTCTTACCAAATTGCATACAAAAACATACTAAAAAGATAGTGCACCATGATCAAGTGGGCTTGATCACAGGTGCAAGGTTGATGCAAGGTTGGTTCAACATACGGAAATCAATAAACATAATTCATCACATCAATAGACTTAAAGAATCATATGATCATCTCAATAGATGCAGAAAAAGCATTTGACAAAATACAGCACTTCTTCATGTTCAAAGCATTAGAAAAACTAGGGAGAGTAGGAACATACCTCAGCATCATAAAAGCCATATATGCTAAACCCAAGGCAACATCATTCCAAATGGAGAAAATTTGAAAACATTCCCTCTAAAAACTGGAAAGACAAGGATTGCCCTCTTTCACCACTTCTATTCAACATCATCCTTGAAATCCTATCCAGAGCAATTAGAAAAAAGAAATTAAAGGGATACAAATAGGAAAAGAAGAACTCCCACTATCACGATTTGCCAATGACATGATTTTATATTTGGGAGATTGAAAAAGTTCCCACCAGAAAACTACTAGAACTAATAAATGAATTCAGCAAAGTAGCAGGAAGGATATAAAATCAACACCCATAAGTCAAATGCATTCCTATACATCAGTGATGAATCTACTGAAAGTGAAATTAGGAAAACTACCTGATTCAAAATGGGGTTGCCTCAAAAAATAAATAGCAATAGTACAAAAATGTCATGGTATTTGTAAGCTCACAGGTGGTTTCAAAAGTAAGCTCGACAGCAGGTGGCCAAACTGGAGTCAGACAAAAGTAGTGGAACCAAATTTTATTAGAGTTTGCGCTCCCAGGTGAAATTCCCAGCCCTCCGGGGTGAAAGTTGGGATGGAAAGCTAGAGAAAATTGCACATGGCTCTGGCTGCCCAGGGTTTTTAAAGGGTGAGAATAGGCTAGAGGTCCTGCCCAGGAATAGGTGGACCAGGTGGAAGTAAGGGTCAGCAGGTCTTATTCATTTGCATGTAATTGGTTGCTCCTGCATGCTTGGAATAAGTTGCCAGGTGTCCTTGCCTCCTCCAGCAGCCACTTAAATCTGACCTGACATCCTGATCTTTTTGGTGATATAGGGTGCCAGAGTCCATCTAACTACTTCCTGCATGTTAGGGGGTGTTGTGGGGAAAAAAAAGTTCAGGGTCTGGGTTGGTGGGGAGATGGCTAAAAGGGTGTAGGAGCATTTGATTGTATGTCACCCTGGCAACCTCACTCATGCAGCTCTGGGCAAACCTGAAAAGACAGGGAGCAATCATTAGTAGGAGTCCTATCACAAATACAGGAGTGAGGATGGGGGTCCTTTGAGGTTTTGAGGAAGTATTAAGGGGGGTACTTATGGGAATGGCTGGTAGGGGGTCCGGTCCAAACCTGCACAAAGAAAGCAATCTGAGATGTTATTAACTCTGGAGAGATTGAGAAGTTGAAGACCTTGGTGTATCAAAGTAAGCCATGAGAAAGGATTAGCATTAAGCTGAGTAGCTACATCAAGCTGGTGTTGGATTTCCTTTTCCTGCTCCTGGATGGTGAACCTGAGGAACCAACTGAATGTAAACACTTTAGATTCTAAGTGAAGCCTCACGATGGCTGGCTGTTGTCCCTGTGTAAACTTTGCCATTGACCCCTGAGGCCCAGTTCAGGGTCCAGGGGTCTTTAACATTGATTCTTATTGAATTTCCCTAGCTGTGCTCAGGGAAATGTCCTTCAAGGGTGATTTCCCAGTCACAACCTGTGGGGAAACAGTCCTTTTTAGAGATGGTGGCTCCAGCAGGCTGTACATTTCCTGGGCATAGAAACACTACCTGTAGGTTGGGACAGAGGCTTAAGAGAGATTAGTGAGTAGTAGCAGTAAAAAGGGATTGGTGAGAAATTCTGAGTTTGGTGGGCCCCAGCGCGGTGGAAGTCCAGAACTGAGTATCCCGGAAGGGCGCTCTTTTAAGGCGGGAGACATAGTATCAGAAGTTTGGCTGCTTTGGGGGTGGTAGGTATAACCGTGTGGGGTCCAGTACACCAAGGTTGTAGTGACTGAGGATGTAATTATCGAAGCAAATCTGCATCACCCGGTTGAAGAGGAATGATGGCCAATTCAGTTTGCAATCCAGCTGGAGATGAGACTGTGGTTGGTGCTGGAAGGTAGTGGTCTGCGTGTTCCCTTAGGAGTTTGTGCAAAAGCATGAGGTAAGGTAGATAAGATGCTAGGGCAGGAGAGGTGATTGGGAAGTTTTGGTCAATTAGGAAAGGGTGCCCATAGAGTAGCTCAAAGGGGTGGAGACCTAAGGGGGCGCTAGGGGCTGCCCGGATTTGGGTAAGGGCCAATGGAAGGAGATTGCACCAAGAAAGTCTAAGTTCAACAGTGAGTTTAATGAGATGATCCTTAAGAATGCCATTAGCCCTTTCCACCTTACCCAAGGATTGGGATCGGTAGGGAATGTGGAGTTTCCAGGTGATGTTGAGGTTTTTGGAGACTAATTGAGCAACCTGAGAGGTGAAGGCTGGACTGTTGTCTGACTGGATGGATGCAGGAAGTCTGAATCTGGGAATTACCTGCTCAATGAGGATGGAGGTGACAATGTCAGCAGTTTCCCTTGGGGTGGGGAAGGCTTCTATCCAGCCTGAAAAAGTATCAACCAAGATAAGTAAATAACAGAACTTTTTATGTCGGGGCATGTGGGTAAAGTCTATCTGCCAGTCTTTGCCTGGATGTTGGCCTCTCATCTGATGTGTGGGGAGCTTGGGTTTGATTCCCCCTTGTGAGCATACTGTGGAGCAGATGCGGCAAGCAGAATGGACCTGCTGGAGAATGGTTCTCATTCCTGGAAGGTAAAAGAGGGGTTGAAGAAACTGCAAAAGAGGCTTGGGGCCTATATGAAGAGAGTTATGAATGTCCACCAATAAGCTCTAAGCTTGCTGCTTAGGAAGGGAAATCTGGTCCCCCAGAAAGATCCAACCATCATCCCTGAAATGGCCACCCTGGGCTACTAGGTCCTCTTGTTCCTGTGGAGAATATTTAGGTTTAATTGTTGTAGATAGGAAGAAAATGGGGGCTGTTGAGAACTCTGTTGTTAGTCCCCATGCTATAGAGGCTGCCTTGTTAAAACCCATGGTTATAGGGTCTGAGGAATTTGGTGTCCTCAGCAGTGTATGATGGCAACTTGGGATGGCAGCTGAAGTGCCTCCAAGAGCTTAGAAATTAGGGAGGTGTTGACCACTGGTGACCCCTTTATGGTGAGAAATCATGCTCCTTCCAAATGATCGAATGTGAGTTCGATCGATTTGGAATCTGTGTAGATGTTAACCTGTTTACCTTTGGGCAGAATTAGGGTCCTAGTCAGAGCAAAGAGTTGGGCTTTTTTGGGAAGTAGTCCCTTCTGGAAGGCAGCTGGCTTCCAGAACTGAGGTGGTGGTGACCACTGTGTAAGCAGCTCTACAGCATCCATTGGGACCTAGCACAGAATTACTTCTACAAAAATGATTAGGTCAGATGAGGGAAGTGGGTAATCCAAGAGGTTTTCACCAGGTGAGCATAGGGCTTACAGGACCTGTGGACCGGAATGATTGACAGTTGAGGAGGTGGGGACAGTGGGAGAAGTGTAGCAGGGTTGAGAGAAGAACAAAGAGTAATGGTGGGGTTTTCTATAAAGAGGAGATGAAATTCTTGAATCCGTGATGGGCTCAGGAGTGGAAGGGATTTGTGGCTTAGGAGGTCCTGTAGTTGGTGAATGGAGAACACAGTTATTGGTTGGAGTAGGGTGACTTTTAGGGCTTCTTTAGTTAGTTCAGCTGTTGTGCCAGTGCCCAGAGGCATGGTAGCCACCCACAAACTATAGAATCAAGCTGCTTGGAGAGATATACCACTGATCTGTAGGAAGGTCTGATAGGTTGAGCAAAGAGGCCAGTGGTGACATCTATGTTTCATCCATAAAGAGATGGAAAGGACAGTTAGGGTCAGGGAGAGAAAGAGTGGGGGAGGATGTGAGAGCATTCCTGAGTTCGTAAAAAGAGTTAGCTATCATCTTAGGGGAGGTAAGGGGCCCATGAGCAGTCTACTTTGCTGCCTGATATAGGGGTCTGGCAAGAATTGCAAAGTTAGGGACTCAAAGCCTGAAGAAACCAATCAAACCCAGGAAGGGGAGAATGTAGTCTGCTGTTTCTGGTGACTGTAAGTCATGGAGGGCTTAGATTCTGACTGTTGTGAGACTCTTAGAGGTAGGAGTGAGGAGTATGCCCAAGTATGTGACTGAGGAGGTGGTAAGTTGGGCCTTGGCTAGGAAAACCCAATAGCCTTGAGACCCAAGGAAGTTAAGGAGATGGGCAGTGTGAGTCTGGGAGGCATTGAGAGATGGGTTACATAAGAGGAGATCAGCCACATATTGTAGGAGTGTGCTATCTCCTAAGTCACAAGTAGCCATATCCTGAGCTATGGCTTGCCCAAAGAAGTGGGGGCTGTCCCAGAAGCCTTGGGATAAGACTGTCCATGTTAGCTGTCAAGGCCTAAAGGGTATAGGATCCTCCTATGTGAAGGCAAAGAGGTAATAGACATCAGGGTGAAAAGGAACTGTAACAAATGCATCTTTGAGATCCAAGACTGTAAAATGAGTGGTAGAAGGGGGAATGTGGGAAAGAAGAGTGTAAGGGTTAGGAACCATTGGGTGGATGGGAATAACTGCATAATTAATTAGGCAGAGATCCTGGACCAAATGATAGGCTCCTGAGGGCAATATGGGGGTGTTACAGGGGGCGTCAGTAGGGATGAGGAGTCCCTGAGTAAGTAACTGGTCTATAATGGGTTTAAGTCCTTCCCAGAGAGTACAGGAAATAGGAAACTGAGGACGTGAAGGAAGCTTAGTGTGAGGTTTCAGTTGGATAAGGACTGACCTGTGGTGGGAGGCTATGACTGGCTTGGACTTGTCCCAGACTTGGAGGTTGGCCAGGTCTGGGGGCAGCAGGGTAGGGTACAGGGTGTGGGAGTGCTATAGAATGTAAGAAACAGAGGTAGAAGAAGGTGAGTACTAGCATTGTGCCTGGAAAAAAGTTGTAGGGTGGCTCCTAGGAGTTGGAGAACATCTCTGCCTAGGAGGAGGACTGGATAGGAGGGAATAACCAGGAAAGAGTGTGTAAAAGGATGTCCATCCAGGGCACAGGCTACCTTAGGGGTTCTGCTTGAGAAGGAGGATTTCCCATCAATTCCTATAACCGAAACCTGGGAAAGAAATAAAGGCCCAGAGTGGGCAGGCAAAACAGAATAGGTAGCCCATGTCCACAAGGAAAATTATGGACTTACCCACTACCTGGAGCATTACCCTAGGTTCGGCAAGGGTGATGGGGGTCCTTGAGTCCAGGCTTCTTCAGTCTTCCATGAATCCCAACAGCTCAGGGGAAGGGACCACCTGACTGGTCACACCACTGCATAGAGGCACTAGAGAGTGGCCAGTCATAGGGCAGTCACTCTTCCAATGTGGATAGGCCAAAAAAAACCACTGGACATCTCTGTGGTTTTTTGGCGGGATCCAAAATGGAATAAAGGGGGACTTGGAAGCATAGGATGTCTCCTACAACTTACCAAAGCCCAAAATGGAACAGGTGGAGCATCTGTGGTGCGCATGACTTATGGACAGAGTCCCTGTGATGGAGGGGGCAAGGGAAATAAAAGGGGGACTTATCCTATGTCTGTTGGCCTGGATAAAGAGGAACAGAGTGGTGCAGGAATCTCCTGGCCCATTGGAGGAAGAGGGTGGACCTCGATCTCAAAGGGGAAAGTCCAAGGACCCTCCCAGGTTTCAGCACCAAATGTAAGCTCGTGGGTGGTTTTGAATGTAAGCTCACCAGCAGGTGGCCAAACCAGAGTCAGACAAAAGTAGCGGAACCAAATTTTATTAGAGTTTGTGCTCCTGGGTGAAATTTCCAGTCCTCAGGGGTGAAAGTTGGGGTGGAAAGCCAGAGAAAATAGCATGTGGCTCTGGGCTGCCCAGGGTTTTTATAGGGCTGGAATAGGCTAGAGGTCCTGCCCAGGAATAGATGCACCAGGAGGAAGTAGGATGAGCAGGTCTTATTCATTTGCATCTAATTGGTTGCTCTGGCACACTTCCAGGAGGCTGCCAGGTGTCCTTGCCTCCTCCCACAGCCACTTAAAGCCGACCTGACAGTATTGTCACCAAAATAGACAGACCAATGGTACAGGATAGAAGACACAGAGACAAACCCACATAAATACAGTTACCTCATACTAGACAAAGGAACCAAAAAAAAAATTCATTGGAGAAAAGATTGCCTGTTCAGCAAATGGTGCTGGGAAAACTTGAAATCCATATGTAATAAAATGAAATAAAACCTCTATCTCTCACCCTGCATAAAACTCAACTAAAAATGGATCAAGGACCTAGGAATTAGACAAGAGATCCAGCACCAAATAGAAGAAAAAGTAAGCCCAAATCTTAATCATGTTGGTTTAGGACCTGACTTCCTTAACAAGACCCACAAAGCACAAGAAATCAAAGCAAGAACCAATAAATGGGATGAATTCAAACTAAAAAGCTTTTTCTCAGCAAAGGAAACAATCAATAATGTGAAAAGAGAGCCTACAGAGTGGGAGAAAAATCTTTTCCACATGCACTTCAGATAGAGCACTAATCTCCAAAATTATAAAGAACTTAAAAATTTTTACACCAAGAATACAAAGAGCCCAATCAATAAATGGGCCAAGGAACTGGGCAGACACTTTACAGAAGAAGATATACAGATGATTAATAAATATATGAAAAGTGTTCAACATCTCTAGTAATTAGAGAAATTAAAACAACTCTAAGATTTCATCTTACTCCAATTAGAATGGCTATTATCAAGAACACAAGCAATAATTAGACATTGGCATGGATGTGGGGAAAAAGCACACTCATACATTGCTAGTGGAGTTTTGAATTGGTACAGCCACTCTGGAAAGCAGTATGGAGATTCCTCGAAAAACTTGGAATGAAACCACCATTTGACCCAGCCATCCCACTGCTCGGTTTTTACCCAAAGGACTTTAAATCAGCATACTACAGTAACATAGCCACATCAATGTTTATAGCAACTCAATTTACAATAGCTAGATTGTGGAACAAACCTAAATGCCCTTCAACAGATGAATGGATAGAGAAACTGTGGTATATATGCACTAGAGAATATTATTCAGCCATAAAGAATAATAATATTATGGCATTTGCAGATAAATGGATGGAATTGGAGAATATCATGCTAAGTGAAATAAGCTAAGCCCAAAAAAACAAAGGCTGAATGTTTTCTCTGATAAGTGGATGATGATACATAATGGGATGGAGTGGGGGGTAAGAGAAGAATTTAGGAACTTTAGCTTATGTAGGCAGAAATGAGAGGGAGGAGGGGGCAGGGGTATGAAAGATGGTGGAATGAGACAGACATCATTACCCAATATACATGGATGATTACACGAATGGTAAGAAATCTACATTGTGCACAACCATAGAAATGAAAAGTTGTACCCCATTTGTGTACAATGAATCAAAATGCAGTCTGTAAAAATAAAAAACAAACAAAATTTAAAAATTTTTAAAAAGAAAAAAAAGGAAATAGTTAACCTGGAATCGAAATACTTACATACATACATACATACATACATACATACATACATACATACTTGGGACTCAATCTAACAAAAGTGGTGAAAACCCTCTACAATGAAAACTACAGGACACTAAAAATGAAATTGAAGAAGACCTTAGGAGATGGAAAGACCTTCCATGTTCCTGGATAGGCAGAATTAATATTGTTAAATGGCCATACTACAAAATCATTATACAGATTTAATGAATTCCTAATCAGAGCCTAATGGCATTCTTCATAGAACTAGAAAAAGCAATAAGAAATTCATTTGAAAAAATAAGAGACCCAGAATAGCCAAAGCAATCCTTAGCAAGAAGAGTGAAGCAGGAAGCATCACAATACCAGACCTTAAATTATACTACAGAGCTATAGTAACAAAAATAGCATGGTTTTGGCACCAAAATAGACACATAGACCAATGTTACAGAAGAGAAGACAAGAGAAAAATTCACATAAACACAGGTATCTCATATTAGTCAAAGGTGCCAAAAACATTCACTGGATAAAAGAGAGCCTCTTCAACAAATGGTGCTGGGAAAATTGGAAATTCACATGTAACAAAATGAAATTAAACTTCTATCTCTCACCCTGCCCAAGACTCAGCTCAAAGTGGATCAAAGACTTAAGCACTAGAATAAAGTCTTTGTGCATAATAGAAGAAGAAGTGGGCCCAAATCTTCACCATGTTGACCTAGGACCTGACTTCCTTAACAGGACTCCTAAAGTGCAAGAGTTAAATTCAAGAATAAATAAATGGGATGGATTCAAACTGAAAAGCTTCTTCTTGGCCAAGGAAACAATCAATACATGAAAAGAGAGTCTACAGAATGTGAGAAAATCTTTGCCACATGCACCTCAGATAGAGCATTAATTTCTAGGATATATGAAGAACTCAAAAAACATAACACCAAAAATATAAATAACAAATCAGTAAATGAGCTAAGGAACTGAGCAGATACTTCACAGAAGAAGAAATACAATTAATCAACTAACATATAAAAAAAAGTTCAACATCTCTAGCAATTAGAGAAATGCAAATCAAAACTACTCTAAGATTTCTTCTCACCCCAGTCAGAATGGCAATCATCAAGAACATAGGCAACAGTAGGCTGGGGTCGTAGATCAATGGTGAAGCATTTGCCTTGCCTGTGTAAGGCGCTAGGTTCAATCCTCAGTACTACATAAAAATAAATAAAATAAAGGTATTTTATCCATCTACAACTAAAAATATATTTTAAAAACAAAGAATACAAGCAACAATAAATGTAGGTGAGAATGTGGGGGGAAAAGCATACTCATACATTGCAGGTGGGAATGCAAATTGGTGCAACCATTATGAAAAGCAGTATGGAGATTCCTCAGAGTACTTGAAATGGAACCATCATTTGACCCAGCTATCCTACTTCTCTGCTTATACGCAAAGGATTTAAAATCTGCATATTTCAGTGATACAGCCACATCAATGTTCATAGCAGCTCAACTCACAATAGCTAAACTATGGAACCAAAATAGGTGCCCTTCAACAAATGAATGGATAAAGAAAATGTGGTACATATACACAATGGAATATTAATCAGCCTTAAAGAAGAATGAAATCATGGCATTTGCTGATAAATGGATGGAGGTGGAGAATATCATGCTAAGCGAAATAAGTCAATCCCCAAAAACCAAATGCTGAAAGTTTTCTCTGATATTCAGATGCTAATTCACAATAAAGGGGGTGGTAAGGGAAGAATATAGTTACCTTAGATTATGTAGCAGGGAGTGAAGGAAGGGGAGGGGGTTTGCAGGTAGGAAGGATAGTAGAGTGAATCAGACATTATTACCCTATGTACATATTTGGCTACAGGAGTAGTGGGCGTCTACATCATGTAGAAGCAGAAGAATGAGAAATTATACTCCATTTAAGTATGATGTGTCAAAGTGCCTTCTACTGTCATGTATAAATAATTATAATAAAAAAATAAATGAATCATTCTGTTAAATAATGAAGGTATTCACTTTAAATAAAATTTTGAAAATCTCAAAGTATTTTTGAATGCAAATTTTCATTTAGTAAAATGAAGCATAATTGCCTATTGTTTCAAGAGTAAAATATTTCAACATCTAAAATTTGAAATTTTCTGGGTGTGATGTTGGTTTTATTTTGTTATTGTTAACATTATTGATTTGTTTGTTTGGTTTTGGCAGTACTAGGGATTGAACCCAGAGGTACTCTACCATTACACTTCATCCCCAGCCCTTTTAATTTTTTTATTTTGATATATGGTCTTGCTAAATTGCTGAGGGTAGATTCCAATTTGTGATCCTCCTGTGTCAGTCTCCTGAGTAGCTGGGATCACAGGCATATTCCACCACACCCAGCATGTGATTATTTTAAAATATGCCCACAAATTGACATTCCTCCCTTGAATGGGGACCAATTTCTGTGATTCATTTCTAATGAATAGAAAAGTAATGCTCCATGAGTCTGAAGTTAGATTATTAAAAAGAGTAGCTCTCACCTGCCTCTTCAGATCTTTGAATGACTATGGCATAGCCCTCCTGATATCTTAACTTTAGTCTCAAATGAAACCCTTAGCTTGGGAAACTGAAGCAGGAGGCTCATAAGTTCAAAGTCAGCCTCAGCAACTGAGCAAGCAGAAGCAACTTAGTGAGACTGTCTCAAAATAAAAAATAAAAAGGGCTGGGGATCTGACTCAGTGGTTAAGCACTCCTGGGTTCAATTCCTGATTAAAAAAAAAGAATGAGAAAAAGGAAAAGAAACCCTTAACTAGAACCCCACAACTGAGCTATTTTTCAAGTTCTGACCCATAGCAAATGTTAATACAATAAATGTTTATTATTTTTTAAGCCACTGTATTTGAGGATAATAGGATAATTTTTACACAGTTATAGATAATTAATACACTGGCCTCAGATATTACCCCCATCTGGTAATCTGCCTCAAACCCTATAAAAAGTGACTACCTTTTGACTAAAATATAGCATTTTTTAAAATCTCTCCTAAGGAACTAATGAGACAGATATGTAAGGATATATGTATCATGGTATTCATTCCAAAATTACTTATAATAGCAAAGTAATAAAGCAATCTAAATGTCTAGTAATAGAAGATTAGTTGCATAAACTATGGTATATCCAGGCAATGAAATAGTATATAGCCACTAAAAGTATCTAGCTAACTTTGCCTGCTCATTCATATTTAAGAGTGAGCCACTAAAAAGCTGATAACAACTCTATATTGGCAAGAGAACTTGCAGTTAGCTGGATTCCCCCGCATTCAATGTCACTGGTCCACTACCGATTTCATGAGTTCACTCCCAACTATCACTAGGTAGGCCTTTTCCCTAAAGAGAAAAGTACTCAGAATTCCTACCTTGTTGGAATAAGTTTGGCTACTGAAAATTTAGGAATAAGACAGGTGGGATTCTAACCCTTTAGTTTGTATTAACTCCCAACCTCATCTGTGCCTTTTGACTTCAGATACCAAGTATAGTTCAACACTTCAACAAAATAATCCTCCATCCTTCTGTCAGGGTGGGATGGTAGACAGCTACATGAATGGTATTCAATGAGTCACACTCCTGCATGGATGAGCTTGGCGTCTTGGAACCCAGCAACTGTGTGAGAAGCTCAGGCTGGTTAAAGAATAAATGAGTGAATGCACAGAAAATGAGATCTTGAGATGACTAAATGTGCCCTGGCCATCCCTTAGCCATCCCTGAGCCATTTCTAGTTGAATACAGCCACAAGAGTGACCTCAGATAAGAACAATCAAATCCACCCAGCCAACATACAGGATTGTGAGAAATAATAAATCACTGCTATTTTAAACCATGAAACTTTGGAGGTGGTTTGTTACACAAAAATAGACACTTGATACTGTGGAGAATTAGGAAGGTGATTTGGCATCAAATTTTACCATCCTAAGACTTTAAACATATCTTCTTTTCAGCCCTCTCAACTCCCCTGCATTCAAAGGCATCTTGAATTCCCTATTTTTTTTTTAGCCATTCTTACAATCTGAGCATTAGATTGCTAATCCTTAGTTTAATCAAATCTTATAAAGTCCATTTTACTATGTAAGGCAACATATTCATAAATTCCAGTGATATGGAGAACTGGGAGAGGGGTTCATCCATACTTTCTACCACACATCCCAAAGCACAAAATATCTCTTCATTTGTTCAAATGATCTTCCATGTCTTCTGTAAGAAATTTGAAGTTCTTAAAGAGGTCTTGCATGTTCTTGCATTAAATAGTTCTTATTTGTGTTGAAATTTTTTTCCTTTTGTAAATGGTATCTAATTTCTTATGGCTATGATTTTTTTTTTCATGTGCTCTTGTATCCAAAAAACTTACCGAATTCTCCTTTTTGTTCACATGGTTCTCCTATTGATTCCATGTTTTTTCAAGGTAAGTGATTAAATCCTGTGCAAATGATGGTGGTTTTGTCTTTTCCCTTCTGTGGTGATCATTAGTGCTATTCAGCAAGTATTTCCATTTCTTCCTCCATCCAGACACTTGGTAGGACTATGCTTCCCTGCTGCATTAGTCTTCTTTTGCTGCTGTAACAATTTATCACAAGCTTAGTGGCTTCAAATGATGCAAATTTATCATCTTTAGTTCTGCAGGTTGGAAGTCTAACACAAGTATCCTTGAGGTAAAACCAGGGTGTCAACTGGGTTGCATTTCTTTCAGAGGCTCTAGGGAATGTCTTAGTCTGTTCTGTGCTGCTATAACAAAATACCAAGTCTGAGTAACTTGTGAATCATAGAAATTTGTTTCTTAAAGTTTTGGAGACTGGAAATTTCAAAATCAAGGCATCATCAGATTCAGTATCTGGTAAGAGCTTGTTCTCTGCTTCCACGTTGGCTCCTTGTTGCTACATCTTCTAGAGAGGAAAAATGCTGTCGTTATATAGGAAAAGGGGGCAGGTGGACACAAAAGCTGATTCCCTTCCTGAGGACTAATCACCTCCTGGCCTAATCACCTCCTGAAGGCCCCACCTATTGATGCTATCACCTTGTGGTTTAAGTTCCAATCCATGAATTTTGGAGAAACACATAAATTCAAACCCTAGCAGGAAGAAACCATTCCTTATATTTTACAACTCCTAGAGGCACACCCCTTGATGCACAGGCCCCCTTCCTCCAGGTTCAAGGCCAGGAATGTAGCCTCCCTGACCCTACTTCATCACCACATCTTCTCTGGCTCTCTCTTCTGGCTCCCTATTCTGCTTCTCAGGACCTCTGTGAGTATATTGGACTCAATGGAGTGATCCAGGATAATATTCCTATTAAAGTCCACTGATTAGCAACCTTAATTCTATCTACAACTTTAATTTCCCTTTTCAATTTAATCTAAAAGTCACACGAATCAGGACATGGACATCTTTGGAGGAAAGAAAATTAAAGTTAGATGTAGCCATGTGACTGACTTTGGCCATGAAATGGTAAGTGAAAGTAATATTTGCCACTTTTTAGCAGAAACTTCAGAATAACAGTACAGTGGTCATTTGTGTAGTCAGCTTTTTCGCTGCTGTGACTAAATGATCTGACCAGCACAATTATAGAGAAGGAAGTTTATTTGAGGGCTCACAGTTTCAGAGGTTTTTGTCCATGGAAGGCCAGCTCCAGTCCTTCGGGCTCAGGGGGACAGAACATCATGGTGGAAGAGCATGGCAGAGGGAAGCAATTTCCATCATCAGGAAGTAGAGAGAGACTCCACTCACCAGACACAAATACATATACCCCAAAGCCACACCCCAATTCCCACCTCCTCCAGCCATACACCCCACCTGCTTCCAGTTACCACTCAGTTAATCCTATCAGGGACTAATTCACCTTCTTACATTATCTCACAAGTAAGCTTTTGGGGGACACCTCACATACAAACCATAACATCATTGAAACGTTTGTTGATATAAAACCTTTGTTTTCTGGATTTCTGAGCAAACGCAATGATCAAAGACCCACTGCCAACCTTCAACAGATTTGGGAGTAATTTTTTCTTGGGTTAAATCACTGAGATTAGACTTTGTTTAGTTGCCACAGCATCAACTAGCCTATCCTGATAGCTTTCTCTTTCAATATGAACACTCTGAATTGTGATTTTATTTGCATTTCTCTGATGAACTACTGATGTTGAGCAATTTCTTTTTTCTTTTCTTTTTTTTTCTTTTTTTCTTTTTCATGCTGGAGCTTAAACACAGGGCCTTATATGTGCTAATCAAGTGCTCTAGCACTGATTTACACACTCAGCCCTTATTTTATTTTATTTTATTTTAAAATTTTATTTTGACACAGGACCTCAATAAGTTGCTCAGGTTGACCTTGAACTTGTGATTCTCCTTCCTCAGCCTCCCAAGTAGCTGGAATGATTATGGTGCACACCACCATGCCTGACTTGAGCATCTTTTCATGTGCTTGCTGACCATTTGTGTTCTTTAGGAAAATGACTGCAGAAGTCTTTTACCTTCTAGTTAATTAAATTGTTTGTCTTTTTGTCACTGAATTGTCACAGTTCTGTATGTGTTCTGAAAACACTCTTTTAGACAGATTTGCAATCTTTTCTCCCATTGTATGGACTATTTTCAGTTTCTTGATAAAGTCCTTTGATATCCAAAAGGTTTTAATTTTGATGAAGTCTGGTTTACTATTGTTTGTATGCTTCATCGTTCTCTATTTTTTTTTTATTTTAATTTTAATTTTTTTGTGATACTGGGGATTGAACCCAGGGCCTTGTACATGCCAGATACTCTAGCCCTGAGCTACATCCCTAGCCCATTCTTTTAAATTCATATTTTGCCATTGATTTTATTTATTTACTTTTTACATGGAGTCTCACTATGTTGCCCAGGTTGATTTCCAACTCCAGGCTCAAGTGATCCTCCTTCCTCAGCTTCCTGAGTAGCTGGGACTATAGCCATGAATTTCTCATTTATTTTTTACCTTTCTGGTTCTCAAATAAAAGTACTGGAAGCTATATATCTCTTCTTGTGTTCCTTTTGTTGATTCCTACAAATATTAACATGTAGGATTTTCATTATTATTTAATACTAACTTGTTTATTGATTTTCATTGAATACAAAGACTATATTTTTTAATGTTATAGAGTTTCCTGACATGTTTTTTAAAAAAATTATCCCTTTGGTGTTTTGCAGGATGGGGAATCATTGAACCCTGGGCCTCATATGTGCTAGGCAAGCACTTTACCACTGACCTACATCCCCAGATATTTTTATTTTTATTTTGAAACAGCATCTCACTAAGTTTCTCAGGCTGGACTCCAACTTACGATCCTCCTGCTTCAGGCTCCTAACAAGCTGGGATTATAGTCCTGCATCACATGCCCAGCTGTCCTTTTGTTTTAACATAGACTTTATAACCTTAACCTCTTGGAGTATTTTGAGTTTTCTATTGTGCTTTATGTTGTAGGAAAAAAAGACCACAGATTCAACCTTTCAAAATATTTCTCTCGTCATTTTTTTGGTGACCGTTATGCAGAAAAACAAAAATGAGTGACCAATCATCAGTCAGATGTCAGAGACTGTCATCCTTTGATATTTGCCACCTGAATTTTAAAGATTCTCCTCTATATATGAGTGAGATGAAAAATTCTCCCATATATACTTGCTGTTTTAGCCAGTTTTTTTTTGTTTTTTGTTTTTGTTTGTTTGTTTGTTTTTGCTGCTGTGACTATAAGGAACTGACCAGCACAATTACAGAATAGGAAAAGTTATTTGAGGGCTCATGTTTTCAGAGGTCTCAATCCATAGACAGCCGACTCCATTCCTCAGGGCTGGAAGTGAAGCTGAACATAATGGCAAAAGAGTGTGGTGTACACACTTCTGATAGAGCACTAATCTCCAGAATCTATAAAGAACTCAAAAAACTTTACCCCAAGAATACAAATAACCCAATCAATGAACCCAACCCAATGCTAAGGAAATGGGCAGACACTTCACAGAATCTACAAGCAATCAACAGATACATGAAAAAATGGTCAACATCGCTAGTAATAAGAGGAATGCAAATCAAAACGACCCTAAGATTTCATCTCACCCCAATTAGAATGTCTATTATCAAGAATACAAGCAACAATGGGTGTTGGTGAGAATGAGGGGAAAAAGGTACACTCACACATTGCTGGTGGGGTTGCCAATTAGTGCAGCCACTCTGGAAAGCTATGTGGAGATTCCTTAGAAAACTTGGAATGGACCCACCATTTGACCCAGCTATCCCACTCCTTGGCCTACACCCAAAAAACTTCAAATCAGCATACTACAGTAATGCAGCCACATCCATGTTCACAGCTGCTCAATTCACAATAGCTAGATTGTGGAACCAACCTAGATATCCTTCAATAAATGAATGGATAAAGAAACTGTGATATATATACACAATGGAATATTACTCAGCCATAAAGAAGAATATAATTATGGCATTTGCAGGGAAATGGATGGAGTTAGAGAATATCATGCTGAGGGAGATAAGCCAATCCCAGAAAACCATAGGCCGAATGAGCTCTGATAAGTGGATGATGATACATAATGTGGGGTGGGAGGGAGGCAAGAATGGAGGAAGGATGGATTGCATAGAGGAAAAAGAGGAGTGGGGATGGGGTAGGGGGAAAGAAAAGTAACAATGAGACAAACATCAATACCCTATGTACCTGTATGATTATGCAAATGGTGTGACTTTACTCCATGTACAACCAGAGAAACAATTGTCCACTCGTATATGATGAATCAAAATAAAATTTTAAAAAGAGTGTGACAGAGGGAAACAGCTCACATCATTAGGAAACAGAGAGAGTCTCCACTCTTCAGATACAAAATACATACCCCAAACCAGCCTCAATTCCACTCTCCTCCAGCCACACCCTACCACTTCAGTTACCACTCAGTTAATCCCTATCAGGGGATTTAATCACTGATTGGATTAAGACTCTTACAACCCAATCATTTCTCCTCTGAACCTTCTGGCATTGTCTCACACGTGAGCTTTTGGGGGACACCTCACATTCAAACCATAACACCTGCCATGAATTGTTTCTAGTCCTGTTGCATAGAATATAAGGTATTGTATTTACAAGTAAACAAATAAATAATATGTAATTTTCAAATAAGGGGAATAACAACAAACTGACTTAAATATGTATTTCCAAAAATACAAAGTATCTATTCAGAGGGTGACTGGGAATGACATTGAAGGTCTGTGAAGGACTGCTAGCTATTATTCAATGACTAAAACAAGAATATCTTTGTTGGTCTCAAGTTAATTTTTAGAATACATGGCTTAAAATTCTGTTCCTACTTACTTAGCATAAAATCTATTTTGGTAAGTATGCTATGAGTTCATGAAAAGAATGTGTATTGTCTATGGGGTGCACAATTCCCTATAAATCCACTTGTTCTTATAGCATTTTATAAGCATTCTTTCTTTATCTGCTTGATCTTTTCATTTCTAAAAGTGTTTTAAAATCTACAATAAAATATTGATTATCTGTTTTTATCCCTGTAGTTCTGGCAGTTATTGCTCCAGTTCGTGGCTCTTGCTAGATACACATAATTATATTTTATCATCCTCTATGTCATTGCACTAACAAATGTGTTTTTGTCTTTCATATTTTTCACCTTGAAATTCTACTTTCTAAATTATTGTTAATTAAATTTCCTCTTGTTTCACACTTGCCTGTCATATGTATCTCATTTTCATTTTAATACTTTTATAACTTTTGGCCTTAAAAGTGGCCCTTAGAGACAAAATATTGTTGAATTTCTTTTTTAAAAATCTAGTCCAAATCTATCTTTTAATGGATTTAACCATTTACATAATTTTAACTTGATATTTTACTTTATTATTATTTTTTTAGTTGTAGGTGGACACAAATACCTTCATTTTATTTATTTACTTTTATGTGGTTCTGAGATTTGAACCCAGTGCCTCACACATGCTAGGCAAGTGCTCTACCACTGAGCTACAACTCCAGCCCCCAAATTTTACTTTATCTTCCTATATTTTGGGGTGCATTATAATCATACCATATATAATGGTGGGCTTTTTGTTGCATATTCCCATGTGCACATGATATGACAATATAATTTGGTGGATATCACTCCCCAGTATTTCTCCTTTCCCTCCTCTCCTCCTTCCCCCAGGTTCCTTTACTCTACTGATCTCCCTTCAATTTTCATGAGAGTCCCCACCACACACACATCTTTTCCCCCCTTTATCCCTCTAACTTCAACATATGAGAGGAAACATACAACCCTTGGTTTTCTGAGTTTGGCTTAGTTCACTTAACATGATGTTCTCAAATTCCATATATTTTCCTGCAAATGACATAATTTCATTCTTCCTCATTACTTAATAAAACTCCATTGTGTGTGTGTGTATGCATATATATACCACATTTTCTATATCTATTTATCCACTGATGGACACCTAGGTGTCCATCATAGTTTAGATACTGTGAATTGTGCTGCTACAAATATGGGTTTCTGTGTATCATTGTAGTATGAGTTTAATTCTTTAGAATAAATACCAAGGAGTGGCATAGTTGAGTCTATGCTGGTTTCATTCCTAGTCTTTTGAGGAATGTCCACAGTGATTGTCCTAATTATACTAATACACCTTCCCACCAATAGTGTAAAAGTGATCCCTTTCTCCCACATCCTCTCCAGCACTAATTATTGTTTGTATTCTTGATGGCTGCCATTCTAACTGGACTGAGATTTAATCTCAGTGTAGTTTTGATTTTCATTTCCCTAATGCTAATACATTGAATATTTTTTGATATATTTGCTGGCCATTTGTTTATCTTCTTTTGAGAAGTGTCTGTTTAGTTAATTTTCACATTTACTTATTGGGCAAATTGCTTTTTGGTGTTTTTGAGTTCTTTATTATGGATGTTAATCCCCTGTCAGAAGAGTAACTGGCAAACTTTTCTCCCATTCTGTAGGCTTTCTTTTCTTGATCTTAATTATGTTCTTTGCTGTTCAGAAGCTTTATAATTTTCTGCATTTGTTAATTCTTGGTATTATTTTCTGAGTTTTATGAGTTCAATTGTAAAAGTTGTTGCCTGCACCTCTATGTTGGAGTGTTGACCCTACATTTTCTTCTAAAAGGTGTAGTTTGTGGTATAAGTCTTAGATCTTTAATCCATTTTGAGTTGATTTTTGTTCAGGGCAAGAGATAAGGGTCTAGTTTCATTCTTCCACGTAATAGACATCCTGTTTTCCCAGTACCATTTGTTTAAAAGGTTGTTTTTGGCACCTTTGTCAATGGTCAGATGACTATATCTGAGTGGATATTTCTCTGTGTCTCTTATTCTTTACCTCTGGTCTATGTGTCTGTTTTTATGCCATTATCATGCAGTTTTTGTTACTGAAGCTCTGTAATATAATTTTTGAAGTCAGGTATTGATGATGTCTCCAGCATTGCTTTTCTGACTTAGAATTTCTTTGACTATTCTGGGTATTTTATGCTTCCAAATGAATTTTAAGACTGTCTTTTTTAGTTCCGGGAAGAATTTCATTGGTGTTTTGCATTGGGGATTGCATTGAATCTATATAGTGTTTTTGGTAAGATGACCATTTTAACAAGAACAATTCTGACTATACATGAAAATGAGAGGTCTTTGCATCTTCTTGTGTCTTCTTAAATTTCTTTCTTCAATGTTGTATAGTTTTCATTGTAGAGATCTTTCACCTGCTTGGTTAGATTTATTCTAGTTTTTTGTGTTTTTGCAGTGGGGATTTTTTTTTTTTTTTTTTTTTTAGGCTATTGTGAATGGGATTGTCTTCCTAATTTCTTTATCAGCAGATTCATTATTGGTGTATAGGAAAGTCATTGATTTTCATGTGTAGATTTTGTAACATGCTACTTAGCTAAATTCATTTGTAACTCTTTTCTTTCCTTATCTTGCCCAATTTTTCTGGCTAGAATTTCTAGTACTGTATTGAACTGGAGTATTCAGAGTATACATCCTTGTCTTGTTCTAGATTGTAAAGGACATGCTTTCAGTTTTTCCTCATTCACAATTACATTGGCTTTGGGTTTTTTATATATAGGCTTTATTATATTGAGGTAAGTTACTTCTATTCCTATTTTTAAAATGTTTGTAACATTAATGGGTGCTGAATTTTGTCAAAGGCTTTCTCTGCTTTTCTTGAGATGACCAAATGATTTTTGTCCTCAGTGCTATTTGTGTGTTGAATTACATTTATTGTGTATGTTAAACCACCCTTGCAACCCTGTGCTAAAACCAACTTAGTCATGGTATACAATCTTCTTAATTTACTGTTGAATATTATTTGCTAATATTTTATTAAGGTTTTTTTGCATCTAAGTCATCAGGCATATTGGTCTGTAATTTTCTTTCCTTGACATGTCCTTTTCTGATTTAGGTATGAGTGTGATATTGGCTTCATAAAATGAATTTGGAAGTGTTTCACCCCTTTCCATTTCAAGGAATAATTTGAAAAACATTGGCCTTAGTTCTTCTTTAAAGGTCTGGTAAGTTTCAATTGAGAAGCCATCTGGTCCTGGGCTTCTGTTTGTTTGTTGGAATGTTTTTAATTACTGCTTAAATCTCAATAACTGCTGGTTATTGGTTTGTTCAGATTTTCTATGTCCTATTGATTCAATTTTGGCAAGTCATAAATGTTTAGAAACATATCCATTTCTTTTAGATTTTTCAATTTATTGGAGTATAAATTTTCAAAGTAGTCCCTAACAATCCTCTGGATTTCTATGATGTCTGTGGTGATTTCTCACTTTTCATGTCTAATTTTACTAGTTTGGATCTTCGGTCTTATTGTTTATTAGTTTGACTAAAGGTTTACCAATCTTATCTTTTCAAAGAACCAACCCTACATTTCATCGATCTCTGTATTGTCTTCTATTCTCTATTTCTTTGATTTTAGCTCTGATTTTAATTATTTCCTTCCTTTTACTGGTTTTGACATTGGTTTATTCTTATTTTTCAAGGACCTTGAGATGCATCATTAGGTCATTTATTTGGGATCTTTCTGATTTTCTTATGCATGCATCCAAAACTATAAACTTTCCTCTTAGAACTGTCTTCAAAGTGTCCCAGAGGTTCTGGTATGTTGTATCACTATTCTCATTTGATTTTAAGAATTTTAAGTTTTCCCAGAATTTCTTCTATCATTCATTCATTAGTTAAAAGTTTATTGCTTAATTCTGATGTGTTTAAATTGTTTATGTAGTTTTTTTTAGAGGGGGTATGTTGATTTCTAATTTCATTCCATTATGATCAGTTAAGATTCAAGGAACTTTGCATTTGCTAAGAGTTGATTTATGGCCTTTAAATATGGTCTATTTTGGAGAAGTTTCCATGAGCAGCTAAGAAAGTGTATTCAGCTGTTGTTGGATGAAATATTAAATAGATGCCTGTCAAGTCCATTTGACTTATTATTTTTTAGATCTGAAGAGTTTTTAATGAGCTTACATTGGATGACCTATCTATTGGTGAAAGAAGTGTGGTAAAATCACCTAGTATTATTGTACTGGGGTCTTTCTACATTTGTAATTTGAGTAGTGCCTGTTTTATATAATTAGGTGTGCTGATATTTGCAGCATAAATATTAACTATCATTATGTCTTCTCTTTTGATTTTTTCCCTTTACCAGAATGAAGTGACCTTCTTTGTCTCTTTTGACTAATTCTGGATTGAAGTCTGTTTTATTGGATATGAGAGTAGCTACTGCTGCTTGTTTCCAGGCTCCGATTGCATAATAAATCAATTTCCCTCCTTTCACTTTAACTCTGTCTTTTCTGTAAGGTGAATTTCTTGCAAACAACATACAGTTGGGTCTTGTTTTTCAATCCATTCTTCCAGCCTATGTCTTTTAATTGGAGCATTGAGACCATCACACTTGATGTTAGCATAGAGAGATGTTTATTAATTCCAGCTATTTTCATTTCTTCTTAATATTTAATTTGGTCCTGTTTCTCATTTGCTTAATGATTCTTCAGATTAGATTTGTCCATTTGTGAGCTCTAGGATTTGTTTTTTTATTTCTTCTTGGTGTAGTATTTCCTGAAGTATTTTCTGCAGTGCCAGCTTAGTTCTCATGAATTATTTTAGTTTTGCTTATCTTGAAAGGTTTTTATTTCTTCTTTGATTCTGAAGGATAGTTTTGCTGGATATAGCAATCTTGGTTGACATTTATTTTCTTTTAGGGCTTGAAACACATCATTCTAAGTCGTCCTGGAGTTTAGAATTTGTGCTGAGAAATCAGAAGTAATTCTGATTGGCTAGCCTCTAAATTTAACCTGATGTTTTTCTCTTGAGATTTAAAAAATTCTATTCCTGTTCTATGTGTTTAGAATTTTAATTGTAACATGTTGTGGAGAGGTTTTTTTGTTTTGCTTTGTTGTTTTGTTTTATTAATCTTTCTATTTGCCTCCTGTCTGGATGTCCATCTAAGTCTTGAGGTTTGGAAGTTTTTCTGTTATTTCCCAAAAGAGGTTATCCATGCTATTAACCTGTGTCTTACAACCCTCTCCTCAATCCCAATGATTTTCAAATTTGGTCTCTTAATTTTGTTCCAAAATTCTTGTATGTTCAGTCATAGTTACATATTTTCTTTTCTTTAATAGTGCCTCATTGTGCAAGATTGGTCACTTTGCCTCCAGCTCTGACAGTCTGTCTTCAGCATGATCTACTCTATTAAACAGAATTTCAGCTGAACATTTTATTTGATTTATTGTATCTTTCACTTCCAAGATTTGTTTTTTCCCCAATATCTCTATCTCCTTATTGAATTTTCTCTTTCATATCCTGTATTGACTTTCTTAATTCATTCTGTTGTTTTTCTGTGTTCTCTTGGAATTTGTTGATCATTTTTATAATCAATCTTTTGAATTCTTTATCTAGTATTTCATCTACTTCAATGTCTTTGAAGTCAGTTGCTGGTGAATTATGAACTTTAAAAGGCATAGTGTTACCTTGTTTTTTCATATTTCTTATACTCCTGTGTTGGGTTCTATCCATTGGCATGTATTTCTCTTCCATTCTTATGTTTGCGCCTTTATATGGCACCAGCCTTCTCTTTCCAATGTGCTCTGGGATATCTTGTTGTTGTGAAATTGTATTTCTTAATAAGTTTTGTGGTAGTTTCCCTGAATGTTCTTTGATGATGGTTAATGTATTTTGATACACTGTAATTTGTAGAGTTTGAGGATTCTACTTTCCCTGTAGGTCTCAAAAGGGTGGGGTTCATCTTGTGGATCTGGCAGTTGTGTTATATACTTCAGAGTATGTGGAATCCTGCATCTGTGTATCTTCACTTAACTATGTATATTTTTAAAGAGATATGGGAATGATGTAAATTGAGATGCCACATAGGTGTGTTAGCTACATTCTTTGTGTAATTCTGCTTTTTTGTTTTGGGAGTGGATTTCCTTAAGTGGGTCCTGAGGATCCCCCACCCCCAACAATTCCTGCTTGGGCCTGGTCATTAGTTTGGGATTTTTGTCTCATCTATTCTTTGTATTAAAATAGCATTGAAGCTTGAGTATGCATAGTGTGTGTGTGGAGCAAGATGCACCATCTCCTGGCTGGGTTTAATTCAGCAGAAAAGTATCTATCTGTGAACTTTTAACATCTCAGTACATTCCCAGCACCTCAAATAAAGGGGGAAACAAACAACAACAAAAGAAGCAAAGAATATACAGCATTAAAATAAACACCAGTGTCAACTATGACTTCTACAACACTAAATACTGAAAAACAGGAATGGGAATGTCAGCAATTGCCAACAGAAAAAAACAATTAAAAAAAGCTGTGAACTAGATCTGCATTAAGCAGCAGGTGTCAACTACTCCAGTGGCAGTGCTAATAACATGAATGGTGGGAGCAAAGAATTATATAAACCAAATAGTGCTAAAAGACAGCAAAAATACAGCCTGTTAAGAGAAAAGAAAATATGATAAGAAGGTAAACGTTTAGAATGTTCAAAATGTGAACAGAGAGAAACAAGAAGAGATGTAACAAGTGATAGCTAAAAGGAGGAAAAAAATAAAAGAAACAGAGAGAGAAAACAAGAGAATATGTCTATTAAAGAGAGAAGAAAGGAGAGAAAGAGAAACAAAAACAAACAAAAACAAAAACAAAACAAAACAACTAAACAAAAACCTCTAACTTTCAAAAGATAAGACAAAGAAAAATAATAATTTTTTTCAAAAAATGCTAAAAATAAGGAGAAAAGAAAGATATATAAGTATCCATGAACAAATCAGCACAGCAAGAACATACATGCACACATGCAAAAAAAATAATCTTAACAAAGAATGAAAGAATTGTCTCCACTGGGGTGGTCAGTGCTGTCAAAGAGGATGATGATCACTGCCCTTTCTGTTTCTTCTTGGACTATGTACCCTTAGAGAGAGCAAGGGCTGGGAGTTGTTAAACCCTTCCTCTTTTTGTGTTGCTCACAGAGCTGCCAGCTGGAGTGGCCTATAATTGAAGCTGGTTGGAATGGCTTTTAGCTTTCCTTCTCATCAATAGAAGGTAGGACAGAATGAGAAGTACTATAGCTTGGTGGTTTGTCTGGATAGACCAGATTGATGCACTCCCAGGGTGGGGCTGCTCCAGAGTTCTAAGTGGGGAATTGTGGCAACTGGGCTCAGCTCTGATCAGAGTTTTGGAACTTTGGTGGGTGGTTTCAGCTCTGGAGAGATCACATTAATACATCCCTAAGGCCAGGCAGATGCTAATCTCTGCTAGGGGTCTGGCTCTCAGGAGCTTCCTGAGAATTTCACTCATAGGGTGGGAGAACCAACCCCCACAGGTCTCACGTACTCCTCTGCCCACAGAGAGTGCCTTCCCAGGCTCAGTCTCTAAGTGTAATCACACCTGCCTGTTCAGTTTCCTGACCCTCCAGCTTGTCACATGAGCCATCATACTCAAAGGGAAAGTGAGTTGCACTCTCCCTCATGTCTCTGATTTGACTCCTCCCTGGGTACAATCTTCTCTGTGACAGTTACACTAGTGTTCTGTTAGGTACACTTTAGGCCACCTGGTAGGTGCTTGCCAGGACAGTATGGCAATATTTGCTATGATCTCTAGGACTCCTGCAGCAGGAAGCTGCATGGCCTCCTCAAGAAGGCTCCTTACCTCAGCTCTCCACTTGCGGTTGAAAACCACAGAGCACTTTTGAAACACCAGCTTAATCTGTTGCCTCTGGTTCATCTAAGTTCAGATTGCTTTTCTGTTCTACAGGTTTTTCCATGCCAAATTTGTTTCTCTCTCTGTTTGTGTTACCCCTCCCTTCTGCAGCAAATTGGCATCACAGCCACACTGGCTGTTTGAATGTACTCTCTCCCATGCTTTGTTCAAAGCACTCAAACTTCGGAGTCTCTAAGAAACTCTGACTATCCAATATTGAATTTCAGTGAATTCCCTCTCATCCACCTCACTTAGAAGCTGTACTGCTGCTTGAATCCCAAACCATGGAGCAACGGGATATGCAAACCTTCCTCTAATCTGCCATCATGAATCTCCTTAACTTGACATTTTAGAACATGTGTTTATCCTCTTATTTGAGTTAACTATTAAATAAAAATTACAAGAGGGCATTGTTTTGGACTGACCTCCTGCACGAGGCCTCTACAGATCTATGAAATAAAAATGGAGTCACTCATACTAAAGGTCATATAATTAATCTGAAACTTTAAGGAAACAAATCCCAAACCAACTGATTTTCCCTGAGAGATTCCAGTCTACCAGGGTCAGTGCAAAAAATGTCCTGTCTGCTTCAACCCTTAAAAGAATAAAGAAAGAAAGAAAAAAAAACTGAAGTAAACTGATATTAACTGATCAGTTTTTTCTTGTTGTTCTTGTTCTGTTTGCTTGTTTCCATGTTACAAAACCTACTGTTCTACATCTCCCAGTGGGAGTTCTCATTCTGTTTTGTAGAATAGAGGTTGTCCCTTTCATGAATCATGAATAAAAGGCAATTAGATATATAACTAATTTAGTCATAATTTTGTCTTTTGACACTACCATTAACAATCCTTTATTTTTTTCTCCTTTGTTATTTTCCATTAGGGAGTTGGAATGATTTTTTCTTTGTCTAATAGTTGTATATTATATATATTTTTCTTTCAGTGTCTGTCTTTGACTTACTACCCATAGTCATTTATTTTCCCCTGTTAATTTCTTACACTTATCACCATTTGTAATTTCTTTCCAACAAAATTCATTTAATACTCAGGTCTTTGTAGTAGTCCCTACCTCATCTCCTGCTTATGATGTTGCTATCTAAATTTTCAATTAGTTTTTATAAATATAGTTTAACATTTTTTCTTTAGTTTTGACTTTCAAAGAAATAATAGACCTTAACGAGTTGTTTGGTCACTCATACTTCTCATACCTCTGACCCTTGACATTTTGCTCTTTGTCCACTAGCATTTCAATAAGAATCTTTGTGTGGCACATCTTCTGAGACTTGTACAGATGAGAGTATTTTCATAATGCTTCAGAATTTGCTTGACAATTTGGCTAGGTAGAACTCTTGTTTTGGAAATTTTCTCTTACTACAACAAAAATCTATTGCCATTTTACAGCTCATGCTGCTTATGAGAAATTTGATCGGAATATGATTCCTTTCTGTTGATCTAACGTTTTGTCTTAACAGTATTCCTTATTGTCTTTGTTTGTTGTCTTTTTCAAATGCAGACCTCACAAATGCCAGGTAAGTATTCTACCACTGAGCTGCATGCCAGCCCTGTCTTTGATATTCTTGAACTCCATTATTATATATGGATATTTCTTTTCTCTCTCTCTCTCTCTTTCTTGAACCCATGACCTCATGCATGCTAGGCAGGTACTTTACCTGCCTACCTAAGCTACATCCCCAGCCTAGATGCTAGGATGTTATTACTGGAGGATGAGAACCAACTGTAGTGTGATCTTCTGTTCTTGGGTGTAATACCTAAGATCAGGGCAATTACCTCAGTGCAGAAACACAAGTACAGCAAGGCAGAGATGGTAATTAGAGCAAGTTTACTGTAAGGTGAGGGAAACCACGTGAAGATACAACTGAGAGAGAAAAATAGGCAAATCAGGTAGGGACCAAAATGCCCCCAAATGATTAGACTTTGGGATTTTCTTAGGATGAAAGATGGGAATTCGTAATGGCAGATTGCTACAACTCTCTACGCCCAGTGTGCTTGAGCAGCTGTTGCCTTTTTGAAAGAAATCACAGGCCTGCGCTGTGTGAAAACTGGGGGCTATGCCTTCGTTCCTGGGTTGCTTTGCCCTCTCTGGTCTCCCAACACCAGCAGATCATACAATGGTCAGCTGACTCTTCAAGCAGATTGTGGGCCCATGCTTGACCTCAGGAACACTATGTTTGCCCTTAAACTCCATGAAGGAGGGAGATGGACCCCCCTTTGTGGGATGGGGAGGAGTGCTGATGGTGCCATTCAGTAGGTCTGGGTAGTGTGTCCATCTTCCTAAGACGGATTTCTTCCACAACCACACAAGAGGAAGGGGATCACATGATGGTATTGAGTTCTCTGCATCAATCACGGGTCAGGATGCTTTTGCAGTCAGTCCCTATTGTCCCTTCTTCCATCCCTGCTCATCTCTGGATTATTTTAACAATATTTCTTTATTTTTATTTTCCTCGTAAAGTCTTTCATCTTCATAATATTTGCCAACTTATTTCTTTAAATATCTCCTTCATTTTTCTTTTCTTTTCTTTTGAGTTTCCCATTATCTGGATATCCACCCTTCCCATTTAAATTTCTTAGTGTTTCATTTTGTTTTCATTATCATTTCTTGCTCCACTGATTTTCTACTATCTTTCTCCTTAGCAATCATTCTCTGTTTCCATCATATGCTTTATCAAAATTTCTGTTTTAACAGCGTGGATGATGGATACTGTTTAGTCTGTTGTTTTTCAAGACAGCTGAAGACTTCCCCATTAGTTACTTTTACCTTTGAGCTCATGTTATCCTGGGAATATCAGCCACTCCTTATGACAGTGCACACACATTGAACACCCAAAGTCTGTTAGACCAGGTGTGCTTAAGGACAGGAGAGGGGATGAGACAGGGCACCAGGGAACCACTGCCAGGGCTCTGCTGCCATACCAAGGCTTTACGGTTTACTTTTGAACCATAGGGATGAGGAACATGGGCCAGAGACAATTTTGAAGTTCTAGCTCTAAAGATTGGAAGGTAATGTTGTCAGACAGATATTAACCAGTTTTCATTAACACCTTTCTCTATCAGGACTTCAATTCTGCCCTGATTTCGTCCTTAGGGAGCCAGGGTCAGAGGTGAAAGGACAGATGATAATTGTCCCAAGGTAACCCAAAAGAGAGACAGGGGCAGAACTTACAATGTTTTCTTTAGTTTTTCCTCCCATTGCCACCTATGGTAGCCCTGCACCCCAAACTGAACCATTTAACCCTGCATACTGTTTAGGACCCACTTCAATCTTCCCAGGGATTTTACACTGATTAGAATTGTTTTTGGTATAGTTCCTGGATTCCTTATTTTCTGTTCACTTCTATAGTGGCTCCAGAGTCACTTTGGGGGAGCAGGAGTCTGCAACTCATGCTAATCAGTCTAATGGCAGAAGGCAGTGGCAGACATTTTTTCAGCGTTTGATGTATGGGGATCATTGTAGGGTACAAAAATATTGAAGCAATTTGTAGAACAAATAGAATGTACCACAGTGTCCACCACTGTGTATGCTCATCAGCGAGGTGTATAATTATTACTTATTTTTTTTAAAATTCAATAGAAAAAGAAGAAAGGCTCACTGGTTGATTTGCATTTTTTTGTTCACTAATGAGATTGAAATGTTTTCTCCTGTTAATTGAGTAAATGGCTCTATTCTCATGAGAAGTGACTAGCTTTGGCACTTGCTTATTAACTATTGAAGGGTTGGAATTTTTCTCACTTATTCAGTCTTCTATGATTTATTTTTATTTATGGTTTCTTCATTTATTTTGATTGGCACTGAAGATTTTTGGTAAAGTATATTGTCAAAGGTCTTTATAGCATCATAACAGCAATAATAAAAGATCTGGTGATACCACAGTGAAGGGATTCTCCTCCAAGATCCCTGCATGAAATAAAGACCAATTCTTCTTCATTTTTATGTGCAAAGGTTATTATTTATGTGCATCCAAATCTGTCAATATTTTCCATTTTTATCTATTGTTTCTAAGCTTGTTATTTTGAACAATATCTTTTCTCAGTCTTCAAGCTGTTAAATTATATTTTATTCTGATCTCTAAGTTTTGGTATTTTATTAGTCAATCTTTTAATCCATCAGAAATGTTTTGGGGATGAGGGGAAAAAGTTGAAAATGCAAAAATTACAAATTGACTTTCAAAATAGACTTTCTTTGTACCTTTTATCCAGCAAAGTTATTATTACAGTGGATGGCATAAGACTACGAATTCAGGCATTACAAGGAAGATAAATACTCTGTTGTCAAAGAAAGATTGCTCAGCCCAAAGAGAATAATGACAGAAAGGAAACTCATAAAATGTCCATATCAAGAGCCTGTTTCAGTTTTATTTTGCTCCTCTGATAGCTTGATTGTTGAGGCAAGGGGGGAAGGAAAATGGAAAAGGCTAGCTTATTTTAACTCTTTATCTTATTGCAAAATTGCCTCTAACTACAAGAGCTAGCATGAATAGTATACTATAGCTGGTGCAGCCCAGACTAGACTACAAAGAGTTTGGGGATGAACTGAACCATAATTGTTATACTTTGCTGATTCTCCTTTTATTTCCTGAATAAAATCAGTACCTATGATTCACTTCCTTTTTTTTTTCTCCCATCAGTTTTCCTTTGAGGCAAATGTTAATGAATATTACCATATTGTTTACAGATCACACTCTGCTCCATTCACCTTTCTGAAATCTGTCACTAATTCCAGAACCTTATTTCTGGTTTTTAGTCAGTCTTTGTAAGAACAAGGGGGAAAAAAAATCACATGGTTCCTTTTTACTAATTGTCTGGGAAAGAAAAGATATGTGGATGACAAAAATGTTCTCAGCACCCCTCCTGTGTGCTTTCTCCCTGTGGAAGTAATTTGCTTTATTGAATTTATACAGTTCTTGCCTTCACCCCGGTGGAAGGTATTTATCAAACTGCTTTCAGACTTCACACCTGAATAATCCTGTTGCTTGAGCGCTTTTGCATGTTGGTTGTCAAATAATTTGAGCTAAGTCAGTTTCCGTCTTTGTGTCTTAACATTTCATTTGCAGTAATGTTTGCACCTACCTATTTGAGGATTAAGTTACTCAAAATTTATTTGTATAATTATTTGAGGATCATAGCTGAATTTCCTAATTGCAAAGGAGAGGTTAGAGAGGAAATGGAGTTTGACTGTGTCTACCCTAATGGGCAATAAAAGATGTTCATTTTTAAAGTTATATTTTCTGGCTTTTGCTTTATTTATATTTTTTGTCATTTTACTATGCTTTTCTTCTCAAGACCACAGTGTCTAACATATAGAAGTATCATCACTTAAATAAATAAATAATAAAATCTAGCAGTTCAAATCCTATATATACTTTAAAATTAGCTAAAGAATATAGGGTAGCTTAAATCAACCCAAGCAACTATTTTGAGGAAAGTACTTTAAATCATTAGACAAATAGGTCCATACTTCATTTGAAAAAAAATTAAATATAATACTCTTTTGTAACTTTAAAACCTAACACTGCTAGAAGGCAATTAAAAACAGCTCTGCAGTACTTTGATTTGGGCCTGCTTTCTTATTCTATTAAAACAGCTAATTAATATTCTTTTTAGATGTGTATAATTCAGATTGAATGAAGAGAAACAACAGACTTTTTTGTTTCAAGTTCTTTTACTGTACTGTGAGCTCTGGTTGCCGTTGGCCTTACTACTCTGTATTAGAATGCCTTTCTTAGGTGGGGTTTACCTAGAGGAAGCTGGCATTAGATGATAAGCTCCAAGGACTGGGGATGTGGCTCCATGGTAGAGTGCTTGCCTAGCATGCACAAAGCCCTGGGTTCAATCCCCAGCCTCACAAGGAAAAAAAGAAAAAAGGCTTCCCAAGTTGGAGTTCTGAGATTATCCCATTCTTACCCCCAACACCTTCCTAGGGGACTAGGCCCAATGTAGGTGAATTTTCAAGAAGGTGGGATCGGAAGGGAGAAAAAGAAAGGGTGAGGGAATTAGAAGGTAGCGGGAGGATACTGGACATCCATCTGGGTATTGGGGGCAGCAGAAGAGAGATAATTACAAAGGAAGTGGAGTCCACCAAAATGATAAGGAAAAACTTAATTTCATGCATGACTATCTTCACTTACTATTCATTTATTTCAACCAATCAACATTTATTGAGCACCTGCTGTGTGCCAATACTATGCCAAATTGTGTAGTAGAAAAAATGAGGTTTTCAAAGACACATCCTCTTTAAGTCTTCAGAGAATTTATAATCTAGAAAAGACAAGATAAAAACATACAAAATGATGAAAAGAGAAGGTAGAATGAAGATTATGGGGTTTCATGCATTCCCTCATCCTTCACTTCTTCTCCTCTCATTTTCTTCTAAATCCACTCTACCTCTTACCTCTACCCCTCCTCCAAAACTTTTTTCGTAAAGATCACCAATGACCAACTTCTAAATCTATTGGCCAATTCTCAGACCCTGTCTGACCTATCAGTGGCACTTGTCAGGATCCAGCACTTTTCCTTGAAATACTCTCTTCCCCTGGCTCCCAGGACAACATATTTTCTTGACTTTCCTTCTTCCCTCTCTACATTTTCTTGGTTTTCCTCCCCATATCACCCCACCTCTCTTTTATTGACTCATACTCTTCTCTTAGATTACTTTATGTGGAAGAACTTGGTCACTGGTCCTTTTCTCCATCCACACTCACCTGCTTGATAACCTCATCTAGATCTATCTCTCTAAATATGACCTTCTTGCTGATGACTTCCGAGTTCATATCTCCAAACTAGACCTCTCTTCTGACACTGAGATCCATATGTCCCACTGGGTTCTGAACAACTCCACTTGAATATCTTAGATGCAACATGTTCAAAACTGAATTCCCAATCTTCCTTCTAAAACTTCCCAACCAACAATTAACCATTCTCAGTTTATGGCAACTCTACCCTTCCTTTGGTTCAGGCTAAAAACCTTGCACTCATACCTGGCTCTTCTTTCTCTCACATCCCATATGCTATCCATTGGCTCTACCTTTTTAAAACTGCAAAATTAGACCATTCAACCATTTCTCACCATCCCACTATGACCACTCTGGTCCAAGCAATCTAGTCCTATCAGATTTTTCTACCTTTTAACTATTCTCTTTGCTTATACTTTTGCCCCATCCCCTTTCTCTCTGTATCAACTTAGCTGCCAGAGTATTTCTTGTTTTTTGTTTGTTTGTTTGTTTGTTTTGTTTTGGTACCAGTGATTGAACCCAGGGGCTCTTAACCACCAAGTCACACCCCCAGCCCTGTTTTATATTTTATTTAGAGACAGGGTCTCCGGGGCCTTGCTGAGTTGCTTAGTGCTTCATTATGTTCCTGAGGCTGGCTTTGAACTCACGATCCTCCTGCCTCAGCCTCAGCTTCCTGAGCTGCCCCGCCACACTAATTTTTTAAAAATATATGTCAGATCATGTCATTCTTCTGTTCAAAACCCTGAGAAGACTTCCCTTTTCGCTCAACATAAAAGCCAAATCCTCACAAAAGTCCCAGAACTCCGGCCCACAGCACATGACCTCCTGCCCTACTCTTTTCTCTTTTACTCACTCTGCTCTGTACACACTGTCTCCAATTATTCCCCCCAAACACTGTGGGTGCTTCTATCTCAGAGCCTTTGCATTGGTCACTCCCCCATGTGAAACACTCCTTCCCCAGATGTCTGCATGCCTGACTCCTTCAATCCCTTCAAGTCTTTGTTCAAATGCCACCATTGCTGTTGGACCCACCCTAACCATATAATTCGATACTGAGAATCGGGTCCCCTGCGTTACTTTTTATTTTTCTATAGCACTTATCATTTTCTAACATACTGTATAGTTTAGCATCTGTATCTTCCTGCTAGAATCTGAGCTCCACAAGGAAAGTGATTTCTGTCTTTGTGCACTGATAGTCTTGAACACCTGGAACACTGTGGCACATTGAGGGAGCTTAATAAAATGCATACAGTTTAAACTGCATTCATGCAATGTCACTTGGTAAATACATATTTAGTACCTACTATGTGCCAGGCTGCAAATTGGAGATTTGACATTCCCAATTGAATAGGGTAGACCTGTTGTCACATTCGTGGAATTCAGAGCATCAGGGATCAGATTCAGCAAGTGATTGCACTGTGATGACAGAGGAGTGGAGACCATTATTGGGAAAAACATATTGGAGTCAGAAAAAGCCTTCCAAGTGAAAAGATTTAAGTTGACACCTAAATAAAATATTAATGGGAGTGGGGAGGGCAAGGAGAGAATTCACAACAGAGGGAACAGGTAGGGATGGCACCAGTGAAGCATGTACAGAAGGAATAATTCATTTATGGCTGAGAGAAGAAGGAAGGCAGCATGGATGAGATTGTATTTGAAAAGTAAATTGAATTATCCAGGGAATGTGGTAGGGATAGATAAGAGGGTGAGGGTGAGCATGTGCAGGTGAAGGGACCAGTTTAAGCTTAAAACTAAGAAGTAGGAAAATGTGATGCTCGTATGAAATCATACGATTCGATTCGCCTGGAGCATAAGGGTCAGTTCCTACAGGGAGCAGTGAGAGAGGAAGCAGGGAGGAAGTTCTGGAAGTTTCTGTGCAAGATTGTAACATAATCAAAATCACTTTGGGGCAAGATATCATTTAGTTTCAGGTTGAAGACACTAGAAGCTGATGGAAGCAGTGCAGTAGGATCTGTAGCAAGCCTGCCAAATCTCACTTTCCATCCTGTAGGCCCCAGACAGGGACCTTGTTTCCATAAAGGTTTGAAAGACAACGTCAGGGTCTTGATCATTCACAGGAGCTAAATGAACATGGGGATCCCAATTTACTTCTATACCATGAGAAACATAACTGCCACGTGGACTGGAAGATTCTCCAGCTAATAAACTGAACTTCCCTTTTGATGCCTCCAGAAATAACCAGCTCTGTGCAGTCAGTGTGATGCAGTCTGGTTCCAGGCACTTCCTCTGGGTTTGTTAATCCATCCTAAGGTTCCAGAGCAGAGGTTTCCCTGTAGTCTTGGGGCCATCCTGCTTTTACCTCCTGTTTCCTGTCTCTGCTCTTTCTCTTGAAGTGCTTGTGTGACTTTTTAAATGGTGAGGCCACCTTCACTTTCAAATTCTTGGGGCAGGAAACTAGCCAGAGCTGGAAAGGCCTGTCAGGAATTCACACAGAAGTCTAGCACTACGTTGTAACTAGGATGATAGCAGTGGGGCAGGAAGCAGGTAGAAGGGAAGGGGAGGAGCATGGAAGCTTCGTTGTATTTGATCTCTTCACACAAAACCTTTAAAAATATGTGGAGAAACAATTTAAGTCATTGGATAGGAGAGACTCACAGAGCAGCACAACTTAGGAAATTATGTGGAAATTGATCTCTGTGACATTGACTCACTGACAGCTGTTTTTAATTTGCCATTTATGGTAATTTTTTATTCCTAAGCAACTTTGAATTTATCACCTGAATTATATATTATATAGCAATTAGGCTATTAGGGCAGAGGATGCAACAGAAGACTCAATAAGTGAATTTTAGAAGCTCTAGTAAGCACTTGGATAACACAGGTATAGACCACACATACACATATACATGCAAGAGGTGTCCGAATAACCCCCATGCTATAGTCAAGATGATGTCTGAATTGATGGCATTAAAAATTTTGCAGATATTGCCTTTTTTTGTATGGGCAGGCAAGGAGTTAAAAAATAGACAAAATACAAATTTTTTAAAATAACCACTAAAATGAGTATCTCTTACATTGTTCTGTTTCTTTTTCAGACACAGGATAGAATTGACTTTTATCAGTGTTCCTAGAGATAGAGGCAGCATGTTGTTTACCAAATTCCTTTCATATTTTTTCCTCTGTGTGCAGGGATATTGCACAATCACATAAATATCAATACAGCTGCCCTACTGATAGCGTAATAGCACACACAGTACCTCATTTCCAAAGTTTCCTCTTTTACTATTTAGATTCAATGACAACTATCTACACTACAAAGTAAGTCAAATTGAAAAGTTTTTAGGAGATGTGAAATATGAACATCTAAAACTTTAGAAAACCAACCATTTGCCAAGTCTTAAACACTGTGCCTTAAAATATGGGTTTTTAAAAAAATAGTGTACACACACACACACACACACACACGTAAAATTTCCTTAGGGCCGTGGGGATTTTGCCAAATCCATACAGCAGGCCCTGGGGACACAATGTTCTTGAAAACAGCATCATCCAATACAAATACCTGTGGGAACTAGATTTCAATTAGCCTCAGTGGAATCTGAGCACAGACTACTGACAATAGCAGACACTCTGAGATATTTGCTCTATTCTTGCTATATCGGTCAACTTTGGCTGCAAGAATAATACAACTTCCCCAAACCTCAGAGGCTTACAATAACAGATACATGGTTCTCTCTCTTTTAGGTCTACAGGTATGCTGCAACTCATCTGGCTAAGGCCCGGCTCCAGGCTAAAGTCTTGGGTCTGTGCCCTGTGTGTCTCCTGTGTTTTACATTCTACAAGGTAGGAGTAGAAAGGATAAGTATGAGTACCTGATGTCTGTTAGAGCTTCTGTTCAGAACTGCCCCTCACGTTCTGTTAGTCAAAGCAAGTCACATGCCAAGCCTAAAGTTAGTGATGGATTACAATGTTTGGGTAACTATACCCCCAAAGTCCATGTGCTAACGTCTTGGTCACCAGCCTGGTGCTCGTTGGAGATGGTGAACACTTTAATAGGTGAGGCCTAGTGGGAGGTTTTCAGGTCATGGGGTGCATGTCCTTGAAAGGGATGGTGGGGCCTCAGCACTTTCTTCTTCCTTTCTTTCAATTTCTGGCTATGAGTTGAGCAGGTTTTTTAGGTTTTGTTTTTTTTTTTCCTTTGCTGTACCACATGCTTCTGCCACCTTGTGCTGCTTCACCACAGGCCCAAAAGCAACAGGACCAACCAACCCTGGATTGAAACCTGGAAAACTTTGGGTCCAATGAGTCTTTTCTCCTTATAAGTTAATTATCTCAGGTATTTGTTACAGTGAGTAACAGTTTGTTACATAGACTAACAGGTGATACCTATTTTTTCCACAATGAACCATGACAAGGGTACCGAAGGAAGGACAGATTATGAGAAAAGGCATGATCCACTTCCATTTCTCTAAAAACTGACTCTCGACCTCCCCAGGGGTTGGGCTATGGCAGAATTATTTATCAGGCTGTTGGAACCTAAAACCCCACTTAAACATCATTATCACAATCATATGATGTGTCACCTTACCATTTGAAAACCTGAATAGTAAAGCAGACCTACTTTACTGTACATAGTGGGCGGCCCCAAAAATGTCCCTCAATGATCCCTACTCCTGGTATCTATATCCTGTGTATTTTCCTGTGTGTGGAATGGGCCTAATGACCCCCTTCTAATAATTGCAAAAGTGATGAGATGTCACTTCTGAGAATAGGTTGTAGAAACATTATTGCAGTATTCTCTCTCTCCTTCTCTCTCTCTCTCCTTCTCTCTCTCTCTCTCTCTCTCTCTCTCTCTCTCCCCCCTCACTCTGGGGAAAGTAAGTTTGCCATGTGATAAGAGACTGACATAGCAAAGAACTAATGTTGTCAACTAATAGCCAGAGAAGCCTGTCAATGGCCAGGTGGATGAATTTGGAAGCCTGATATATCATAAAGACAATCACAGTCCTGACCAATACCTTAACTGCATCCTGTCCAGAAACTTCCAAGTCAGAGGCACCAAACCAAGTCTCCCCCAGATTCTAACCCACAGAAATTCCAAGATAATAAATATTTGTTTTAAGCTAAATACTGGGATAATTTGCTATGTAGTAATACATAATATGTCATATTAAAATTTGAATAATTAACTAGTCTTGTTGGTAATTATGTGACTTAGATAAATGCTATTATTAAAAACTAAAACTTGAATCTAAGGAAAAAAGAAAATAGAATATCTAAAAATTAGTTTAAAAATTACTAAGAATGACACATTTTGGCTTCATAGTTGGATCTATCAGCAATAAATTTTGTTTGTAATTATATATCCAGGTAAGAGCATCTATTTCAAAAGGGATAGAGAATAATGTCTATTAAAGAAAAGGTGACAATGATGATATGTCAGCACTAAGAAAATGACCAATAGTCTTATAATTCGGCTAAAATGTATCATTTATAAACGCAAAGTTTCATTTCTATTTATGTAAAGCTCATTAAAATCTAAAACTGGTTACACAAAGGCTTCAAATATTTAGAATGATTTTTCAGTTAGCAAACTTGTTACTATTACTATTTAGTTGATTCAACAGTGTTTGTTTTAGGATTGCAGACCAGATTCTATGGATCTCCATATTATTTAAGGTTCAGTCACTTGCATGACTGGAAGAATAGTACCTCTTTACCTTCCCTTATTCATTCCTTTCTCCTCTTCCTATCTAAGCTTCAGGCTGTGCCTGACATACTGTTAGAGCTTGATAAGTGCTTATTGAATAAATTCATGAGAAATGAATAAAGGAGCTGAAGTTCAGAGAGTGTCAGGGCAAACCAACGTGGCAAGTTAGATGGTAAACATCTTCTCTTTCCAGAAACACACTCCTCTACTCTTTCAGGTCATGCAGACTATAAAAACTGAACTGTAAATGTGAGATATTTTTCCAAATAACACTCAACATTTGACTACATAAATGAGGTCTTAGTGTGTCCCCTTCCTGTTCTAAAGATCCCATGTACACTACAAAGTTTATTTAACTAACTTCCTCTGATAATTCTCTCCCTGGGTCATGCTCCTTCCTTTATCTATTGGCTATTTCTTGATAGAATTGCCTTGTGTGAAGGTTATTGTTGTAAGAAAGTTAATTTTCTTTTTTTTCTAACTCAGTGTTCTCAGCATCAAAAGACCAATGAAAATAATGAAGGACATAATTCCTAGAGTCTGTAAATCAAATTGGCAAAAATAGGATCTTAAATAGTATATAGCTTTGCTGCCAATTATTAGCCAAAAAAGGCTGCCGTGTTAGGTAACTGTGTGGAACTTTATTGCTTGACCTCATTTCCTGCACATATCAATCCCTTTTAGATTCCATGTCTTCAACAGAGTTCCCTTCACCTAGGAGGCTTTCCCCTAAACCCCATTTAATTTTGAAGGCTCCATATTCTTTTTCAAGGGTTATGCTGAACCCTGAATCAGAATTGCTCAGGGAAACCTTCAGATTACAATTCAGATCCAAGAGTCTCATTCACCCTAGGGAGGAGCTCTGCAGCCCCCATCATTGCGATGGTTAGTGTTATGCACCAACTTAGACCATGGTTACACATTATTCCAGGGGTAGACAGCCTCGTGATTTTTTTCTCCATGCACACAATAAATTCGAATGCCTTCTTCTCCTTCAAAAATAAATAAATAAATAAATCCACATTATTCTAGATGCTTTTGTGAAGGAGTTTTTTAGATGAGATTAACACTTAAATCAGAAGATTTAGAGTAGATTATCCTCCACAATGTAAGTGGGCTTCATCCAAACAGTTGAAGGCCTTAGTGAATACAAACAAACAACTGGCCTCCCCCAAAGAAGACCCAAATCTGCAGTTCTTCCATGGATTTTTAGCCTGCCAGCCTACAGTGCTACAGTGCAGATTTCAGATTGGACAGGCTTCCAAAAACATCTCTCTCTCTCTCTCTCTCTCTCTCTCTCTCTCCTGCTGCTACCAACACACACCAAAACACACACACCCCATTGGTTCTATTTCTCTGGAGAACCCTAATGCAGATTTTGATACCGAGAAGTGGGGTGTCACAAACACCTACAATGTAGAAGTGGTTTGCACTGGAAGACTTTTGGCAATGCACATTAGGAAAAGCTTAAACTGCTTTAATGAGACTGTTGGTAGAAATATGGGTGATAAAGGAGATTCTAGTGAGAAGCTAAAAAAAGACCTGCAGAGAAAGCTTCTGTCATCTAAGAGTTGTATGTGCATCATCATAAACAGAATGATGTTAGAACTATGAATGTTTAAGTGTTTCTGGTGAGGTTTTAGAAAAATATTATGGAAGATTGGAGGAAATCTTATAAAGTGGCAAATAACTTGGCAAAATTGTGTTTCACTGCTTGGTAAATTTTAAGTGATTGAACTTGGTTAATTAGCTGAAGTGATTTCTAAGCAAAATGTTGAAGGTGCTTCCTGCCTTCTCCACACTATTTATAGTAAAATGTGAGAAGAGAGAAATTGAAGAAGGAATTGTTAAAAGCAGAGGAGCCAGAACCAGAGGATTTAGAAAATCCTCAGCCTCTCCATATTAGGAAAAAAAAAAAGAGTGTTCTGGAGAGAACACAAGGTGTGGGTGGTCAGTGCTTGCTGAAGAAATTGAACTCAGGGGTTGGGTCATCTGTGTCAGTCGAACTGCTGCCAGCCTGGACTGCAGGGGACTGAGATGGAACAGAGGAAGGCTGTTGGACATGTGGGGGTTCTTCAGGATGGGCTAACACAGCTGTCTACCTGTGAACTTATTCTTTAAGTAGAAGAAACAGTGATCACAAAGGTGACTTAGAAGTCAGCAGTACTGCCACTGCCACCATGGCTGAGAGGACACAGACCATGGGTAGGTGGGGAGAGGGGATGGGCTGTCTCCTGGTTCCAGGGGGCAGATCGGCCACATTGGACTGCATCCCAGTGGACCCAGAAGGCAGGGCCACCACCCTGGTAGGACTGAAGATAGAGCATCAAGCAAGGAAGAACTGTTCTTGAGCCATAAAATCAAAGAGAATTGCCCTTGCTAGGTTTTAGACTGGCTTGAGACCCCACGTCTGCTTTCTTCTTTCAGTTTTTCTCTTTTGGAACTGGAGTGTCTATACTGTGCCTGTCCTATCACTGTATTTTGGAAGCAGATGACTAGTCTGATTGTATTAGTCAGCTGTTTGTTGCTGTGACCAAGACACCTGATTAGAACAAGTTGGAAGAGGAAATGTTTATTTTGGGCTCACGATTTCTGAGTTTTGGTTCATGGTCTGCTGGATCAAAGGCAGAAATATCATGGTAGAAGGGAGTGGCAGAGGATAGCTTCTGAGCTCACTGCAGTCAGGAAACAAAGGGAGGAAGGAGGGGGGGCGGGGGGCGGGGGGAGAGAGAGAAAGAGAGAGAGAGAAAATACCCCCAGCGGCAATCCCCCAGTGACCAACATCCGCCAGTCATGCCACACCTCCTTACAGTTACCCAGTAGTCCATTCACATTATTAATTCATCAAATGGATTAAGCTACTGATGAGCTTACAGCTCTCATAAGCTAATCATTTCATCTCTGAACATTCCTACATTGTCTAAAACATGAGCTTTGGGGGCCCCCTCGTATCCAAACCATAACATTGGTTTTATAGATTCACAACTGGAGAGAAATTTGGCTTCAGAATGAATAATGTTTCATCTCACCTGTACATGATCTAAATGATATTTGGATAAGATATGGGACTTAGTTAATTCTAGAATGGGGCTTTGAGAATGGGATTACTATATTTTTGTATGCAAAAAGGACATTTATTTTGGAAAGCCAGATAGCACAGTGCTATAGGTCTAATTGTATCTCTCCCATTGAATCCCTGGTATCTCATATTGAATCCCTAATACCCATTATCTCTAATGTGACTGTATTTGGAAATAGGGTGTTTAAGAGGGAATTAAGGTAAAATTAGGACATAATAGGTAAGCCTTAACCCAATATGACTATTCTCTTTTTATAAAGAGGAGAATAGAACACAACCAGATGCATGATGAGAAACGACCACAAGAAGGCAGAGGGAGAATATGAGAAGATGGCTATCTACAAACCAAGGAGAGAGGTCTCAAAATGAAACCAATTCAGCTAATGCCTTTGTCTTTGACTTCTATCCTCCAAAACTGTGGGAAAATGAGTTTGAGTTGTTTAAGTAGTATTTGTTGTGGTAGCCTTAATACACTAATACAACCACCCACCAGTTGCATAGAAATAACCAGGTCCGAGTATCCACTGTCCTCAGTGATTGGATAGAGGCTGGCTGAAAAGAAAGTGATCTTGTCTTCAAAGCTGTAGTGGATCAGGAAGACCCTTCAGCTAAAGGTTAGACATTCCTATGGCTGAATGCTCTTCTCAGAGCTGAAAGGCAAGTTCTTTCTTAAATGATGAATCATGCAGGAAATCTCCAAGCTACTCAATAGATGAGGGAACAATAGATAAGAAAAAAATAAGAAAATATTCTGCCTTCAGCCACAAACATGAGACAACTTTACTGATGATCTAATTTATGGTGATTATACTTGTGGAGGATCTGTATTGAGTTGACTTAGTGAAGTGGAAAAATTTTACAAGAATTCCCTTTCCTGTATGTTTCAGGTTAATGGAGGCCCCCAGAAAAGTTGTGGATGAGATTTATAAGGGGGAAGTAGAGTAGGGACCACATTCTTTTTATACTCCTAAGGTCAGAGCAGGGCATGGAGCACCCTGGCATCTCAAACACACATCATTTATTATTTGATGGCCTGTCCTACCAGCAAGGCAGCAATGGGTCTTGTTTTACCTCCAGTCCACTAGATCTCTTCAATCAGCATGTGAGAACTTGAACCAGGTATATGTTTAGATCTTGCCTAAGGGTCCTCTGAGAATCAGTCTTCTCCAGAAACACAAAATCAGTAGGACGGATGGATAGATAGATAGATAGATAGATAGATAGATAGATAGATAGATAACCACATGATTATGAAGGCTAACTCCCATGCACAGGAATCTGCAAGCTAGAGACCCAGGAAAAGTGGTGTTATATTTCCAGTCTGAGTCTGAAGGTCTGAAAACCGGGAGAATCAATGATGAAAATTCTACTCTGGGGCTAGAGAAGTCCAATATTCCAGTTCAAGCAGTCAGACTGGGAGCAAAATCTCTCTTCCTCCACTTTTCTGTGCTGTTCAGGCCCTCAGTGGATGATGCCCTTCCAAGTTGGGGAGGATACTCTGCTTCACCTGGTCTGCAGATTCAAATGTTAGTCTTCTCCAAATACAACCTCACAGTCACACCTAGAAAAAATATTTAACCAAATATCTGAATAACTTTTCACCTAGTCAAGGTGACACATAAAATGAACCATCAGAGCTGAAGATAAAATAACTCTGTGATGGAGTGAGTGTTTTGCATATGCAAAGGCCCTGGGTTCCATCCCTATCATCTCCACGCTACACCAAGAAAAAGATCAAACATCACAGACACCACCATTTCCTGCAAGAGAATCTTATCACAGTTGCAAGCTTAGTTAGCATCAGTGAGAGGCTCATGCAGGTCCCAGTCTACTCCCAACAGTGCCACTCATTCTCTCAGGTTCCATTTTGCCCACACTTTGTCTGTTTTCCCTTCTGACAGTCTGTCTGCCTGAGCTCAACTGCAGCGTCAGAGACAAGACACCAACTTCCACACACAGTTTAATCAGCTCTCAAAATTGTGTAAGGCCAAATCCCTAATCAAATCTCCCTTATTAAATATATTGTCTAGTGGTTCTGCTTTCTGTTCAAACTCTGACTGATACAATGATTATTCTTAGGGACAAGACTGACTCAATTTATAGTCAACCTGGAATTTGCCTAGGAATTACTTTGGAAGAAGGGCTAGACATCATTAAATCTGGGGATTAAAAATTCATGGCATGTGTTCTGCCACTCCTACTCCTCCACCTGGGGTGGCATTGTTATCAATGATAGGATCCTTTCCTATCTTGCTGGATGTGCCTCAGAATTTTTCCATTAAAACAATGCTTAAAATTTGATTATGTTCAACATCTTAGTTGAAACCTGTTTTTGTTAGTAAACATGAGGAACTAGTACAATTAAATTTTATTTTAAAAAGCTTCAGAAATCTTTATGGAATCACTGTAGAGTGTTTCCTCCATAATAATGAGTTTTGTTATTGTGTAACAATAACAAACAATAACGAGTTTTGTTATTGTGTAATTAAGTAGAGCAAACATAGAAGATGAAAGAGAGAAGATCATATTTTTATCATGGCCCTTGTAGTGAAGTGAACAGTGGCCCTCAAAAGATATGTTCACATTCCAATTCCCAGAACCTGTGAAAGTTACCCCATTTGGAAAAAAGTAATGTAATTACTTCTCAAATGTAATTAAGTTGACGATCTGGAGGTTAGGGGACCATCCTGGATGATCCAGGTAAGTCCTAAATCCAGGGACAAGTGTCCTTATAAAAGAAAGGCAGATAGAGCCTTGAGACAAAAAGAACAGGAAAATACAGAAAGGAGGAGCCGGCAATGGGACCATGGTGGCAGAAGCTGGAGTGATGTCACCATCAAAGAATGTCTGCTGTTTTAATTGTGCCTATTCATCCCTGTAGGAAGGAAGAACTCCCACTCCAGTGTTCTAGGGTTGACTATCTGGGAAGATGAGATCACAGCAGTTTATTTGTCACCAGAGGCTGTGGAGGACAGACTTTGTAGTATTAAGAGGATGGAGCTTACCATAGCTCCTACAGGAGGATGTAATAGTCTTTTATGACTAATTCTATGGCTGGCAGGGAATTGAAACTCACCACTCAGGTGTAAGTAGGAACTGTTCCTGGTCCCTCTCATGTGGTGGGCTTTCTCTCCATAGGATCTTATCTGAGGGAGCAGAGTGGGGAGGAGAGTGCGCAGTTAGGACATTTAAGACTTTGTTTGTTGATGTTCAGGCAGAATGTAAAATTGAGCCTCAGATGGTATTATACTATACCTATAGCCACCACAACCTGCAGAGACAGAATAGAGTCTCTCCTACAGCCTCCAGAGGTGTGCGGTTCTGCTGACACTTTTAACTCATATTTTGGGCCTCCAGAAAGACCATGAGAGACTAACTTTCTGCTATATTAAGCCACCCAGTTTTTATATTTGTTACAGCAGCCTCAGGAAACTAATACTGCTCTGTACCATTTCCCCAGAACTGACAGAACAATGTTATGGTTTGGATGTGAGGTGTACCACAAAAGCTCATATGTGGGACAATGTAAGAGGGTTTAGAGAAATTATTGGGTTATGTTTTAGTCAGGTTTTTCACTGCTGTGACTAAAAGACTCAACCAGATCAACTTCAGAGGAGGAAAAGTTTATTTGAGGGTTCATAGTTTCAGAGGTCTTAGTCCATAGATGGCCAGCTCCATTATTTGGGGCTTGAGGTGAGGCAGAACATCATGGCAGAAGAGTGTTGCAGAGGAAGCAGCTCACATGATGATCAGGCAGCAGAGAGAGAGAGAGAGAGAGAGGTCTCCACTTGCCAGATTAAGAAGTTCATAGCTTTTAAAATCATCCTCACAGAAAATCTCAGGACATGAGCAAAATGCAGACAACTTCTCAACTAGAATATAATATGAATGACCTCTACTCCAAATTCCAACACACTCCTCCTTTTCTGATCTCCCTCTTGAGCTGGTCTTCACTGATCACCATCCTAATCACCATTCTGGTCTTCTGAGCTCTCACCAGAATTGATCATTAATCTCTGCTTACAACAATCTAAAACATTTTCAGATTGCATTGCTACACATCTCAAAATTCCTTCCACCAATTCCACAAAGTTCCCAAAGCTTCTGAACCACATGGTCAGATTAATCACAGCAACAATCCCACTTCTTGGTACCAATTTCTGTTTTAGTCAGCTTTTCCCCTGCTGTGAGTAAAAGGACCCAACCAGAACAACTGCAAGGAGAAAAAGTTTATTTGAGGGCTCACAATTTCAGAGGTCTTAGTCCATAGAAGGCCAGCTCCATTCCTGGGGGTTCAAGGTGAGGCTGAACATCATGGCAGGAGTGTGTGGTGGAGGGAAGCAGCTCACATCACTGTGATAAGGAAGCAGAGAGACTCTATCCTCCAGATACAAATATATACCCCAAAGCCATGCCCCAATTCCCACCTCCTCCAGCCACACCCTACCACTTCAGTTAGTACTCAGTTAATCCTTATGAGGGGATTAATTCATTGTTTGGGTTAAGACTCTTGCAACCCAATCCTTTCTCCTGTGAATCTTCTTGCATTGTCTCACACATGAGCTTTTGGAGGACACCTCACATCCAAACCATAACAGGTTATAAGAGTCTTAGTACAATTGGTGAATTAATCCCCAATGGGAGTAACTGAGTGATAAATGAAGGTAAAGGTTGGTAGGGTGTGGATGGAGCAGGTGGGTCATTGGGGGCATGCCTTTGGGGTATATATTTTGCATCTAGTGGGTGAAATCAGTCTCGCCCCTCCTTCTCTCCCCCTATGCTTCCTGATCAACATGTGAGCCACTTCCCTCCACCACACTCTTCCATATGTTCCATATGCCTCACCTCAAGCCCTGAGGAATGGAGCCAGCCACACTGAGACCTCTGAAATCATGAGCCCCTAAATAAATTTTTCCTCCTCTACAGTTGTTCTGGTGGGGTCTTTTAGTCATAGCAGTGAAAAAGCTCACTAAAACCATGACTACTTTTGGTTTGAAAACCTGATCTGACTTACATCAAGATGACAAGCTTAAGATATTGTGGAAGATATTAAGATATTGTCTCTTAAAGAGCAAAAGTTAAAAAAATCAGAGATTTCCCTTTACCTATTCTTAAATTTATAAGATTAACATTTGTCTTGATTAGTTATATTTAGTCTTTAACACCAGAATAATCTTCGATGTATAATATATGCATTGAGGTTATCATTTCATGTGAAAAACCTATGCTTTTGTCCTTTAAAATGTAAATCCCTATTATTTTAGGATCCTTTACCCTTTTACAATTTTTGCTCCTTCTGTTTACCTAATTAATGTCTTTGAGGATTTAAATATTTTCCTTGTTATTGGTTTTCCAATATTCTTTATAGGAAGAGATAAATAACTTTTTAAAACTTCATCTGAATCTTATTTATAAGAAATGAGACTTTTATACCATATTTGGCAGCTTGAAATTTTTATTATATTGCATTCAAAATTTCATAACTCATTACATGTCTATGTGCATAGTTTTTTATTACAATGCATTTTCTATTATTTAAATACACAGTTTATTAAATCTAGAATTAAAATATTGTGGCATCCTTTATTTACAGTGTGTACTCTGCTACCAAAACTATTCTTTATATGAGTTGCCTTTGATATTTTTCTATTTGTTGGACTTTTCGTTTTGATTTTTAATTTCTTAGGGAATGATTCTTATGAGAATAAGTTCTGTAGAAAATGGAATTTTAATAGAAGATGTTTTAATTACTGTATATGTCATGTTATTTCTCAGATTTTCATGCCTTTTTGTACTTCAATTATGATATGGTTTCAAACTTAAAAGTTTCCAGTATTTAAATTAGTTTATTTGTTGCTCCCAAGTTGACTGCTTGACTATTTATTGCCTTTTTGCTATCTTATTTTTCATCTGCAATATGAAAGAAAATTATTTCTTTTTGTCATTTTTTGCTGCATTATAATTACAGATATTAGTGGGATTTATTATGCTATAGTCATACATGCACATAATTTGATCAGTCTCATTCCCTAGTACCTCTCCTTTCCTTCCCCTTTACGGCCCCTAATCTACTTGCTGTACTCTACTGATCTCGCTTTTACTTGTTATTGTTATTATCATTAGGGAATTATAACAATATACATAAGCAGAATTCATTGTGGTATATTTATACATGAACATAGCATAACCTGCTAGATTTCATTTCCCAGTACTTCCCCATGCTCTCCCTCTCCCACCTCTCAATTCCCTTCTATTCTATTGATCTCCCTTCTGTTTTCCTGCCCTGCGCATATATATCACATTTGCTTTATTCATTCATCTCTTGATGGGCACCTAAGCTAATTTCATAACTTGGCTATTGTTAATTGCATGACTATGAACATTTGCATGAATCATTATGATATACTGATTTTAGTTCTTTTGGATGAATACCAAGAAGGGTGTGTTAGTCAGCTTCTCGTCACTGTCATCAAAAGACTTGACAAGAGGAGGAAAAGTTTGCTTTGCCTCACAATTTCAGACGTTCATTCCAAGGTCAGCTGATTCCATAGTTCTGGTCCCAAGATGAGGCAGAACATCATGGCAAAAGGGTGTGGTGGAGGTGAGCTGCTCAGTTCACAAGAGACAGGAAGAAGATAGCAAGAACTCCACTCCAGGGACAAAATATAAACCCCAAAGGCGTTCCCTCAGTGATCTACTTATTCCCTTCAGTCACATCCTACCTGCCTATAGTCATCACCCAGTATGGTAGTACTTTAAAATTGTTAATCCATTAAATGGATTATTCCATTGATTATTTTACAACTTTCATAATCTAATCATATCACCTCTGAACATTTCTAATTGTCTCACACATGAGCTTTTGGAGGACACCTCTTATCCAAATCATGACAATAGAATAGGTGGGTCATATGATGGTTCCAGTCCTTTGCTTTTGAAGAATCTCCATACTGCTTTCCAAAGTGGTTGTACTAGTTTATAATCCCTCCAACAGTGGAAAAGTTTTCCTCTTTTTCCACATCCTCTCCAGCATTTGTTGTTATTTGCATTCTTGATGACTGCCATTCTAACTGAAGTGAAATAAAATCCAAGTGTAGTTTTGATTTGCATTTCTCTGATTGCTAAGGATGTTGAACATTTTATCATGTATTTGTTAGCCATTTATATTTCTTCTTCTGAGAAATATCTGTTTTGATCATTTGCCCATTTATCAATTGGATTATTTGTTTTGGGGATGTTAAGTTTTTTGAGTTCTTTATATATTCTGGACATTAATCCCCTGTCAGAAAAGTAGTTGGCAAAGATTTTCTCCCATTCTATTAACTCTCTCTTTATGCTCTTAATTGTTTTCTTTGATGAACAAATGCTTTTTAATTTGATGCCATCCCAATTACTAATTCTTCATTTTAATTCTTGAGCTTCAGAATTCTTATTAAGGAAGTCATTGTGCAAAATGTTGGAGTTTGACCTTTTGTTTTCTTCCAGCAAAGTTTCTGATCTAGTTCCTAGGTCTTTGATCCTGTTGAAGCTGATTGTTTTGCTTGTGGAGTGTGATAAACAGGGATGTGGTTTCATTCTTCCATATGTGGATATTGAGTTTTCTCTCCAGCCTTTTTAAAGGTTATTTTTTTCTCCAATGTGTGTTTTCAGCACCTTTGACAAGGGTGAGATTATTATGTATCTGTGTGGGTTTGTCTCTTCTATTCCATTGGTATTCATGTTTGTTTTTATGCTAATACTGGGTTCTTTTGTTACTATTGTTCTGTAGTATCATTTGAGATCAGGTATTTTGATGTCATCACTCTTACAGTTCATAATTGCTTTGAAGAATGTCATTGATATTTTGGTGGGGATAACTTTGAATCTGTAGATTGCTTTTGGTATCATTTCTGTTTTCACTGTTTCAGTTTTGCCTATCCATGAACACAGGAGATCTTTCTACCTTCTAAATTGTTTTTCAGTCTCAAGAAAGGAAAATTTAAATTACTTTATGTACACATAGAGACCCTTCCAATTAATTTTATTACTCAGCATTTACTTGGTTTTTGCAGTTTTGTGTGTAATACTTTTAACACATTGAGAAATAATGTACATACCATACAATTCACCCACTTAATACATTTTAATTTACATTTACATTTCTGAAATGTGTTTTTTATATACTTGATTAATTCTTTATATAGGTCTCCCAATTAAACATGGTAATTTCATTGCATGGAGGATTTGGAGTGAACTCAGTGGAGCTGAAGAAGCTATAACCTAGGGTTTGTAGATGGACTACATATCAGCAGGGGAAACACATCCCTCACCCCAGACAGCACTCACTGGATATACAGTTACCTGGGACTATGTCAAAGTCTGAGGCTCCTGGGAAAGTCTGTAGAGAGGACTCAGATAGCCTTGAACTGGAGGAAAGGTATGAGACTAAAAACAGAGTAACAATTTGCACAATGAAACTGGATCTGTAGTCTCCTTTATCTAACCCATTCCCCAAATGCTAGTAGTCAGGATCACACTCACAGGCACACACACACACACACACACACACACACGCATGTGTGCACATAAAACAGGCAGGTAGGAATCCATCAACAGGACATTAAAGATTCTTTTCTGGAAAAACCGAATAATCCAGAAACAATGTCTTCCCCAAAATGACATTTAGTAGCTTCTCAATACAAATCTGGCAAGCCCACAAAACTCACAGAGTTTCACTTGAGATTTTAGTATTTCACTTTTCAATATGAACAGAATCGAGTATCACCAGCATTTAAAGAAAGTTCTAGTATGAAATATGCATACACAGAACTTGAGAGAAAATGGAAGAGATTATGCACCACAAGGATGAAAGGATTTCAGGATGAACAAAACATGACATAAGAAAGAACACATGATCACATGAGATGACTTGCATCCATAGTGAATAGCTGCAACAATTATTATTAACTATATTATTGTAATGTAAAGGCAGACTACGAAGATAAAATTATATTGGGAAGAAAAGGAAGGTTAAGAAAAATTTTAAAAATCATCTATACCAAAAGTAAATCAATAGGTAAGATCTAAAATTGATAAATAGCAAATACAAGCACAGGCATGTGCAAGATAATGTCATTTCAGTCATTGATGGACTACTATGGTGGCCTATAAGATTATATCAGAGATGAAAAATGTCTATCACCCAGTGATGTAGTAACTGTCATAAAGTCCATAGTGCAATGCATTGCTCCCATGTTTGTGATGAAGCTGCTATAAACAAACCAACTGTGATGCCAGTTGTATAGAAGAATAGCACATAAAATCATGTATAGTGTGTGATACTTGATAATGGTTATAAATGGCTACATTACCAGTTTGTGCTTTTACTATATCATACTTTTATGATTATGTTAGTTATTATTCAAATTATGAAAACAACTGTTGACTATAAAGCAGTATGCCAGAATATGCTGGTAGCAGTTTCATATAAAATAAAAAGGGCTGAGGATGTTGCTTAGTGGTTAAATGCCTCTGAGTTCAATCCCTGGGACCAAAAAATAAATAAATGAGATCTGCTTCATTGAAGGCAATAGAACTAGGAAAAATTTGAGAAGGGCCTGTATAAAACATAAAGAAACTCTAATGGTTTTGATCAAAGACCAAACACAGACATGTTTCCCTTTGAGCACTTAATAATCAGAGCCAAAGTAAAAAGTCTGTGATGTCAAAAAAAAAAAAGGTCCAATCTGACTATGATGCTAAATTTCCTGCCAGCTCTGAATGGTTTAGTGATTCAAAAATGAGCAATGTGAAAGTGAGCAGTGAGTCTGCAAGTGCTGATATGAAGGCAACTGAAGAATTTTTGGAAACACTAGATAAGCAGATAGTAGAGGAAAATTACTTGACAGAGCAGATCTTCCAATATGGAAGAAATCCCATATTCTGGAAATAGATGCTCAAAGGACTTTCATCCAAAAAGACCAGATCAATGCTGAGTTTCAAGGCTTTTAAGGATAGGATAACAGACTCCCTTGAGGACACATTGCAGTCTACAAGTTGAAATCCTTTATGATGTGGCACAGTTATGACCCCATGGCCTTAAAGCTTAGCAGTAGGTACCCAATACCTGTATAGCACAGGAGCAAAAAGAAGTCAGAGAAAACCCAGTTCTACTTCCAAGATGCCCTCCTGAATTGTTATGCCAGCAAAATGGAGAAGTACTGCTTTGAAAATAAGGTGTCTTTGATGAGTTTGCTTATTGTTGAAAATGCCCAATACCCTCCTGTTCTTGGTGATCCTTGTTTCAATGACAACCTGCTTTCTCTCTCTCTAAACACCACCTCTTCAATCCAACCATTGAATCAAGAGTCATAACAGCTTTTAAGGCCTATCACCTGAGGAAGGTCTTTTCCCAGACCAGTGCTGCGGCTGGGGAAGACATTGATGCAATTCTGGAAGGATTACAACATCTATGACTGTGTCAAGAGCTTTCTGGGACTGGGTGATTCACTAAGGACTGTATGAGTGGCATCTGGAAGGAGACACTGGAGGCTCATCCATGACTTCAGAATATTTTCCAAAGACAAGAAGGTTGCAAAAATCACTAAGGCTTTGTTGAGATGGTGAACAACTTTAACCTGTGTGTGGATGAGGATGACACTGAAGAGCTCCTAGAAGTGGTTACTGAAGAACTGAATAATGAGCTCAGTTTATTATTTCAATAACATATAGCTGAAATAAAACATATAGCTGAAGAAGAGGAGAGAGAGAAAAAAAATTGCAGGGCAAGGAAAAGAAAAGGATTTCGAAGAAAATCTATTGTGAAGGCTTTAGCAGAAACGTCTGCAGACCTCAACAAGCTCTTTAAAAATTTTGAAAGCATGAACCCCCATGCCAAAGGCTCTCATTGCTCTAGAGGAATGTTCATGGTGCATTGTCTGCTTCCAAGCAAACCTATGATATAAAAAAGACACAAACCATCATGGACATATTTCTAAAGAGAGTGACAGCTCCTCAAAAGAGACCCAGGCAGGTCCTTTAAATGGGATTCCAAAAGAAGGCACTGTTCTCACATGATGCCAACTCTGTGTGTGTTATCACCTCTGAAGACCTTCCAACCGGACCTTTCAGACTAAGACAATATTGATGATCCTGGCCCTGTGAAAGCCCAGCCTCTTGTGTGTGTTTGTGTCTTCGTTTTTAACAAAAAAAAGTTTAAAAGGTAGAACATAAAATTTAAAAATTTTAAATGGATAAAAGTATATAGACTAAGTATATGAGGAAATAAAAACTACTTTTGTGTGGTTGTACAATTTGTTTGTGGTTTAAGCTAGCTGCTATTACCAAAGAAGCAAAGTTAAAAAAGAAAAATAGAAAGCTAGAGTAAAGTAAGGTTAATTCATTATAGAAGAAAGGACTTTTTTTTAATATATATTTAGTATAACCTAAGGGTACAATGTATATAAAGTCTATTGAAGTATACAATAATGTCTTAGCCTTCACTCACCATTCAATCACTGTCTCAGCTGGAGTCACCTGAAGTCTTTCAAGTACCATTAGGTAAATACCCAATACAAGTGTAGCATTTTATACTGTTTTTTATTTGTTCTAATTAATTGTACATGATAGCTGAATGCATTTCAACTCATTATACACAAATGGAGCACAACTTCTCATTTCTCTGACTGTATATGATGCAGAATCACACTGTTCCTGCAATCATACATGCACATAGCGTAATAATGTCCATCTCATTTCACCACCCTTCCCACCCCACATCTCTCCCTTCCCACCCCCACACCTCCTCCCTTCCCCTCACCCCCCTCTGCCCAATCCAAAGTTCCTCCATTCTTCCTTAGTCCCCCCACTCCCTTTATGGATTAGCATTCACATATCAGAGAAAACATTTGGCCTTTGGTTTTTTGGGATTGGCTTATTTCACTTAGTATGATATCCTCCAACTCTATCCATTCACCTAAAATACCATAATTTCATTCTTCTTCAAGGCTGAGTAATATTCAATTGTGTATGGGTACCACATTTTCTTTATCCATTCATCTGTTGAAGGGCATCAAGATTGGTTTTATAGTTTAGCTGTTGTGAATTGAGTTGATATAAACATTGATGTGGCTGTGTTACTGTAGTATGCTGATTTTAAGACCTTTGGGTATAGGCCAAGGAATGGGATAGCTGGGTCAAATGGTGGTTCCATTCCAAGTTTTCTAAGGAATCTCCATACTGCTTTCCAGAGTGGTTGCACCAAATTGCAGTCCCACCAGCAATGTATGAGTGTACCTTTTTCCCCATATCCTTGCCAACACTTATTGCTGCTTGTATTCTTGATGTTAGTCGTTCTGACTGGAGTGAGATGAAATCTTAGAGTAGTTTTGATTTGCATTTCTCTAATTGCTAGAGATGTTGAACATTTTTTCATATATTTGTTGATCAATTGTACATCTTCTGTGAAGTGTCTGTTCAGCTCCTTACCTCTATTGATTGGGTTATTTGTTTTTTTGGTGTTAAGTTCTTTGAGTTTTTTATATATCCTGGAGATTAGTGCTCTATCTGATGTGTATATGGTAAAGATTTTCTCCCACTCTGTAGGCTCTATAATCACATTATTTATTGTTTCCTTTACTGAGAAGCTTTTTAGTTTGAATCCATCCCATTTATTGAGGTGAAAGACCTCTACCATGAAAATTACAGAACACTAAAGAAATTGAAGGAGATCTTAGAAGATGGAAAGATTTCTCATGTTCTTGGATAGGCAGAATTAATATTGTCAAAATGGCCATACTATCAAAAGTGCTATACAGATTCAATGCAATTCCAATTAAAATCCCAATGACGTACCTCATAGAAATAGAGAAAGCAATCATGAAATTCATTTGGAAAAATAAGAGACCCAGAATAGCCAAAGTTATCCTTAGCAAGAAGAGTGAAGCAGGAGGCATCACAATTCCAGACCTTAAATTACTACAGAGCAATATTAACAAAAACAGCAAGGTATTGGCACCAAAATAGACATGTACACCATTGGTACAGAATAGAAGACACAGAAACAAACCCACATAAATACAATTATCTTATACTAGACAAGGCATCAAAAACATACGTTGGAGAAAAGAACCTCTTCAACAAATGGTGCTGGGAAAACTGGAAATCCATATGTAGCAAAATGAAATTAAACCTATTTCTCACCCTGCACAAAACTCAACTCAAAGTGGATCAAGGATCTAGGAATTAGACTAGGGACACTGTACCTAATAGAAGAAAAATTATGCCAAAGATTTTTTTTAAATATTTTATTTGTAAATGGACACAATAACTTTGTTTATTTAGTTTTTTCATGTGGTGCTGGGTTGAACCCAGTGCCTCACACATGCTAGGCAAGCACTCTACTACTGAGCCACAACCCCAGCCCCCATATCTTTATACTGTATTTTTACTGTATCTTTTCTAGGCTTAGATGTGTTTAGACACACAAGCACCATTGTATTACAATTGCCTACAGTATTCAGTACAGTAACATGCTGTTTAGTTTTGTAGCCTCAGAGCCTTAAGCTATATCATATAGCCTCTACCTTATAGCCATACATAGTGGCTACACCTACATACATAGTGTGTAGTAGGTGATTCCTTCTAGGTTTATAAGTACACTCTCTGATGTTCTTGCAACAATGAAATAGTCTAACAATGCATTTCTCAGAATGTATCCCCTCATTCAGCGATGCCTGAGTGTATATTATTTTAAAATGCAGAGAAAATTCTAAAAATTAAGAGTCAAACCAATTTAAGTGATTGTTTCCAGGAAGATTTTATTTGAATGGAGATGGAGTGGGGCAGGTAAGAAGAAAACTGGTTAAAGGACTACTGTTTTTCATTTTAAAACTTTCAATGTTAATTTGAATTTTAATTATCCATGTGCATTACTTTGATAAAGAAAAAATTAAATGAAAAAAATCTAGGTATAGGATTTTAGTTGGCATTGCTTGGTTTGTTTTTTGAATTACAGTTTCAAAGCGCTTTGGTGCTGATGGCTATGTAAATTGACCCATCACTCAGTTGTTTCCTTTTTTTTTTTTTTTTTTAAGTAAACTGGTTACATCCTTAGATGATCCCCCAGCAGAGGAACGGGATGGGGAGCATGGGAACATAGCAATTTCTTGAGAAAATAAATTTTGAAGTTTAAAAATGAAGCCAGGCAACAATTCCTACTATGAGAAGGAAATAAAGACATCAAGGGGTGGAAATAGCAATCATCTTCTCAGACACTTGTGCCTGGATTGCTGGAGGCTGAGGAGAGCCAGGTGAGCGCTGATGCTCACACCCCTGACTCCCTCTATATCCACCCCTCCCTCCTCACCCCCTTCCTCTTCACTGGCTTGCCCTCCCTCTCCCTTCTTCCCTCCCCTCTCCACATTTTCTTCTTTTCTGTCCACCATCTCCTGCTGCAACTTTCACCAGTGCTGGATGTAACATGACCTGAGAGCTTCTTTTTTAAGGCATACCTCAAAGAATAAATAGGTGGTGAATAAAAAGGTAAAATTTTCTCTGTTTCAACAACAACCAAAAAAAAAAAATTTTTTTTTAACTCACAAAGACCAAAAGAAATACACATATTTTTTTTTTTACCTGCATGAGGACCTTTGTTGATGTGGGGATGAGTGTCAGTGATACCAAATGATAGAAGAATTCATATCTGATTTTAAAAAAGAAAAATGGACAGGCATATCTTCTTGCCAGCTGTGGCTGGTGAATACACAGAGTAAGGGCTCTACTGGATAGACACACAGACCATTTCAACTCACTGCTCTTCCGAGCAGTTGCCACCAGATTTGGACTTCATCACAGGAGGTCGAATGTTTCCCGGCTAATGACTTGTCAGGTGGGAAACAAACTTTTGGATCCTGAACTTGGCTTTATGGTGTAATTGACAAATTGGTCCTAGTTCTACCTTGCAGACAACAGAATTTCCCAATAGTTTTAAATGTTAACACTTAATTACACACTGCCATTCTTGAGAAACATCTCTGGCTATTTTAATCCAGAAGTTTCAGGCTTTTTGAATGGCAAGATATATGCTTTTCTATGCATTCGACAAAATTAAATACTTTTCATACTAGAAGGAAAATGATTGTCAAAGAAATAATATTTTAATATTTAAAACCTGTCTTCTAAGATTTAAAATCTCTCTCTCTCTTCTACCCCTCCACCCAAGATTTACAGATTCAGTAGAATTTTCTTCATCCCTCTTTCCCTCTCCTACTCCACATTTGATTTCAGCACAGTATCGGTCTTGTTGCTCCTGGTACTCAGAGCTCCCTATACTGAGAGTGTACTCACTTATAGTGGCAAGTCAACTTGTAATTGATTGGACAACCAAGCCTTTGCCTGTTCCTTGTAGGCCCCATGCACCTGGTTTCAGAGTAGATAGTTTCAGAAAAAAAATAAAAATAAAAACTATGATAACTCCAGTAATGAAGGAGGTGGGCGTTGCTAAGCAACGGAGAGGCAAGCAGGATGCCTTGTGCTTGGGTCTTGGCAGTGTGCTAGGAACAAAGAAGACCTGCCAATCACTCCTTGTCCTCAGGAAACCAGCTCCACTGGCAGGTGCAGCCCCTGAGTGAGGAGATGCAGGACTAGCATCTGGCTCCTCTCCCAGGCCCTAATTTGCAGCTTAACACCACTCCTTTTTCTGATGTCTTTTTCTGGTAATGGGGTTCCTTTGCCTCAGTAAGCATCTCATCCTCTAATACATTCTCCTTACCCTTCTGACACATTTTCACTTCTAGGAGTCTGCTTCTCATTGGTCCCACTTGGAGATCCTGCTTACAGTTCCCAATTGTAACTCCAGCCTTGGACAGATGTGTCAGTATTGACAACTATTTCCTTCCAGCTATCATCTTCCCTGGCTTTACCACCACTGGGTTCTATGTATTGGGACTTCCTGTATTCTCCCTGATCTCTGACACAGGGTAACTATTTTCTGGATCTTTCTGGGTCCCAACCCAGATTTTGCTCTGCCTGACTTAGGGAGATTAATGTCAGGCCATGGCCCTCACCCTCCCTTCTACCCACCTTCATTTTTACACCACAGATTCCAGCATCCATGACTCTGCAATAAATCCTGAAGTATGCTTTTATGTCCTTATTTTGATCCTCTCTTTGACCATGGAGGCCCCTCCAGTGTTTGTGGCATAGCCTGGAGCACAGTCCAGACTATGTGAATTATCAGAAGGATTCTAATTTATAAGTGGGTTTTGTTCCCCAGAAAAGTCTTTTAAAAGACAATAATTGGGCCTACAGGACCACACTTTTCAGAGATGACTTTATATATTGTATTAAGGATCTCATGTCAGCCTGTAACACAGAACATGAATGGATGGTTCTCTGTCTCATGAATTCAAAAAATGAAATCCATGGACACAAGGGTGAGAGCAAAGTAACAGGATTTATTAGAGTAATAGAAAGAATTAAAACAGACCTCCCAAAGGGGAGGGGTCCCAAGCAAGGGTTGCCAATGGTTGTCTGTAGCCTAGGGATTTTTATGGGCTTGATCTGTCCCTATTGGTGATTGGTGGGACAACATGTAAATATAGGATTCAAAAAGGGAGTCAATCAACTCTCCCAATTTTTTCTTCTTCAGCAAATCTAGAGAAAAGTGATATCTAAGTTTTTATTAGCACAAGGGTGAGGGTGAGAGTTTGTTGGCACAAGACAAAGTACATTTTGCTGTTGGTTGTGTCTGGGGGTTGTTAAGGGACTGTCAGAAGTATGACTTCCCAATTCTCTCTTCCTTTTTTTCTTCTCCAAGTAACTTTTCGTGGTTGTCTATGGGTGGTCTATCTCTGTCTGAAATCTGTACAAAGCCCACTTGATTCAAAATGCATCAGATGTACTATTTACCATTCTCCAGTTTTATTTCAATTGGCCTCTGTGAGGGAATAGAACTTGGGTCTTAACCAGTAATCCCAGGATGAAAACTCTGAGCTTCAGCAGTTGAAAAGGAAACTTCATTAGTTTCTAACAAGGGTCAGTGGAATCAGTAAGGCACTGTTGGAATGCAAAGACTTAACTATGACTGGGGTTAGAATGGAAGGGTTAGAGGTAAACTGACTTCTGTCATTGGTACCAGACTTCTGTTATTGGTTCTGTTATTGGGGTGGGGGAACCCAACTGGTGGGAAAAGCAGATGGCAAAGATACTGTCTGTTAAGAAGTCTCACACCTGAGCTTCCAATATGACTGCAGAGTGACAGGGGGCTGAAGATGTAGCTCAGTGGTACTTTCCTAGCATGTGTGAAATCCTGGGTTCAATCCCTAACCCTACCAACAAATAAATTAATAAAATAAAAACCTACCTTAAAAATGTTAGAAAGTCAGCAAACTAACATGAGCAAGGTAGATCATAGAAAGACTATCAAATTTGGGACAAGACAAACCTGGGACAGAATACGGACCATGAAGAAGAGATGTAAGAAATGATAGAACCTGTGAGAACTTCAGCTCAGAACCCTCTTTGGGGGAATTGTTTCCTGCTCCCCACCTGTACACAGAGTCATGACATTGCAGGCTGGGGCCACCAGGGTAATTCAGTGACTTCACCTAAACTAGGTAGGTAACTAAGAATGGACCTTTCTCCTTCACAGGTATTTTATTCCAGGTTTGGAAGAACTGGGACAATCTTAATACTCCCAGTGGTAAAATATAAAACTCCAGGGATGGTTCTGGGTTTGTGGCTCAGTGGTGGAGCACTTGCCTAGCATGTGTGAGGCACTAGGTTCGATCCTCAGCACCACACAAAAATGAATAAAATAAAGGTCTATCAACATCTAAAAAATATAAAAAAAAAAAAACTCCAGGTACCATGTGTCAGCATGTTAGGTCATGGGACCATGAAACAGGGAAAACTGTCTTGAGACAGGGAGGAATCAACTCATTTGTTCATCCATTTATTCAGTGACAGGGGAAAGGAACTGCAGAATAAGGAAACTAAAGTTTATCAAATACTTATGTGCTAAGCAGAACCTTAGTACCAAAGGTGCTGAGGAAACTATGGTTCAATAATGGGTGGTGTGGTCAGTGAGGGGAGCCATTTGGTTGTGATGATTAATTTGGTACGACACGGAGTCAGAGATGAAGGGGCTACTTTGGCATTTTGCGGTACCCACCAGGGCTTCCAGTCCTACCTGTAAAGAGGGGGCTTCCCTTTTCTTGCTGAGTGCTGCAGACCTAAGAGAACCTCCATGAACATCTGAGAATTAGTAACTTCTTGTTTTTTATACTGACCTAGGAAATTAGCCATCTACTCTGAATATTCACCATGCTCTGAATCCAAAACTGAGGGTGGTGTTGAAAAGAGGAGAACATCCTGAGACAGAAGCCCCAACAATTTGTAGGATGAGTTAAGTACTTTTGTATAACATTATGCACAGTTGGGTGGTTGGATGTGTAAAGACACATGGTTAAACCCCATGGTTTAACTGAGTATTCTATCTTACAAAAATGTGATCTTTTATTATCTGCAAAGAAACACTATCACCCACATTATTCGCAATAACACATTTTACTGACAAGATCACAGAACAATAATATAATCAGGAATGAATACTGTTATAGCCCACAAAAATCAAGCCAAACTGTAATTAACAAATTCGGTGACTTAAGTATGATATTTATTTCTAAGCTTGTGTGATTTAAAGGTACAAAAAAGGCAATCAGTTTTACTTCTCTAAAGTGGTAGTTCTTTACTTGCAAGAATTGCTGTTTAAGTAGAAGTCCACAATACTCTTAACTAATGTGGCAAATAACCCAAGAAAAAATCAGCTCTGTGTATTAGTCAGTGTTCTCCAGAGAAATAGAACCAATTGGAATATAGAGGAAGAAGCTTATTATAAGGAATTGGCTCACATAATCATAGAGACTGAGGGGCCCCATTATTGTATCTATAAACAGAAGGCAGGAAAGCTGGTGATATAGATCCTGTACAATCCCAAAGACCTGAGAACCAGGGGTGCCAATGGTGTAAGTCCCAGTCTAAGTCTAAAGATCCAAGGAACAGGAGCACTGATGATCAAGAGAGGAAAAGATGAGCATCCCAGTTCAAGCAAAGAGCAAGTTCCCCTTCCTCCATTTTCTTTGCTTTATTCAGGTCTTCGGTGGATAATAGATGATGCTCTCCCAAACTGGTCAAAGCAATCTTCTCTACTCAGTGAATAGATTCCAATGCTAATCTCTTCTAGAAATAACCCAACAGACACACTCAGATATAGTGTTTTACCAGCTATCCAGGAATCCCTTAGCCCTGTCAAATAAAATTAACCATCACATTATATTCATGTTTCTACTCTCAACAGAACAATGAGATGTATTCCTCCAAATTCCTTATACTCATCCTAGCTTATCTGTTTCTAGTGAGGAACACAAAGAAGAAGAAAAGTTGAGCTTTACTTACCCCAAGGCTGTACTTAGAGAATTTTGTTTTCAAAAACATAGACAAAAAGCAGAATTGTTCAGCAAGGCAAAATTGATGGGCAGTATGTGAATGCTCAGGAGTTATGCAAACTGTCCCAATGACTGTTGCATAGAGCTGTCACTTATCACTTTTGATCTGACCCTGAGGCCAAGACCTATAATGGATTGAACACCAGGGTGGGGACCTAGCCAGAGCCAATCATTTTTTACACCTTTTCCTCTATATTACAAAATTATTTTTAATTTTGATCATATAAGAATAATTACTTTCTTGATTCACTCCTTAGTTTTAAAACAACTAATAAGTATAAATGTAAAATTTTTAATTTAAAAGACATGGCAATAATTAAGAATACAAGTAACAATAAGTGTCAAGGATGTGGGGAAAAGGTACTCTCACATATTGCTGGTGGGACTGCAAATTGGTGCTACCACTCTGGAAAGCAGTATGGAGATTTCTTAGAAAATTTGAAATGGAACCACCATCTCACCCAGTTATCCCACTCCTTGGTGTATATCCAAAGGATTTAAAATCAACATAGTACAGTAACACAGTCCCATCAATGTTTATAGCAGCTCAATTCACAACAGTAAACTATGGAACCAATCTAGATGCCCTTCAACACATGAATGGATAAAGAAAAGGTGGTAAATGGAATGTTACTCACTATAAAAAAGAATGACTTTTTGACTTTTGCCATGAACCTGGAGACTATTATGTTAAGCGAAATAACTCAATCCCCCCAAGAAACAAAGTTCAAATGTTCTCTCTGATATGTGAATGCTAACACACAACAAGGTGTGGGAAGGGGCAGAATAGGAGTTCATTGGATTAGACAAAGGGGAATGAAGGGAGGGGAGTGGATATGGGAATAGGAAAGACAGTGGAATGAATTGGACATTACTTTCCTATGTACATTTATGAATACACTAGTGAATCTCCACGTCATGTACAACCATAAGACTGGGGTCCTAATTAGAATAAGATGTACTTTATGTTTGTATAAATACGTCAAAATACATTCTGCTGTCATGTATGACTAAAAACAAAAGACATTATACAAATTCAGTAGAATATTTCAAATATGAAGTAAAATACACAAACTAAACAAAAATTATATGCACTGCAGTTTGCACTCTGATCCACAGTTTTAATTTTTAAGCCAAAACAAAAATTCCAAGATGTCATATAGAATGGAAAATTTGAAGTAACTAAAGTTTTGCATCTGAAGACATGTGTTATCATTTCTTCATTGGAATCTACTATGTAAACGTAGAAATATGTAGTGCCACATAGATTAACTCACATAATTCTTATCTGTAGTAATTCATTGCTAAACAAATGTGTATGGTTGGTCTATGGCAGGTTTGGGATGGGGTGGAGTGACAGGAAGTAACTAACTGAGTTTCTTCCATTTAGAGCCCATGTAGACTGGAATGTTTATTAAAGAATAAGTAATAAAAGTGCCAATCCATAGCTTGCATAATATATCATTAAAATTCAACAATGTTCATAGCATTTGTTAGGAATTTAGACCCATGAAAGATTTTTGTTGAGTACAGAATGTTTTATCAATGACTTTCTTTAAAACTACCAGCATATGGTGATAATAAAAAAAATCAGTGTGACTTTAGATCAGCATTATTGGTTTTAATTTCCTACAAAAACACTCTCTTATGCTTGGACCTGGGGCAGATTGTTCCAATTCTTGTCACCCACAAGTTGTTTTGAAGTGCATACTCTCCCAGGACATTTGCAAACCAGTGGGAGAAAAAAAGGTCTTACAAAATGTAACTGAGATTTCCTACCAGGTAGATTAGTGTGTCGTATCAGATTTAATTTGACTTAAAAAAAAAGATTAAATGTGTCTTTTTATCTGAATGATTTATATTCACATCAGTTATAATAATATTTCATAACCTAAATTAAGATAAGTGGTATATCAACATTTGATTTTTTCCTAAATAAAAAATCTAAGCATTGTAATATTATTTTTAAACTGGTAAAATATGGGAAGAGATGGTCAAATTTTCAAAATGCATAAAATAAATAAATCATAGAACTTTGTAATACTCTTTTCTAGACAATTCTACTGAAAATTCTTACCTAGAGATGGTAAAAAAAAAAAAATCGTGTACACCCAGCCACACGTACATATATATATATTTTCCCCCTCATCCACCTGAGAATCACTAAGTGTTCCAAGCTTGATAATTACTCAGCCTGTGCTTCCTCAGGTTGTACCACTCTAAGAGTAAAATGGTGATGTGTACACAGCAGTTAGCAGCATTTCTTTGCTGCACCTCTACCCACTATTTCAGCACTTTGGTCACTTTCTACCTACCTAATTATCTGCTTTTATTTACAGGTGAGTTCAGGGGGAAAGCTAATTTTGCAAACAAATAAACCCTTTGAGTCTCCATTAACTCACAGATCTCTGCTTTCTGCAAAAGCCCTAGAGACCACTTAGGTTGCCACCATGGCCTTCTACTTCCATCAAGGACCAGTGCCACCTCCACTAAGGTGTTGCTGTTGATGCTATTTACAGTGGTGCAGTGGCCCATTGTAGGCTTAAGCCATGAAACCTCTATGGACATTTTAATAGTGGCAGCAGCACTTGAGATTGCAACCAAAATTAACACTACAGACATTTTATTCTAGGAGAAGAAAAGAAGGGCTCTTCCTCAGAAGGCATGAGGACTCTGAGATGGTCAAGGGAGAGTCTCTTGTCCCAGTATATTAAAAAAACATGATAATTCCTCCTGGTAGGGGCATCACTGACCTGGGCACTCAAACTTTAGGGCTAGGAGAGCCTAACTTCATCTAATTCCCAGATTATAATGAACCCACTCTCGTGATAATGGCATTGATCCTTTCAAAAGGGCAGAGCCCTCCTGGCCTAATCACCTGTTAGAAGGCCCACCTCTTCAAAAGGTTATAATGGCAATTACATTTCCACTGAGAAACAATCCAATGGAACAACCAGTTTCGGAAGGGAAACAATCACAGTACAGCACCACCCTACTTCTGTCACTCTCTAAGACCCACCCGGCCCTGGACCACTTAGTCTCACCAAGCTTAGCCTCAATCTAGGCAGCACCTCTCCACTCTTTACACCAGATGCCAGGAACACAAATGACAGCTTCTACTTATGTCTGGGAGAAGGGAGAAGGGTGGCTTACTCTTACTGATTCATAGTAAATGTTAAATGATTGACATTTCCATTGGAGATGGGAGGAGGGGTTAGATAATGACTATTTAGGTTAACAATTAAGTGAGGTTATTACATGTAAGAGAATAGAGAATTCAGAGAACAGAAAATAAGATATTGACAAATATATTCCTAATCAGTCTGCTTTCTCAAATGAGGAGAAACCCTTTCCCTCTTCCCACATCCTAAGGACTCCAGGAAAAGGGAGGATCAGAAATCAGTCCCTGGGCTGTGTTATGACATAGTAACCTATACTAGGAGCTGATCCTTTGACACTCTTACTTCCAGACAAGCTGGGAACACATCTACTCTCAGCTTAAGAAACAAGTGTCCGTCCGTTTGATGGTGTGACGTGGTTTCAGTGGAGCTTTTGCAGCATTTATTGGTGACGGTGACTACCGCTGATGAAGTGCAGTTTGTCTTCATAGTCACTGGCTTAGTCCCCTGTGCCCAATTCTGCACCAGTTCAGTCAAGTTCTTCAGGTGAGGGCATAAACTCCTCGAGAGTCTCGACATGGTGATGATCACCCCAAAGGAGAAGGATGCACAGCTGCCTTGCCCAGTGGACCACACGCCATGAGTCCTTTTAGCTTTGTCATGGTCCAGGCCACTTGCTAGGTGTGTTCAGGTCTTGGATGAAATCTGACTTTCTTTCTACACATGGCTGCACTTCTACCCTTGTTTTAGTCAGCTTTTGTGCCACTGTGACAAGGAAAAGAATTTTAGAGGAGGAAAAGTTTATTTGGCAGTCAGGGTTTCAGAGGTTTCAGTCCGTAGACAACCAACTCCCTTGCTCTGGACCCAAAGGGAGGCAGAACACTATGGCGGAGAGTGTGGAGAAGGAAGGTCGTTCAGGACAGGGCAATCAGGAAGCAGAGAGAGCTCCATTCACCAGGGACAAAATACATACCCCAAAGGCACACCCCAGTGACCCACCTCCTCTGGCCACACCCTACCCTTCTATAGTTACTACCCAGTTGATCAATATCAGGGGATTAGGCCACAGATTAGGTACTACTCTCCAATCATTTTGCCTCTAAACCTTCTTGCCTTGTCCCACACATGAGCTTTGGGGAAACCTAACATCTAAACCATAGCAACCCTGAGGCTCCTTCAGGAGGGAAGTCTACTCTTGGGCCAAGGACAAGTAGTCCATAATGAGTGGATCCCCGAAAGTACATCCTTTTAGGGGAGGAGATACAGTGAGGATTGTTTTTACTTTTAATAATAATAATATAAATATAAATAGTATATATAACTTTATGAGCATAAAATATATGTGAAAAGCATAGACATACATATGAAATGCAGAATTTAAAGTCGGAAGATGAATAACCTCTCACAAATCATTGGAGGGGTTCAAGAGTGGAAAAGTGGATAAGGCACAGAAATTAAGATAATGAAGTGTTCAGACTAAGACATGAAAGTCAGATAGCAGGGATCAAATTCCTCCCCTGCCCTTTACTAGCCATTCCACCCTACCGGTTCTGTGCCTTAGTGTCCTCATCTTTGAAAAGGAGAAAACCATAGTTCTTACCTCAAAGGACAGTAAAGATTAAGTGAGATAATATGTGCGAAGTATTCATGAGAGTGCCCAGCATACGGACAGGAATCCATAAAGAATAATTATTAGTTAGTTTTGTCTGTACGTGTTTGGGACCCTCTGGTAGGAAGGAATGGAACACCAGTCTGCTTTTCTCTTGTAATGAGGGAGTATAAGACCATACATGAGAACAAAGACCATAGTGTTGCATAACTTCCTAAACTATGCTTCCGATTTCCCCCTTGTATTGGGGGTGTGCAGGTATTCTCTGTTGCCATTTTGCATACTAAGCATGCTCTACAGTCTGCCATCTGAGGCTGCCATTGTCATGGATGTCTGTGTGCCAGCTATAAAAATGAGTCACATGGCTTTTAATCTACTCATGGTGTATTAATGACACCACTGTCGCTTTAGTAATTTGCTGTGGAACTTAAGGTGCTGTACTCTCAGCTGAAGCTGCCAAACCAGGGTCTGGGGCACAGGAATTATTAGCCTTTGCCCTGCACTTCCTGCTCCAACTTTCTAAATTACCATGGCCAGAGAGCAGGATATGTAGAAATTGGCCTAAATGGTGTAATGTTTCTCTTCTTTCTGTAGGTTATCCATAAAGGAACATCAAAGGGACACAGTGTTTGCTACGATTCTCCAGTTGTAAGTAACAGAAACCCTAATGCAAAGAGTTAAAGGCAGAGAGGCAATAAATTGGCTTTTGTAACCAAAACCTCATGGAGCTGGTCGACTCAGTGGCTCGGTGTGGGGAAAGGACCAGTTTTTCTTCTGCCGCTCAGCTCTGCCATCGGTGTGTCCTTTTCATCCAAAAACGAGCTCCCACAAGGGTTCTAGGATGACTGACTGCCAACTGCATCCAGGCCTGTGCGTCCTCCATTTCTTATAGGAGACAGACAGTTTCCATCCTAGTATTTTAAGCAAGAACTTGAAACTTGCCCTGATTCAACATGCTTGGGTCAGTCATATGCTGAACCCGTGAGCCAATGACTGTTGCCCATCAAACAGGGACCATTCCTGGTATTGGGGAAGGGTCAGCCACCCCCAAAACTTGTGGTCTATGTAGAGAAACAAATATATGAATAATCTTGGAAAAGGAGGACAGGAGGAATAGATGCTGGTAGGCAACAACAAACATCCCTCAAAGGATTTTATAGTTTGGAATTTTTATGGGATGTATATTTTGAGGTTCTGCGTTTCCAAACAGCTGTGATGTGGACTATTGAAAACGACCCCCCTCCCCATGGGACTCTCACAGGAATCCAGGAATACTAACTCTGTGGCAGACTGGTACTCTGAAGGACATGACTCAGCTCTAGGGATGAAGTTGGTTCACTCTTTCTGCATCAAGAATTAATCGGTGCCCACTGACTACCAGCACCTGCTCATCCAGTTCCTCTCCTCTTGGCTTCTAACCTTTCTTTTACTGTCAACAGATCATCTTACTCTTTGAATTTCTACATGTTTATTCACATGTTCTGTTACCAGATGAGTTGTAAACCATAACTTCAGCTCTCTCACAATCCCGCTTTCCTCATGGCCTCTTCCTGTGTTGTCTTCCCAAGCTCTTACTCTGTCCACAACTGCTCAATTCTATCAGTTTTGGGAAGAAAATCCTGAAACTGAGCTTTGAAAATTGGATAAGATATGGAGCCAGAAGCAAGTCATAGCATTCCTTAGATACAAAAACAAACATTATGATATTTCTGGGGCAGGGAGAAGACTGATTAGCCAGAACAATGGAACATATTAGAGATGAATAAGAGAGAAATTAAGTTAGAAAAATAGAGTAGCACCAATTATGTGTGCTTTTGGAAATAGGGATTTGCAGAAGATTTTTGAGCAAAACGCTCATCTGGCCTCTTGACTATTTCTACAGCCAAGTTAGCTTTGTCGGACTTCTTACCTTCTTTTAAGCACCAGCCAGCTATTTCTCAAGCCTGCTCTCTCTCCACTTGTTCTATCAATTAGAAGTCAGGGGCAGCACTCACCTATGTGACATTCTGTTTACCACTGTCTGACGGAGAAATTGTACCAGCAATTCTCAGTCCTGTCAGACTCAGTGTCCCCATTTGATAAGAAATAACTCTATTTTTTCCCTTTGTTATCTCAAAATAAACTTTATATGGAATGATGATGTATCTTACCTTCTACAATTGTTGTGGGCTTAATTGTGTCCCCCCGCAAGAAGTTTACATGTTAAGATCCTAACCCCCACTATCTCAGACTGCAACTGTATTTGGAGATGGGCCTGTGAAGAGGCATTTAAGTTAAAATTAGACCATTAGTGTGAGCCTAATCTAATGTAATAGGTGCCCTTATAAGAAGAGGAAAATTGGCCTCAGAAACATGCAGGAGGAGACCATCTCCAAGCTAAGGAGGCAGGCCTAGAACGGATTCTCCCTCATGGGCCTCAGAAGAGCCCCTCTGCCACCTTGATCTCAGACCCCTACCCTCCAGAGCTGTGAGAAAAAGATTTTTGTTTGAGTCACCTAGTCTGTGGTATTTTATTATTACAGCAGCTCTAGCAAATGAACACAAATTATATGTATATTTCTGTGTGTGCATAGACTTAAATGTATTATAAAAACAAAATAAATGATATATCATTTGCAATAAAATATGCATTTCTATATGTAAATGCTCAAGCACAGCATGGCAAAAATCTTCTTGCTTATACCAATACTCTGCATACAACTGCTATCAATTGCTGTGGATTGACAGTCTGAATGCAGGATGGCACAGTGTGCAATACTGGCGACACAAACACAAAACCCTTGGGCAATATTGCCTTTGGCACAGGATTTTCTGAAAGAGTGAACAGCTCTTGGTAAAATTCCAAACAAAACAAACAACAATCTTCCTTCAATTTACATGGTGGTTGCATTCCTGGAAAATTCAAGAAATACATTGTATCTATTTGTAACACAGAGATAGGTTCTAGTCACAGATGATTATAGGTAGGTTTTCACCTGCATGAATGTCTTGTAGAGCATTTGAAAACTCACAGTTCATTTTTTCCCTTACTTGTTGCAGATTGTCCAATGTCTAGCAACTCTAGCCCAGATCCCTCAGTACTATTAGGGAATCCTGTTATTGTAATATCCCAAAACATCTCATTTCCAAAATATTCCTTAAAGGGGGAAGCTTTGCTGACAATCACTTAGATAAAAGGAGAAAATGAAAGATGTAATATAAGGCTAACTTTTCGTGTTGGACCAGTCGTACCCCACTCCCTGTCAGAACTTCCCCTGCAGAGCAGGCCGAGGGCTCAGGTCACAAAGCAGGCAAGGTCAAGCAAGCCAGAGGCATTTTCTGAACTGGTTGAAAGCCAATTCTTACACTGCTCTTAAGACTCGCTCCTGTGCCTGGATGATTGAATGCTCAATGTGGGAGAGGTTCTGCTGGAAAGATGTGGCTTCTCCCTAAAACTGGACCCCACTCTTTTTGTCCCACTCTGCCTGCTACCAACCCTGTTCCCACAGCACCAAAATTCTATTCTGTTGACTCAGGTTCCTCAGAACACATTTATATATTTTATTGTGACAATCAATACTGACCTGAAGCACTTCCCTTCTTATCTCTGAATTTCTTTTTTTCTTATATGACAGGGGAAAAAAAGTCTGCTTGTGCTATTTAACATACATTTCAAGGGAATGTTCCCATTAATTAAAGAGTTTCAGTTTTTCCCTTTCAGTTGCCTCCTCTTCTCACTTTTCCCTGTAGATACCTTGCCTAAGGCTCTTTAGTTTGCAAGAATAGACATGCATCATTTGCCAAGGATGTATTATGAAACAAAGTCACTGTTAGGTGATTTAGTCATCAAGTAAACATCTTTTAAAAAAATATTTATAGTTGTAGATGGACACAAGACCTTTATTTTATTTATTTATTTTTATGTGCTGCTCAGGATCAAACTCAGTACCTCACACATGCTAGGCAAGTGCTCTTCTACTGAGCTACAACCCCAGCCCTTGAGTGAACATCTTAAGAGTATACTTATGCAAACTAAACTGGCTATAATGGCACTAGGAAATATAATCATATGGAAGTTATTTTGTGGGGGGTACTGGGGATCGAACTCAGGTGCACTCGACCACTGAGCCACATCCCCAGTGCTGTTTTGTATTTTATTTAGAGATGGGGTCTCACTGAGTTGCTTAGCACCTTGCTTTTGCTGAGGCTGGCTTTGAACTCTCCATCCTCCTGCATCAGCCTCCAGAGCCACTGGGATTACAGGTGTGCACCACCACGCATAGCTCATATGGGACTACTGTTGTATATGTGGTCCGTTGTTGACCAAAGTGTGGTTATCAGGTACACAGCTGTAGTAGAAACCACCTTGAATGCACTTTCACCAGAAAGGGGGGTTTTCTCTGAGGTAACAGGTCTCTTTAGAAATTCCAGGGTAGGTATACTATGGTCCCTGGCAAAGAAGAACAAAAATTTCAAAGCCACCTGCTCTCTTTCAACCCTTCTTTTCTGTTCTCTTTGCTTCATTTTTCTCTTTCCTGTATTCTAGCTTCCTGTGACTTCCTGTCCACATAATGGATTTCTAGTTCCAGGACAGAGACCCTGCCCTGATTTGGATCAGGTCCAACTCCCCAGACAAGTTTAGAACCAGATTTCCTGAGACAACTAAATAATCAAAATGTATGAAACAATGGGTTCTGCACATGGATATCAGGCGGTGCAGGACAGTGAAATGAAACAGGTTGAAAAAGCCTTATAATGACCCCTGCTCCCTGTCTGGAGAGTTTCCAGGCTGTAGTGCCAGTGGGCTCCCTGAATTGAGAAGGCAGAGCCCTAGAGACAGAGGTGGCAGGATCCAGTGCCAGAGAGGAGAGAACTGAGGTAGGGGGTAAAAGGAGGGAGGGGAGAAGAAAGAGGAGATCGGAGAGAGTGAACACTTGGGCACTAGTTATGGAGATCACCAGAGTTTTCATCTGAGTATTGATCCGCGCATGCCTGGGAGAAAACTACTTCTGGTCAAGTAAAGAGAGACCTAAAAGGAACTAAGGGAACAATCCTAAGCACTGTCTCAGGGCTGGAATAGTTTGTGTTTCCACCAGTCCGAATAGTAAACTTTGTAATTCACAAAGCATTGAGAAGAGTACTCAAAAGTATTGGACTCAGTAGTAGGGGAGAATTTAGTCAGAAAGATGGCTCTAGTCCTGCCTAACAAAGCTTAAAAGCACACCTGAATCAAACCATTTCCAAATAACTGTATTGCAGAAGGGATCTCAAGAATATATATAGGAATATAAAAATATCCAGTACACAACAAGGTGAAGTTCATGATGTCTCATCCAATCAAGCTTCTGGCAAAGGAAGGAAGCGGAGAAGAGGAGGAGGAAACAACCATCTATCTATAAACTCTGTGAATGTTAGCACCTCCTGCCCTCCCATCATAAGGCCACTATTATTTTCTTCTTCATAAGCCTAGGTATTGTTTGGCATATTAAATAACTACGTATTACTATTGTTATTTTAAAAGACTGTGAACAAGCTACTTAGGAAAATGAGACTATCAAGCAGGAAGGGGTCCAGAGCAGTTTCTGCAGCCCTTCCACACTGATTGAAGGTCTCATTCTCCTTATTTCCTCTGCCTCTCTCCCTTGCTGCCTCCCTTTGTGGAAAGTTCTTGCTTTCTGGGACCTGGGGAAGCAGGGCAGGGAGTGGAAGGAAAGAGAAATGCTGGAGAATGATTGAGCAAATTACAATGTTACTTTGTGTGCATGTATGAATATGTAACAATGATTCCCACCATTATGTATAATTATAATGTACCAATAAATGATACAGGGGAAAAAAGTTCTAGTTTTCTTTACCTCCATCTCTTCCTTTCTTTTCGTGCTGTTTATCTGGACACAGAGCAACAGCATTGTCTTTTTTAAACACGTATGGCTAATTTTCGGAGAAATTTATCGTTCTTGTTGTCGACTTTAAAATCAGCAGATTTTACTTGTTTCACGTGTACTTTTCAAAGAAGGAAATCACCCACCACCCTCACTAGCAGTTCAGCTGCATTTTATTTGACCCATTCCCCCACTTCTGGAGTCAATGGCCCATGGCAGCAAATGCTCTGCTCTGTTTGCCCGAACCCATCAGCCTAGTCCCTGGGCAAACAGAACTGCAACTTCGGCAGCATCTGCCAAGACTGCAAACATGTCCAACTTTCCCACTTTTCCTTCGGATGAGCCTCTCTCTGGAATAGAGTGGGGGCAGCTAAGGTCTCCAGGCTGTTGGAGTGAGGGAAAGTGGAGGGAAAACAGCAGAGCGCAACAAAAGAGTCGAAAGGAGCAAGAGAGGACCAGGGCTGAGACCGGCAGATAAAAGGACCACTCAGTAGCGAGAGAGAGTCGAAAGTAAAGCGCCCAGGCAAGGTGTGGACAGGGGGAGGAGAGTGAGCCCAAGGGGCGCGCGGAGGTTGAGCGTCCAGGCAGCCAGACCCCAGATCAAGAAGAGGCGAGCTGGGCGGAGGGGCCCGCGGGCGCCAGGGACCAGCACGCGCGCGCTCCGCTCCGAGGGCGCTTGGCTTGGCCCTGCAGACAGCCGCGCGCGATGAGCGAGTCCAGCCGGCTGTGCTCCGGCTATTACAGCCTCAACCATAGCTTCGTGGAGTCCTTCCAGTGCCCCCGGCGCGGCGAGGGGGCCGCGCTCCTCTACTGCTGCGGCTTCGCGGACCTCAAGTACTGCTGCAGCGAGCCGGGCAGCTACTTCCCCTACAAGCACAGCTACATGTGGAGCCTCAGGTGAGCAGGCAGGGCGCCCGCGCGTGCAGTGCCGCGGGGCCGGGTGTCGCGCCGGAGCTGGGGAGTTCATCTGAGACTCCGCCACCCACCCTGGTCAGGTCCGTCTGGAAGCATGCGGAGCCTCCAAAGGGTTTGGGAGGGCCCAGGAGAGAAACCTAAACCTGGCTCGGAACTCCGCATGGAGCCCGGAGCCGAGGCGGTGCGCTGGAGGAGGGCGGGCTCTGGGTCCCGGGTGCACTCGAGACCCGCCAGGACTGACCGGCTCGGTTTCTTGTCTGCCTCGCGGGAGCGGACTGCTCTCCTCTGGCCAGGGACCGGTCTAAGATCGGGGGCTTTGCTGGAAGACGAAGAGGTCGAATAGATAAGTTAGGGTGAAGGTTTTAATTCCTCTTTTTGATTTGAACAGAAAGGAGTCACCTTTGGGACTCATTTTAAGGGATCAGAGGACCAGAGTATTTAGTCTCTTTGGAGGGGTGTGAGGGAATTGGTTTTGTTCTTTCAAATATAAAAAAAGTGTGTGAGTGTGTGTGTGTGTGTGTGTGTGTGTGTGTGTGTGTTTGCTTGCTTGCAGGAAGGCGACTGGGCTTCATGATTTGCTTTTTTCAAAGGATCTGATACTGACCCGACAAACCGTATTGGAGATTCCCACGGAAAGGTAGAGTTTTGGGTTGCTCTAATTACATACCTCTGTGTAACCTTTCAAGGGCACCCGTTTTCCCAACACCTGAACCATTTGACCAATGCCGTAAAAAAGTGAAGAACCTTTCCAAGGCAGAGTCTCTCTTCTTTTTCCTATGATGGGAAATTTGCTTATTTCAATTAATATTTACAGAGACATTTTCATGATGAAGTGGTCCCATCCCCATTCTAAAAGTTTGAAATTGAACTTGATTCTTTGATTTTGCCCTGAGAATAGTGGGGTCCCAAGACAATAGAAAATAACTCCCCTATCACCTTGAACTCAACTGTTTCTTACAAACTAATTAATTAACCTATGGGCAAGGAGTTCTGGAGGAAGGTGCGTGTGTGAGTGTGTGTGTGTGTGTGTGTGTGTATTTGGAGGGGCGGGGGACAGAGAGAGAGAGAGACAGACAGACAGACTGGTTCTGCTAGGAAGAGATACAGTACTATTTCTCTGAGCCTCATAGCCTGATCCTGAGTTTGGCACACACTCTGAGTCTACAACAGAGACTAAATTGTATTTCTTGAAGTACTAAAATATTTTTTTTTCTGTATTGCAAGTTTTGAAACACTCTCAAAAGGAGTGCCTACCTACCAGTAAGTTCTACTCACAAAGTTGTACTGGAGTTGGGCAAAATGGCAGAAAATGCCAGCTTATGCTTAGATTACTTGGGGAAGGACTCTGTATTGCAGGGTCATATTATTCGACCTTTTGGAAAATAACAGTAATCCCTTTCTGAGTCTTTGAAGGTGTTAATAACAACAGAGCATTTCCAACAGAGACTGGCGACGCCTCAGTTGAACTCAATTGGAAACTGTGCCTGAGATTCTCAGATCCCTAAATAGTTCCAAAAGTGACAAGAAGCAGAGGATATAAAACCTTTCTAAGATTTATGAGGGCACAAAAGAGTGAATAACCTGCTAGGGTCCTCATTCAGCACTGACATAATGGACAGTGCAACTCAGTTCCTGAGAAAGAAAAATTACTTTGATGGCATCAGCTGGCAATGTTAAACCAGGGGTTCTTGTGAGTTATTGAGCTCTGAGAACACAATGGGGAGGTAAATTTATTAAAGCTTCATTTCCCTCTTAGTCTTTGCTTTTCACTTCTAATTTAAAATAGTTCAACTGCAAGAAATAATCCAGAAATCACTAGCCCTTGTATTGAGATTCTGCATTTGCTGGAGAGAGACACAGTGGTAGCTCACACAAGGTAAGTGCAGTTGCTAAGTAGGAGAATCGCTCCGATAATGTGATGGCAGTTTCCAACGTTCTCTGAGGGCTTGAAATGCAACTGTAATCTGGTGCTGTGAGAAAGGATCATTCTCCCTTTCCCATGTGTTGCTCCTATTTTCTCTCCCCCTAAAATCCCTAAACTCTTAGGATTTCCTTTGATATCTTCTCCAGGACCTAGGAAAATAGTGCCTATTGGACAGGGCTATGTATAAATGGAGTTAAGCATTTGTTGAAATGTGTATTTAGGAGACTGCTACATCTCCATCTCTACCCTGGATTTTAACTAGAGTTTTGCATACATAAAGCAATACTATCATAACCTGGAGCTGTGGCATTGAAACATTTTCAAGATTATGAAGAACATCCTTTTATACCAGAAAGCAGAAATAGCATGTTTTGTTTTTACCTTTCCTTCCAATTGCATGACCTATTTTTTAAATGTGTACATGACAAATTCATAAAATATATGTTGTCCTTAATTAAATCAACAATTTTAGTTTTTAATTGACTAAATCACTTATTTACTTTGAAGACTTTTTAGATAATTGGGCTCTCATTTCAGGAATCTGTCCAGATGTCTAATCTCCCATGGGCCTTGTGCACCAAATAATATTAAGTGGATTACATTTCCTTGTGTTTTTGTATAGTGAAGAGATCCTAACCCACCCTGACACTCAGAATCTACAAGTCAGCTTTGGTACAAACATGAGGACTGCCAGACACAGAGAATCTGTTTACTTAGAGGAAAGTGTACTGAATGAGGGCATTCCCCAAGTTTAAATACATAACTCTATTCTAATTCTACCATAAAATTATCCAGTCTTCATTTAGGTGCAGGGCTAGTGAAACTGGGCCAATATTAATAAATCAAGCACAAGAATTTCTGGAGGTCTGATTCCATGTTGTAGCTCAGAAGGTGATCTCTCATTTACAGGGATGATTTATCTCCTCAAATCAAGGGTAAGTGGAGTGATCTTAGCTCTTCCCCTTCAATACTATTCTCCTTCATCCCAAAGCATTGATTCTCCTAGCATTCCTGTTCAAATTCCCCTTTCCCTCCCTTTTGGTACCAGCCAGGCTTGTTAGGGCTTTAATCTCTGGGAGACAGCAGAAGCCTAAAGGCAAGCCAGGAAGATAATGAAGAAGAAGATTATACTTTTCAGTGATGTATCTTCCATGTATGGTTGATCCATCAGCAGTCAGTTATTATCTACTTCCATTTATTGAATATTTTTTACAAGCTAGGCTCTTAAATAATTTTAAGGAATGTTCACAGACCTATGGAAAAGTTAACCAAAATATCTGCTCTTGAGCAGCTTAAAATTCAATTATAGATACACACACACACACACACACACACACACACACACAGTTCAAGAAACACATGTTTGCATAGTAGTCCTTCAAAATTATGCTTTTTTTCAAGCTCCTATTCTCATTTAATAGAGCTAAGTTCACAGGTTCATTACTTTTGAAATTATTAGCTTTATGGGTAACTGCATCAAAGGAAGTATCACAAATTCAGAGCAGAGAAAATACAATTGAATATGTATCTCAATTTGGAGAAAAGTGGAACTTCTTCCTTACTGCTAGAGGGCATGGTGTTAGGCCCTTCTACATAGGAAACATTCAAACTGAACATGAACTTCACAGTTTGTGAACACTTCCTTTCATTCAAAGCTTTTTCTCTTTTGTAATAGTTATGGTTTTGAATATCAATAAACGGTATCTCACATGCTCCAAAAGAAAAGTTTTATGTTTCTGATAAGTATTTGCCTCTTAGAAACTCATGGAAGCAAATGTTTATCAGGAGTATAAAACTTCATGACTTTTACAGAAGCAAATATATTTTCTATTCATTGTTTATTAGTGAACCTGAACTTTCCTTCTAAAAGACGGTAATAATAGAGGTTTGTTTGAGATTTTTTTTAAACTATCTAGGGATCATGTGACATTTTACCTGTATTATGAATTCACATAGTTTTCCCTACTTACATGTGAATTTAAAAGGGCCTAGAAAACCTGTAGAGAAGAGAGAATAAGAGCATGTTGGTAGAGAAAAGATGAAGTGCAGATTTTAGTCATTTACTGTTTATGCTCAGGTATAATTTTGCTGTGAATGATTGAGAATGGGAATCAACTTATTTAACCCTGCTTCATAGTTTGTGTGCAAACCAGTCTGTGTGACATGGTTTTTCTGTTTTCCTCAGCATTGGTGCTCTGATTGGATTGGGAATCGCTGCCCTTGTTTTACTTGCCTTTGTCGTCAGCGTCTGTGTCCTTTGCTATTTATTTCTGTATACAAAGCCTCAAAGATTAGACACTGGCCTTAATCTTCATCACCTAGAGGCTTCTTCCACTCAAGAAGGTAATCAGCATCCATTATTTGTAATCAATTACCTGTGCTCTATCCAAAATGCTAACTTGTGGCTAGGGACCAGATCATACTGTTAACAATGAATGCCTTCTAAAAAAATCTAATTTATTATGTGTCTTTGTAAAATTCTACACTGAATCAGACCTTAGTGATGGAGCACCTCAAGGAAATTGTGCTCAAGGAAAGTAGCAGCAGGATATAAATGTTCTCATGAATAGTAAATCATTGTTCCGGTAAATCTACTTTAACGTAGTTATGTCCCTTTCAGTTATCAGGGTTGAGTCTCTTGAAATTTTTAAATTTTGGTATTTGATGAAGCCAAAGAAGTCAAGTAAAGAGAAGAACAAAACCCAATAGCTGATTTTCAGTGTTGTATTGCTCTAGATTGGCTAGTCAGTGGGCAGTTAAGAATTTACCTGTGTGCAGAATTTGGAAGAGTCATACAAAATAGGTATATAAAATAATTTAAAAAATAGAATACAATTTTATTTCTCTGTTGTTGAATATATTACAAACTGGTTAATATATAAGGTGTGGTTGTGTGAGTATAGTGTGACTATAAAGTAAAATAAATTTTTATGAATTGTTTATAGAATAGCATCTCATTAATCTTAACTAAAAAGTGCTATACAAATCATAGTTGTCATCATGATAATCAGAGTTTGTTAAAATGTTGTGAAAATAAGTTTTTCTGGTATATTAAAAATAACTAATCATGAATTTTATTCTGACATGTATATATTTAGAATACAGATTATAGAATATATATTTAGGATACATAAAGAATATGTAAAATGAGAATATGAATTTAGAGTCTATATATACATATTTAGTATGACACACAGTGCTAGCTTCTATTTAAAAGAAAAGGAAAATCTTTATTTAAAAAAGCTGAGAAAGTCCCTGCTCATATACTGCTTTTTAGCTGAACACTGAAACTGGTCCTGCTTATGGAATACGTGCCCTTTGACCTTATAAAATACATCACCATGGGGTGATTGCATTAGTTCTAGCCTCCTTCTTTGTAGAGGAAGGAGTCTCCTCTCTCAGAAGGTGTCCTGTGTCACAGAGCAGGGGCCAAGATCCCTCTGGAGTTCCCTTCCTGAAACACTGGTTGGAGACTGCATGGCCAAACTGATAGGTTGTTAGCTGAATTTAGTCCAGATGACTTGTATCTAGTTTCTCCACAGGCATAGTGATACAATAGATAGTGATTTTCAAATAATCAGATTATAAAATCAAGTTTTAATTGCTTAGATAAAATCTTGGTTCTTAAATTTTACTGCGCCTAAGAATCACCCAGCAACCTTGTTAAAAACAGGAATTCCAAACTCTGCCTTTATAAATAAGTAGCTCCTCTTCCTTCTTCTGCTCTAGCTCACCTGTTCTCTCCTCTCCACAGAGCAGCTAAGGAGAGCCTGTTAAAACCTAACTCAGGCCATGCCACTCCTCTGCTCAAAACCCTAACCTCCCTATTTCTGTACATGGATGAAACTGTGACCTACAAGGACTCCTGTGTTTTGCACCCTGGGTTCCCTCATCTCCTTTTGCCAAGCCACACTGATGTCTTTGTCATTCCTTGACATTCTGAACTCAGGGCCTCTGTGCATGCTATCAGCATTGTTTAGTATGCTCTTCTTTCAGATACCTGTGTGACTTCCATCTTCACTACCTTTAATAAAATCTTCACTCCAAAGTCCCCTCCGCAGGAGTTCTTCCCTGATCACCCCACCCCTACCATATTTCATACTTGCTTTGTGCTTTATTTTTCTCATAAGCATTGACCACTAACATCCTATATATTTTGCTTATCAATTGTCTAACTTTTCTCCACTCCAGCTAGAAATTGGTTTCCAGGAAAGTAGGAATTTTTATCTTGTCTGCCCAATATTGTATCCCTAGTGCCCAGAATACTTAACAAACATTTCTTCAATGAATTAGAGTAGCACTGTATCTCTAGTGAAGGTGAACAAAAAAGCATATTTTGAGAAACACTGACAAAGTATCGTCACCTTTATAGTCACCCAACAGTCGTTGAGTTCCTCTTCTGCACAAATACACTGTGCTAAATAAAAATTGGTTATTTTTCCTGATTTAGATCAAGGAGTGCTCCAAAATTTTATTTCATGTTTGCTCTGAGAACTCAGCAACAGAATTAGTTGGCTTGTTGATTCAAGTCTTGTAGTCTTATTGCTGCTTAGCTAAGGCAATCTGTAAATGTGTTTCCTATAAAATTAGATGAGGCTGCATTCTTGCACTTAAATATCCCCATTCTGCTCCTCTTAAATATATTACACATATCAAACCAGTGAGTTAATTCAATACACCTTTTTTTGAGTTGTTGCTGTTGGTAAGACAGGGATTTTACGATCCACCTCCCTGTCGCTTTTAAATGGGATGGATTTGGTCCCTTGGGCTGATTTTAACCAAATCAGACATAGTGGAGAGCCCCAACAAAACAGTAATTCAAATGCCACTGGAATAAGAAGAGAAAATGGCTTATATTTGAAGTGACTCTTTGAAGTGATAATTGAATATTGCTGCACAATTTGCATGTTGCATTCTAGTGATTCTCCTCCCACCTAGCTAAAGATGCCATCGTTGTACCTATTGGGAAAACAAATAGGGGGTTTTATTGCATTTAAGGGATATCTTAAAGGTTAGAAACATAATAAAATGTTTGTATGCAAATCAAGCATGTAAACTGCATCAGAGGAAAATTGGTTTCACTAGCTGGGACCTTTTCCCTCAAAACTATTTGTTCTGAAGGGTCAACCTCCCATTATTTTAGATGAATTTTTATAATTGAGACTTTTCATTGCAGACAATTTATTTTTTTAATTCTTTAAATTTTTAATTTTTATTTGTTCTAATTAGTTGTACATGACAGTAGGATGCATTTATACATTTTGATAGATCAAACATAGAGTGTAATCTCTCATTTCTCTGATTATACATATTGCAAGATCACATCCATCATGCAGTATTGCAGGCAATTTAAGTGGCTTAAATGGGAATGTACCCTTATGCTATTAACACTGATGTAGGGCACTGGACTTTTTCTTTTTCTACAAATGACAATAGTCTAAGTCTGAATTAATCTAATCTTATTTTGCCAAGATTTCCCCTCCGTGTATCTTTCTCCTAGTTGTGCATGATAAAGAATTACACCAGTTGTGTGATCATATATGCACATAGGATAACAATGTCTGATTTATTCTACTATCCTACTTTTGTGTTTTGGGTTATATACATTTCAGATACCACTGTTAAAGAGTACCGTTTTGTGTAGGTCGTTCTGTTTAGGACACTCAGTTCCTGAGCACAAGATGGCTCTGTAAAGGACCTTTATGTGAGTGCTCAGTCCTAGAGATGAGGGCTCATTTCATAGGCTGTGGAAGAATTAATGGCTAATAGAGAAGCAATCAGAGGGGCAAATGTCCTAGATCTCAAACTTTTCCTTTGGTGAATCCTTTAAGGTTTATCAGAAAGGAACTCACGTCCCCAGAACTCTAAGGAGTGGAAATTCTAGAGTGGAAAGTTCTGCTTCAAGTCTTATATGCTTAAAATTGAAGTTTCCTATTTTGTTTTTTAAATTTGTGGGAATTTCCAATTTGACTGCATAATATAATGATTTGCTTACTCTAAAAATGACATCTTTTGCTTCCATGTCTGTGTAAAATTGCTGCTCCAGCATACTTATCCCCTGGCTTTGATTATCCGTTGTTACCCTGGCATTGTGGTGGTGATGGGGAAGGAGGAAAGAGAGGTGTTCTTAGAAGCAGAGGTTTTTTAAAAATAAAAATTAGAAGAACCAATAAAAAAATTACAAGATCAGATTTTACTAGAGTTGCTGGGCACAAATAAAAGAATATAGTCATGTGAGAATAATAAACACCTCAAGTCTGTATTTGATGGTTTTGTTTATAAAAGCAGATGATATAAATGAAAAGGAGTAAATAACTTATCAGTGAGGCATTGTCTAGGAGAAAGACATAAAGTATATATGGAAAACTGTGAAAGTAAACTGGAAGATCATGTAATCATTTATTCTGCCTGTGGTCAAAGTAGGATTTGTACTGGCTTAGAATGGTCTGCTAAATTTCTTCTTAGAAGATACCCTTGCTTCCTGAGAAAGCAAATTTTTCTTTCAGTTCATTTTCATTGTAGAAAAATTAGAAAATATAGTGAAACAAATAAATAAATGTCACTCATGATCCCAGCACAGAGAAGAGAGATATTAACACTGTGGTTAATTGAACTTCATGAACTTTTTCCCCTTTGCATCTATAGACAGAGGTATACAACAAAATGGGAAAAATGGGTCTTGTGCTCTCTTCGCCTACACAATATTGATATCTTTCTTTGCCTATAAATACCTGTGCCATCATTTTAATTCACTTCTTTACTTTGATGAAGTAGCATGATCTTAAAATTTTAATATATTTTCATACTTCCAAAAAAGTTTCAGGAGAACTATAGAGCACCAATATAACCTTTTTCCAGGTTTTCTAATTATTTATATTTGCCTCATTTGTTTTATCACTGGTACTCACTCTCTGTCTTCTGAACTATGTGCCATATATATATATATATATATATATATATACACACACACACACATATATATGTATGTATATACATATATATACACACACATATGTGTATTCACATATGTGCATATATATACATATTAGTTGTAGATTGACACAATATATTTATTTATTTATTTTTATGTGGTGCTGAGGACTGAACCCAGTGCCTCACCTGTGAGGGGCAAGCACTCTACCACTGAGCTACAGCCCCAGCCCAACAATTTTTTTTAATAAACTCATTAGTATATATTTACTATGAACAAATATTTTCTTTTACATAATCATTATATAGTAATCTAAGGCCAGAAATACAATACTGATACAGAAACACTATCCAATTTGGAGTTTATATTCAGATTTTGTTCCATGTCCTTAATAGCTATTTTTTTCTTATCTACGATCTAGTCCACAATTACATCTTGAAATTTGTTATTTTTCTTTCATTTCCTTTAATCCTCAACAGTTGTCTCACAATCTTGACATTTTTGAGAAGTAAAAGCCAGCTATTTTGTGCAATATTCCTCAGTTTATGTTTGGTGTTTTCTCATGATTGGAAAGAGATTATCCATTTCTAACAGGAACACCACAAAAGTTATAGTCTAATGGCATCACAGGAGGCACACAATATTGATTTGTCCCAATATCAACTTGGATTACTTGGTTAAGTTTGTAATTGCTGGATCAATCTATGGTAAAGTTACTATTTTTTTTTCTTTGTGAACTAAGTAATTTGAGGGAAGGTAATCTGAGACTATGAAAATATCCTTTCTCCTCAACTTTCACCCAGCCACATGATTCTTGACAATTATTATATCTGTAAAATGGAAATTTTCTAACTTAATTTTTCCTTCTATGTTTATTAGTTGTTATTTCACTACAAAGAAGAGCTTTCCTTCTCCTCAATTTATTTGCCTATCTTAGTCTGATTGTGCTGCTATAACAAAATACTTTAGGACTGGAGATTTTATAAAGAGCAAAAATTAATTTGTACAAATCCTGAAGCTGGGAAGTCTTGGATCAAGGTGCCGCCAGATCCAGAATCTGATGAGGGCTGCTGTCTGCTTCCAAGATGGTGCCTTTTGACTGTGTCTTCACATGGTCGTGGAAGAAATGGAAAGGCGAAAAGGAGCTAGCCAGTTCCCTGAGCTCTTTTTTAAAGGCACTAATTACATCTAGGAGGGTGGAACTGTCATGGCCTACATGCCTCTTAATACTAGAACTTAGGGGTTAAGAGTCAAAATATGAATTTTGGAGGGACACATGCATTCAAGCCATAGCATTATCTTTATTCATTAATATTAGTGTGGACTCAAGGATTTCTCATTTTAAAGTGCTCAATTACTATTATTGTTTACTCTGATCCATGAATTATCTCAGACCTGGTCAGTGGAACTCTATTAAATTGGATCTTGTGTCCTTTTGAAATTTGCCCATCATTTTAGAAGCCCAACATTTTTTTTTTTGCTTTTATCACAAGATACTCTAGGGCATTTTGTACTTTCCCTGTTCTAGTCCTGGAATCTGCCATTTCTCCAAGAAGCCTAGTTCATTTTAGATGGGAATGGTATTTAGAATTAGAGGTCTGGGTATAACTTATTTTGTTGAATTACTAACTTTGAACTAATTTTCTTTTTTTTTTCTATTACACATATATTGAACACCTAACTATTGTTTTTAGCATAAATCCCCAGTGAAGTGTGGGCACAAACATATTAAAGGCTTTGGATACAGGTTTGCAACCACCCTCCAGAAAATTACCATTTCATACTTACTTGTTTCCCTATGTCCTCTGTGACACCTAGGATCATTATTTTAAAAGATATATATTAATTTTATTAGGAATAGTGTTTTATTTTAAATTTAATTACCATCTTTATGTTTGTTACTTCTTTTGTGGTATATCGCTTACTGATATCTTTTACACATTTTTCTGTGAGAATGTTCACTCTTTTTTATCTACATTATGAATGCTTTTTTATAATTGTTTCCCTTTTAGATTTGTTTGTGACAATTTTTCAGTGGTGGAAGTTTCTCTAATTGTGGTTGCTCCTTTTTATTTGCATACTTAGAAAGTTCTCCCCTTATTATAAGAGATAAAGATGTTTGCTTATATTTATTTCAATACATTTATGCATTTGTTTGCCCATTTAAATCTTTAATAGTCCTGGAACTTTCATGTTGGTATAAAACGTGAGACAGGTATCTGCCTTTATTTTTATTTTCCAAATAATGAGTCAGTTGTTCAAATATTTATTGCCTAATCCATCTTTTCTTGACAATTTAAATTGTCATTTGTCATAATTAAAATTATATATATATTATGGTCTGATTTTAGGGTTTTTGTTCTGTTAAATCGATTGGTCTGCTTATTCTTAAGCTAGTAATATACTTTAAAAATTGTTGTGCATAGTGTAGTATCTGATTAAGCAAGACTACCATCTCCTCTCCCCTATTATGCTTTTCCTTTTTTTTTTTTTAATAGGTTCTTGGCTATTCTTACAATGCTCAAGTTTCCAAATAAACTTTTGAATCACATCTCCAAATTTTAAAAAGTGGCATTATGATGAGTTTTATCCTCAATTTATAGATAAATTTGAGAATCTACTTTTCTAAATATACTTAACATCTCCCCCTTCCATCGCCCCCCCAAAAAGGGAGAAAAACAAACTTCTGCTCAAAACCCTTACTAATTAGGCTGTCAAAAAATATTTAGTAATACCACTTTTTGTTTCAGCAAGACTTTAAAAGAAGCACTGCAATTTTCATTGGAAATGGGATTATTTCGATTCAATGGCATAAAAAGACACCCATATCCCCTAAAAGGACCTTTCAACTTAAAATAAGGAGCCTGGAATTCCTATGACTGCTTTTGTTCCTATAAAGTAGCAACAGAGCTGCTGCCACTTTTAGCATTTGGAGTGCTAAAAGCTCTCCTTAGGGTGCAGGGTCAGGTGGTTCTAGCTGATGTTGGAACCAACAAGTAAAACAGAAGCCAGTCTCTCCTCTTGCTGTGAAATAGTCATTTAAAGAATTTAAATTTATCAGCTAAATTTCCTTGTAAGCCATGTCAATCATCAAGGGTTAGAAGAATTTAAAATGCAGAAAAGGAAAAAATAAATGACCAATTCTGGGGAAAAGTAGGATAGGGGAACAAAAATTCTGCATAGAACTGTCTCTACTCATTGATGAGTGGGTGGAGCAAATATGCATGTCTAAGATTCTAGCTTTCCTGATGATTTTTAAGCTGTTTTTTTTAATGTAGATAATATTTTATTTTTGCAATAACATATTTACAGTTGAATACAAATTAAAGGCCTGCTTGCACACCAAAGCCAGGTCCTTTGGGTGGTTCAGTCAAAGAGGTAAGACCTCTAGCTGGCTCACAACAGAAACGACCACTCCTTGACCCAGGTTTTGGAATTTTGCCCACTTTGAGCTCATCAATAATTTCTTCAATATCCTTTGGTGTCAGATCCTCATAGTAGTTGTCATTTATTTGAACCATTGGTGCATTTACACAGGCCCCTAAACATTCCACCTCTATAAGGGTGAAAAGTTTGTCCGGTGTAGTTTTCCCAACCTTTATTCCAAGCTTCTTCTGAATGGCCTCCAGTATGATGTCAGAGTTTCGAAGCATGCAAGGTGTGGTAGTGCAAACCTGAATGTGATACTTTCCAACTGGCTTTCGATTATACGTTGTATAAAAAGTTGCTCCTTCATATACTCTCATTGGAGGTACTTGTAAAACTTCTGCAACCTTGTTCATAGCAGAGATGGGCAACCACCCATTCTGCCTTTGGGCCAAATCCAGGACTGGAAGCACGGCTGCTGCTTTATGCCCTTCTGGATAGTTTTTTACAGTCGCCTCTATCCTCTTACAGTTTTCTGGTGTGAAATCAAATGGGATATCTGGGTTATTCTCAGGAGTATCCCTGTGCACAAACAACGCTCCTCCAGCTCCATTCTGCACAGCTGTCTTATGCAAATTCCTTATACGTCTTCCCCACGGGGAGGTGAGGCCTGCTGCCCGGCCTGGAGCACCAAGGAGAAGAACATGGCGGACTAAATTGCTCGCCTTCCCCTGGCTGCACCAAAGGAGAATCCGAGGAGCCAGGGACGTAGGGCGTGCGCGCTCCCAAGCTCAGGCCTGGCGTTCCCTAAGCTGTTTTTATATGAAATATTATGTGCACTTGTGGGAAAGACAGGGCATTGAACAATGGAGATGTGAATATATCAATAGGCCACATGGTTTTATGCACAGTTTTAGTCTGGTTTTTCACCACTGTGACTAAAGGATCTGCCCCGAACAATTTTAGGGGAGGAGAAGTTTGGGGGCTCACGGTTTCAGAGGTCGTAGCCTACAGAAGGCTAGCTCCATTCCTTGGGGTTGGAGGTGAGGCAGGACATCATGGCAGAAGAGTGTGGCAGAGGGAAACAGCTCACGTGGTGATCAGGAAGCAGAGAGAGGTGGCCACTTGCCAGATAGAAATATATGTCCCATAGTCATGCCCCCAATGAACCACTTCCTCCAGCCACACCCCACCTGCCTCCAGTAACCACTCAGTTAATCCCATCAGGGATCAATTATATGATTAGGTTAAGGCTATAACCCAATCATTTCTCCCCCAAATCTTGCATTGTCTCACATGTGAGCTTTTGGGGGATACCTCACATCCAAACCATAACATGCACTTCTCCATTTAGCTCATATCCAGGCCTGTGCATCATCATATTGCATTCAAAGGGAAACTTTCCATTATAAAAACCAAAACCAAAATCCTTTTAGGGAGTAGTTTTGAGATTGCTTGTTTGCAGAAGCGAGCCAGCTAGATTAGTAGCTGCTGTAAGACTTCAGCATGGTATCCCGAAGCTAGGATAATCTGCCAAACAAAGGCAGAAAAGCTTCATATAGTTTTCCCTGAGAGCAAAGAGATAAATACCTAGAGGTCCCAAAATTTTAAAAATATTTGAGGTAGCAGTTAAGAGCAGAGTTCACAAGAGAGTGGTCGGACCCCTGAGGAATGACTCTGAGAATTAATGCAAACTTTAACCTTTTAACGTAAAAAATATGTTGGCCTAGCTGTGATGAGGACAGGTAGAAAGCTTGTGGCTGACACACTGAACTTAGATTTTGACAGAGGCCAAAGTTTTAATTAATTTTTTAAAAAATTTGTTCTTTTTAGATATACATGACAGTAGAGTGTATTTTGACATGTTATACATACATGGAATATAACTTATTCTCTTTAGGATCCCATTCTTGTGATTGTATGTGATGTGGAGTGTCACTGGTCAGGTTCACATATGAACACAGAAAACATGCCAAATTCATTCTACTCTTTCTTCTGTTCCCATCTCCCCTCCCCTTCATTCCCCTTTGCCTAATCCAATGAACTTCTACTCTTCTCTTCCCTCCCCCTTATTGTGTGTCAGCATTCACATATCAGAAAGAACATTCTGCCTTTGGTTTTTTGGGACTGGCTTATTTCACTTAGCATGATAGTCTCCAGTTCCATCCATTTACCCATCTAATACCATAATTTCATTCTTCTTTATGGCTGAGTAATATTCCATTATGGATATTTACATTTTCTTTACCCATCCATTGAAGGACACCTAGGTTGGTTCTATAGCTTAGCTATTGTGAATTGAGCTGCTACAAACATTAATGTGATTGCATCATTGTAGTATGTTGGTTTTAAGTCCTTTGAGTATATATTGAGGAGTGGGATAACTGGGTCAAATGGTGGTTCCATTCCAAGTTTTCTGAGGGATCTCTCTGTACTGCCAAAGCTTTAATTTAAATACTTGTCTAGGAGACTTTGGATTAAAGGAAGGTTGAGATTTATATATGATAACCAGATTCCCCCCAAATCCCCCCCAAAAAAAGAAAAAAAAAAAGAATGGCAATAGAAATCAAGCTATAGAAAGAGGAATGTGACAATCCAGGGAAGAACTGTGATGTTGAGTTTTAGCAATTTGCACTCAGCTAAAGAAATGGAGGAATTAAATCAGAGGAACTTTTTATTTGTAAAAAAACCCTTGGGAATTCAGTTTTTTTTTTTAAAAAAAAAAAAAAAACATTTCTTACTTAAAATTGAATCCATTTTGTAACTTTATAACAGAAAAGAGGCAGCTGATTTTATCCCTACTTTGTTGGTTAAGAAATTCATTTCTATTTTATAAAAGGAAAACTCTGAAAAACAGAGTTCCTTTCTTCTTCTTTTAAAATTATCCCAAAGAGATGTTAGCTGAAGTCTGTTATCACCTCAGCTCCATTCAATGCCACTGTTTTTCTGTATATTGAATTATTCTGAGTTACTGGGGGGATTTCCATTGAGAGCATTTTTGGATTTTTGTGAACTGCAGGAAAAGAGTGAACACTGAAAGCATTAGGATGTTTATTTAGGAGATATTTCCTTGTTGCATAGCAAATTGGTTTTGCTAGGGGAATTGTTTTGGCCTAAGAAACCAAACAAGAAATTATCTTTGTATCTGACACTGGTTAGAAGGATCCAGTAGCCAAGTAAATAAGGAACTGGGAGTGGAAATGAGGGTTTTCACAAGAACTAGATGAAGGAAAATTGATAATAGTATTGGAGTATATTTTAAACCTCAGAGGGCAGTAGGTGGTCCAGAGAATTCCTTTCAGTTGTTGCCAGAGAAATACATAATGGAAACTAGAGCTGTCAGAATGGAGACAACTTAAAGAGAAACCCAAAATAACAAGGTTAGGACATTATATCTAGGTTTTTTTTTTCCCCATTAAATAACAACAACAACAACAAAACCTGGATTTGACAAAGTAGGAAAGAACAGTTGAAAGTCTGATTAAAATATTATAAATTTATGTATAAAAAGTTTAGGAAAAATGAAGGAATTGACTTAGAAAGCACTGTATTTTTTCAGGTTTTCAGGAATTCCAAAAGAACATTAAAAATTTAGATGTTGAAACAAATGCTAGAATAAGATACAAAGGGTACATATGACACACTAATTTAGATGTATTCTTGGTCTTTTATCCTTACCTACTGTAATACTGAAGAGTAAAAACAATGCTAAGCAAGTGAAAAATAACTTATAAATGTCTTAATTCATGTTTTTTAAAAAATAAGTGAAAAAATGGATATTTAGAATTAGCCAGCTGGACTCTGTTTAGATGATCCCAGTTTTTTGGGCAACATTCAAAGCATCATAAGCATCAGGAGACAGTGGAACATAGGCCTCCTCTCCCCCAGGCCTGACCAGGGTGTTGGTCTTGGCCACATCGGTCAGAGCTTCTTCACAGCCTGTGTGAGCTGTTGTCTTCACCCACTTCATCGGCCACTCAGGGGCTGGGGGAACTCGATGGCACAGTGGTCAAGCTTCTTTCTGCTGAGGATCCTCCAAGGGTATTTGAGTAGCCTCCACATCTGCAGTGTCTGGGCCACCAGAAGGTGGGTGATATGTGTATCTTCTTTTTGCGACTAAGGACACCTTCTGGCATGGCCGTTTTGGCCCTCGAGGTCTTCGCTTTGGCTTTGGGAGGAGCAGCAACTTCCATCTTCTCTTTTGGTGCCGTCATGGTGAAAAAGTTTACTTTTGTTTTCAAATGTTATGAGAAATAGCTTCAAGGACCACTATGTAGAATATATTCCATTCTTAAGAGTTTAGTGACTAAATTTGAATCTAATATATGTTTTAGTCTACTTTAAAAAAAAATAGTCAAGAATGTTTCAGTTCTTGAAAGTTTCATGCCAGGTTTTCCTACTACCTCTATCTTAAAAATGTTTTGCTTGCTAGCATTGGGCAAGGGTCTGTTTTTCAGGCTGAAAAATCTTGTGCCTACAACAAATTAGCTTTTTTTTTAAAAAAAAAAATCTAAGAATGTTGTTCAGACTTTATGATGGATGTTTAGAAGTAGAGCAGTAAGTAACTTATTTTATCACCAAAAAAGTTCAGAAATAATGTAATAGTAGACCCTGGATTTTAAACTTACAACACTTTAAATATCCAGCCCAGAGATCTATACACCGTTTCACATCTATGGGCTGAATCTGAGAACTGCAGTGAGACATCATCCTCCAAAATTTGTAAATAATATTGCCCTTTGAGTGTTCAACCATGGAATTGACCCAGACTGGAGGATGTCCTGATTGACCATAAAAAGCAGTTTACTTACAGAAAGGTAGCTTTTACTTACAAGTTTTACTTACAAAGAAGCAGCTTACTTACAGAAAGCAGGGCAGAGCCAAGAAGTATTAACACAATTAAGGTGAGGCTTAGACTTGCCTAAAGAAAAACAAAGACTCAATCATAAAAGAGGCTAGTTGAGCCCTGCATGGTGGCACATGCCTGTTATCCCAGCAGCTTAGGAGGCGGAGGCAGGAAGTTCCAGGCTAACCTCGTGACTTAGTGAGGCCCTAAGCAACTTAGTGAGACCCTATCTCAAAATAAAAAATAGAAAGGGCTGAGGATGTGGCTCAGTGGTTAAGCGCCCCTGGTGCAATCCCCAGTAAGGGGCAGTGCGTGGGGAGGGAGAATATAGTAGTGACTTACCTAATAGAAGAGGGAGAGAGAGAGAGAGAGAGAGCGAGAACCCATGTGGAAGACAAGTGCAAGGAAATATTTGCCTATACTGAAATGCCAAGTACAAGAATGGGAGTGGGGAGCCTAAGCCAGGAGAAGGAAGCAGAGCCAGATCTTCAGCCTAACCAAGTTTAGATATGACCCTGAAGAGTTTTAAGCTGAGAGGCTCATAGTGCTTTGAGTCTAAGTGTTGACTGCTGTCATATTGTTGATAGTGATGCACACTTTCTCAGTTGACATTGTGTTTTGACCATTTTCTTGGAAGCCACCTTTAAAAATTAAATGGCTACATAATACCTCATGCATGATCATTTAGCTAAAATCCCCCTATTGGAAATTGAAAGTGCTTTTTTAAAAGATTGAAAATAATGAGTGAACATCTTTGTACATCTATAGAAATTTTTGATATAATTTTCAATGGTTTTCTTAGGAATTTCACATTAAACTGAATTACAGGCTAGGAGCATTTCAGATTTCAGATATATGGATTTACACTCTCATCATGCTATACCTTTCATTAAGAATAATTACTTTTTATCTGCATCTAATTGAAAGATGAAAAATCATATCTTACCTTTAAATTTACATTCCTAATTAGTGAACTTGCAGGTGTTTCATATTTAGGAGCCATCATATACTATCTATCCATTTCTTTATCCACTAAGGTTTTACTGTTTTATGTATTCATATGTAAGGGATAGTATGTTAGATACGCATCACTTGTTCTGAACAATGTTTCCCAGTTGGTCTTCCATCTTGTCTTTTGCCACCCACAATTTTAAAGATTTTATTATTGCAAATTTTCAATATTTTAATTAATTTCACTCAAAACATATTTATTGAATACCAGCTGGATACATTTTTCTAGACATATGAATGTCTAGACATACAAATGAACAAAATAGCCAAAAGTCCCCTGGCATGTTACATTTTAAGTAATGAGAGATAATACATAATAAAATGATAAATCAGTAAGCTATATTAGAAAATAAGTGTTATGGGAAATGGAGGGCAGAGGAGATTGGAGATGGAGGATATATAGGTTGCAATTTTCAAATGTTTAGATCCTAACTTCTGAGCCAGGACTTGGGAGACCAATGAGTTACTCTGCAAATTAGCTTGGGGAAAAGCTACTTCATACAGTGGAGTGAATGCAAACATTCTATGGCTGGAACATGCCTGAAATTTTTGGTCAAAGAGGTTGGTGAACTAGGGAGTGAACAGAAAAGAAAGAGTTGGCGAATTGGTGGTGTATGAGATCATGAGGGCCTTTGTGAAGACATAGGAGAAATGGAGAGTTCTGAGAAGACGTGATATGCCTTATTTCTTAAAGGATCACTCAGTGTTGTGCTGAAAAGAGAATAATGGTGGTAGTAAAGACAGCGAGAAGCAGTCAGGTAAGGGATCAATCTTACAAGTATAATCAATAGGATTTCTAATCCTTTGAATATAGGGTTTGCCTATATTATAGTGCCTAGGATACTTCACAAACATTTCTTGAATGAAATGAATGGATAGCACTGCACCTCTAGTGCAGGTGATCAAAGGAGCATATCTTGAGGTAGGTAGGTAGGAGGTGGTCAAAGAAAGGTGGCAACCTAGAAGCAAGTGAAGAACTGCGTCAAATGGTGCTGACAGGTCAAATGAGGATGAACTAAACTGTTAACTTAGCAACAGGGAAGTCATTAGTGATATCTGTGATTTTTTTCTCCTGTATTTTACACATACATATATTATTTAGTATCTGAAGTATTACATATTAGCAAAACATATACTCATTATTTCCACACTCAACTTTTCTAACACTGTTCATTAAATAATGATCCATTTCTTTATTATGTTTGTCAAACTTCTGATTAGCAAAGAGCCATATTCCTCCACCTTGCTCATTTTTGACTCATATTTATACATAGCATGTGGATAGAGTTGTGGCACTTTTTGAAAATCACATCAAAATTGATTATGATCCAAAGATAATATTGTTGCAAATTATTATGACTGGTTTTAATGTCATTATTCAGTTTATGCACAGGATAGGGACACTTTTATGCAACAACCCAGAAATTGTTCCCTCCTTTTCAAATGTTTAGTTTTCTCATAGAGGCATGAAGGAAGGAAGGTAAGCATGGAAATGAAAGTGTACTCCTGTGACTGAACATTTCCTCTATGTAACTTTTAGAGGAATGGTTTAAAAACAATTTTGGAATGATTCTCACTCATCCACATAGTATTTTCAGGACATCATGCTTAGAACATGCTACAAAAATCTGTTTTAGTGCAAATTTAAAGTCAAAATTTTTAATGTCACAATTTCACATATTTCATTTTTTGTGTTTACAGGCAATCTAAATAGAAAAACCAAAGCCCTCAATTCAAATGCAGCATCAAATTCAACAAATGAAACATCCTATGAAGCTGAAGATACAATTCAAGAAAAAGCAGTGGATACAACACAAATTAATATTGCTTTTAACTAAAATTCTTGTGTTTTCAAAGCTCACTGGAAAGATGGAGAAATAAAAATGAATTTCAAACAATAGTTCGTAATGTTGCTTTTTAAATACTCGCCAGTCATAAAGCAAGACACGGCTGCATGTTTGATCATTCAGTTTATTAAACACTAAGGTTTTGACTGATTTTCATGTGCATAAGTTTACTTTTATTTCTAATTAAGATAATTCTGCATTACATGGAATTATGCTAATTCCTTCAGGTGAAATAAGAATGTATTGACAACACAGATAAGCAAACGTATTTCAGTGAGGAATACTGAGAAGTTTATGTCACATTACCACATTTCACAATTTTTTTAAGCAATTATTTTTATAACAGATGGTACTGGATAGGTAAATCTTAGGGGTAAGTGTCAAATGAGAGGTGGCATGTTCTTAAGTCTCTTAGAAATCAACCTATGCCTTTTTGGAGGATTTTTCTGGGGACACAATGTATTATTCTTAAAAAAGTTAGTATTCCATAACAAAAAAAATGACATTACATAATCTGTACAGTATTTTCTGTATTTCAAGGTGTACCATAACAAAAATCCTTTGCTTGATAAATTTCCTAAAATCTCTGAAATGAAAAAACAACCAATTCTCTGGTTCTACCTAAGGCTTACCACCCAAACATCTAGAAATAAAACTGGTTATGGCAAAATACAAACATTTTAAAAGATTTTTTAAAATCCGTAAATGTGATTTCTTTTAAGAATACATGGGTTTATAAAGGAATTCAACAGAAAAAAAAAGAATAACCAGGACAACTCCTTTGCACATATCTGCTGCTTTATGTGAAGTTTCTGTAGCCAGAAGACTAGCCTTTCAAAATGTACTGAATATAGCCTCTCTGGTTTGGTATAACAAAAGAATGGCTTATTGTTCTTTGACATGCAAAGCTCAGAAACTTTTCCTCATTAGGCTGTCAGAATTTCTAAGAAGAACCATGGATATATTCTAGACCAGCATTGTTCAAGAGAAGTTTCTGTGATGATAGAAATGTTCCTTCTATATCTTCACTGTCTAGTACAGTAGCCACTTAAAATGAATTTAAATAACCATAGGTGGCTATATTGACAGCAGAGTCCCAGTTCATTATCACAACATCCTACTGTTTGAGTTGTATTCCACCTTCAAAAGGAGCAAAATTTTGCCAAGGTTTGAATATTAAAATTGCTCAGAGTATATGTGTAGTTTGAAAGTTGAGACATTTCATTATAAAAATTATATTTTACAAGGTCATAAAAGTGGAGAATTTTCAATTATTTTCATAATGGCTTATGGAGCTTTTACATTTTTTTATGCTTTATACAGCTTTGATTTGTAAAAAAATCTCATGAAATTTGTTATCTTGACACAGAGGGTGATAATTAATGTTACTATATTGTTTCAGATGAAAATCTAGGCTGAGAAAGTTTTGGTAAGGCACTAATACAGTTCAACTCTTGTTGCTCAGGGGCAAGGGCAGATGCCAGATGACATGAGAAGTAGGAAACTTAGACTCAAGGTCAGCAAAGGGCTCATGCCCCTCAGACTCCTCCTATCTGATGGGAGAAACATAGAGAGGCTGGGCCTGGCTGGACACATCATGGGTTGTGCCTTAGGTGAGGAACCCACTTCCCTTGCTACTCTGCATATTTTTAGAGGACAAGTGAGGTCATAAGCCCCTGGATGTGGTAATTGGGGTTACTGTCACACTGTATAAGAAACCTACTGTTCTTGGGTGCCAACTGCCCAGGAAGTTTGAATTCCACTACTAGGATCAGCAGAGCCCTGCATGCTCCCTGCTGAGGTAGCTTATTACCAGGTTACCTGAGGAAGGGTTCCCCCAGTGGACCAACTGATATGTGTCTCTGGTAGCTTAGAAGCAGAGTGCTTCATAAATTGAGACAAAATACCCAAAGCAAGAAGTCTTATTAAATTATGGCCCAGTCTACACATTGAAAAATATATTTTAAATGATTTATTTGGACTTAATATTAACAGTGATAACTTTAGGTCTTTTTTTAAAAAAAACTAAAAACCAAACACATTTCAAAAAAATACATATACACATAATTTTAGAAATGGGAATGCTAAGAATACAGTAGTTTTATGTGTTTTTAGATAATTTAAGTCACTATTTTTTGATAAAAATCATCAGATCTTAGGAAGAAAAGTGGGCCTAGAGTACAAATAATAAGCATAAAAAGTTATTTTGTATGTGACCTTCTAATGAGCAATTTCATCTTTTTAATTGTAGAATATGATTATGAAATGAATGAAACCAAATCCCAATATAAGTTATTTCCTTTCTTCAAACACTTGGTGTCTCATTGCTTACAGATTCAAGTCCAAGCTCTAACATGGAATGCAAGACCTCTTTTAAGACCTCTTTTTCTTGATACCAAGAATCTAAAATGGTAATATCAATTCTTACCACTTCCTGCCTTATATATAACATACTAGTAACACCAGATTGCTTATAATTCTTACATGCAGCACATTAGCTCAGCTTTTTCTGTATATGATCTTTGTTCACAGTACCTACTCTGTGGGGAAGTGACAGAGGCCCCAACATTATCTTCAATCAATACGCAATTCAGGCATTACTTTCTCTTGGTGGCCTCTTTTAATTTCTCCAGACTAGGTTAGGTATAAACTCGTGTTCAGGTCAATTACTGCACTTGTTATATAATAGTGTGTTCTAATGTTTCTCTTACCAATGAGACCATGAACTCTTTCAGGGAATCAAACTGTGTCTTATTTATAACTGTGTCCTCACTACTCAGCAGGGTTTGCCATGCTAGGTACCCAGTAAATGTTAAAGAGAAGACTCAATAGCATTTTTATCAACATTACTAATAACTCTTCCACCTAGTTTACTACTGAAGGTGACCTAGAGTTATATAATTTTAGATAAATAGGAAACACAGACACGTCATTTTTACTTCTCATTTATTGATGCTTTGGCCTCAGAGAACTAAAGATGTAAATGGAGATGTTTTAAGTGTGAAGAACTAAACATACCTCTGAGGGGTTGGAGATTTAGTTCAGTGGCAGAGTGCTTGCCTAGCATGCACAAGGCCCTGAGTTTAGTCCTCAGCCCTGGGTGGGGGGTCGATGGGAAAACCTCAGAGAAATTTTAGCCAACAGATGATACGGAGAAAAAAAAGGGACACCTGTGGGGGAGTAGGTCCATCAGCCTAAGAATAACAGCCTTACAGCTTCTGAAAATCTGGTTATAGATGCAAATCTAAATATGAAGTCTGTCTGCATCTGGTGAAAACAACAACACTAGGTAGGAAGAAAATTAACCAAATATAATTTATCTGCTCAGAAAAGTTGATGTGTTTAACAGTTAAATTAATAATTGAAGGCAGGCTGCTTATCTATAATGATTTCTAAAATCGATATTACTTGAATATTTAATGAATATTACTTGATGAATACTGATAATCATATAAAGACTGGAAGTGATTTCAGAGGTAACCTAGTACAATATTTTGTCTGTAAAAGACATCAGATCAAGGCCCAGTAAAGCTAAATTGGTCTGTTGAGGGTTATACAGGTTGGTAGAATAGTCAGGACTTTTTGATTATTACTATTAAATTTAGTTTTCCTTCTGTTATATACTGCTTGGGAGGAAACTTTTTTCATGAATTTTCATGAATTTTCTCCCTAAATATATTAGGTGAGATTTGTATAGAACCCCAATAATAATACGATCATTACAGAAGAAAATTACTTTAGAAAAAATAAATGACTTCAATTCAGATGAAATAGTTCATAAACTATGCTAACATGGGAAATTTAGTTAAGAAAAAATTCTAAAATTATTTCTGGAGGGAAAATTACTGAGCCATTAAAATATTTTATTTTCTGTACTAGTTAATAAGGGTTGACTTTAATATAACATAACCCTTCTGAGTCATTAACTGTGCCACCATTCAAGAAAACAAGTCTAATGAGGCAATCTATAATCTTTACAATACACATAAGTAAAACTAACAAATAACTTGATTAACTGTTTCACTACAATTACTGTCACTGTTAAATGTGCTACACACTCAATGGAATGAGGCCATCCTTTCATATGCAGCATCTGCTAATCATTTTTGGGGGGGAGGTAGCAGGGAATGAACTCAGGGACACTCAACCACTGAGCCACATCCCCAGCCCTATTTTTTTCTTTTTTCTTTTTTTGTATTTTGTTTAGAGACAGGGTCTCACTGAGTTGCTTAGTGCCTTGCTTTTGCTGGGGCTGGCTCTGAACTGGAGATCCTCCTGCCTCAGCCTCCTAAGCCACTGGGATTACAGATATGCACCACCACACCTGGCTGCTAATCATTTTTAAAAGCTTTTTTTTAAAAAAAACTTTTAAAATAATCTTAATACCCTATGAGCTATATTTTATAAAATGAGAAGCAAAGACAAAACAAAACCTTAAATATCTAATAGTTTTGTGTTTTCCTCTTAACTCTTTAAACGAAATAATTTCTTTCTGAAGAGCCCCAATGAGTAAACTAGGTTATGGAAAATGGGAGGTGTGAGAGCTTCCATGGCTGCAATGCTAGGAGAGCAGTGTACCAACCACTTCACTAGAACTTGAGCTTGGATGAGAAGAGTTATGAGGCTTCTGTGTCTTACTTGGGGGGATGCCAGGTCAGGTGCTAGTGAAGGAAGAATCAGTAAACCTTTCCAGCCTGTGAGATTAAGTAATTTACTTGATTTCACCATCATGAGTTTACTTGTAGCCATGTCTTTAGAAGTGCACCACAATGAGGTACTTGCAATCTTTGGTGTGTGCCATGATGACAGGATGATTTGCAATGCCATTATAAGTATTTAACTTAATGAGCATAAGGGATACTAAGTATTAACCAAATTAAGTAACACTGATCACTGTGAAATTAAAAATGTAAGAAACATTTATATCTACTTATAAATGTTTGAAAATGCTTACTCATATAAAATTTCCATTGTTACATAAATGCTTTCATGATATGACTCCCTGGCTCTTAATTTTTAAAATGTACAGAATAAAATTCTAAATTCTAAATTTTTGTCACTGCTACAGAGATTTGTCACTGAAGTAAAAGAGGGAAACACCTCAAACCAGTTATTTTTGAAATCAGAAGTTCTGTGTGAAACTTGCTTCAAAACTATAAATCATTTCAGACAAAAGAAATACAAATGCTAACATTTATAAAAATTTTCCACATTACTCATAGACACAAGCTTCATAAAATTTATGTAGTAAATACAATAAAAATCAGTTCCAGTGGAGATTTAGCTGTCTTCCTAAATAAAATTTCTGTGTTTGAGGTATCACTGTAAAATATGCCAATATGGCACAACTGTAAAACAACCCAGGAGTCTATCCTAAAAATCCTCACCAACACAGCATTATCTCTATCAGATTTCTAATAGGCTGAACTAGTCTCTAAACAAGGAAGAAGTATTTTAACTGTTTCAAAAACAAAGGAGGCAGGTATTAGAGGCTCTGCATTTCATAAAACAATGAAACTTTTGTTATATTTTCATTATCATCTTCCTGCAGACACTATTCATTTAAAGTACTAAGACCAGTAAAGCAGCTTCATCTCCTATAATATTAAAAAATGCCCAGAGATTTAAAAACAACAGTGAAGAATTTCACTATTTTTATACATTACATCACAGTATATAAAGCTATTAAAATATTCAGTATCAAGAGCAAATCATTACTCCCTACCCAGCTTCATCCCTGGAAGGTAGACACTTGATTCAGCACTACTAGTTAACACTAGGTACATTACTTGTGTTGACTGTAGTAAAGCCATAATCAACTTAGAAGTAGAAGTAATAATACTAGTCAAACACATAGAGACACAAATGCCAAAAATGATGTTTTGTACATACAAATATCTATACCTGGGGCATGGTGATTAGACTGATTTAATACATATGGCCAGAGAGATAATGGTTCTATGCATGAAAAATACCTATATGAAAAGGCTGGACTATATTGCAAAGCATAATTATACAGCAAATTCTAAGAAGGGCAAATAATTTTTAAAAATGAATTTTTAAATTTAATGACTTAGGCCGAAGTCTCAGTTACTTTTTGGTGAATTCAGAATGATTAGAAGTAGAAGAATGCTTTTCCTTTTTTCTCTTCTTTTTTTCCTTTTTATGATGTTTCCCTTTTTTTGATTTGGTCTTTTTTTCTTTTTTCTTTTCTTTCTTCTGACATTTTTGTTTCTTTTGTTTTGAAGCATCCTCTTCAGTGGAACTGGAATAAGACCTATGGGCAATGAAAAATCGCATTTATGACTGATAGGTAATTTTAAATGGGATTTGAGCTGTCTTAAATTCTTCTTGGAGTAAAGAGGGAGTATAAACACGAAGAAACTCAAAATGTACTTTGTATTGTTCAAAAATTATGAATTCAGTGTTTTTGCTGCCTGGTCACAAAAACTGACAAAACTAATATCTCTATTCTGCTCGGCTCTAGTAATGAGTTTTAAATTCAACAAGGATGAAATTATTTTTTCTGTGATTTTCAGTTTGGAGGCTGTGCTAACCCTTCAAAATTTATAAGGCAAACAAAGTGGTATTCATCAAGCCTCATTGTATACACATACACTTGTGTATATAATTACTTGTTAGCATATTCTCTTAAAAGAACACAAAAGGCTGCAATTATCATACGTATAAAAGATGACTATAATTGTATGAATGAATAAAAGCTGAAAATGAACCATAAAAGCGCTTTTATAATTCCTTTAATTTTTCAAGTTAATGCACTTGATCCCTTTAGATGCAGAGTTATACTGATGGATACTTGGATTACAAAATAACTTTCATTAGTTACAGAAAGGATACCTTTAAATGAATACACTATACGCATGAATGAGTACAATTTATCATTATACTTCATTTTTCTAATATCACTGTAACACAAAACTGGGAAGAAAAAAACAAAAACAAAAACAAAGAATGCCTTCCCTAATATTGAAAAAGAAAAAGCAACTAAAAAGAAAAAAAAAAAACAACCCAAAAGCCATCTTTTAAGATTTTATATAGAGGTATGTAACATTCTATTTATGACTCAAGCCCAAAACATATACAAGATGGAAACTGAGTTAATTTAAAATAATGCAGGCATCTCAAAAGTTGGTTTAGTGATTTAAATATTAGGAATTAAAACCCCAACTGAGACTGATATAAGAGAGGAACAAAAGTAAATTCATGAGACTACAGGGTTTCAAGCTATCTTGAATCCACAGAGTGACTTCCCTGACTCAAAGTTTTCTCTCATTTCTCTAATATTGCATCTCTACTTTGCTTGTCTCTCTACTTCCTTAGACTTCTGAGCACCTACGAAGCTTATTTTCTCATGTATTCTCTGGCTTCCTCTTCAGCTATGCTCTTGTCAAATCTGGTTTACTTTCCTGTTTAAAGACCCTACTTGACTTCTGTATTCTGATTAAAGTGACTCTCTGCTTGCACTCTTTTCTTTGGATTTTGGGTCCTGGATTTTTATTTTTAAGGCAAAAATTTAGGCCTGGCATAACATTATAAGGTGGCACTATCTCTAACTGCATACAAATTTCAATTTTAGGCCCTAAGGTCTGTGAGGTTTGAGAGACAGACCTGAATAGATAATCTGTTATTATAAAACAAATATATCAGAACTTAGAAGACAAGGAATAATCTCATGTTTCATGTAAGCAATTCATTCTGCTGTGCTGGCACAAATACGTCAACAATAGAAACGGTTCCCAGCAGTTTCTATGTTAAAGATTATTATTTACCTCCCAAGACCTGAAAGTGAGCTAACTTTTCTAATTTATAAGATAGCCGAGGTGTTAAAATACATGTAATTACAAAAAAACAAAAACCAAAACCACTAAAAAGTAACAACATCAAATGCACAGAACCTACTCTGAGAGAGGTCCAAATCAGACCTAAGTATGGTCAATTGCTCTTAAAAAAAAAAAAAAAAAGTCTATGTGGCTATATGTGTATATTTGTTCTAGTTTGAATGAAACTATTTATTCATTAACCAGGGAAGAAAGGTCCTCTTACTACTTTTGGTCAATTTATTTAACCAGTTAGTGGTTAATATAATAGTAAAAATTTGAAGGTGGTTGATGAAGGTTCTGAAAGACCTGAAAGCATTTTTAGCTTGAGAAGTTCTATTAATTTATATTAATAAATTAACTTCTTAGCCAAGATAATGATTTTATGAGAATATAAATATTTAAGTTCCAACTTCATATTTATGAGGATAAAATGTGAAAAGTAGCTTAGCTACTGTTCTGAAACTAATAAACCTAGAATATAAGCAAATAAAATATAAAAAGGAAGAGATGTTGTTATTACTTATTTATAACTTGATTTGTTCTAAAATTTAAGGTGGGTGAGTACTGATTTTATCTTTGATTCTTTACCTGACTGCGATTTTACTAAAACAACTGAACATCTAACTCCTATTAAGAAAACATTAACATTAAATTAACTGAATTAAACATCAAAAATAAAGGCCTATAATCTTCCGAATCATGGTCCTATTTTTTCTTTTATAAATATGTGTTAAAAAAATACCTTTTTCTTTTCTTTTTCAATTTGATTTTCTCCTTGCTTTTTTCTTTTTTCTTTTCCTCTTCTTCATTTATTCCTGTAAGAAGAGGGCAGGGAAAAATCAGGTTACCATGAGGCTACTAATATTAATATGGTGTGTAAGTATATTTAAATTTCAGTTTTTGGTTAGGCAGATGAAGACATGAGAAATGGGGACAGAAAATAAAGCCAAATGACAGGAGCCACAAAGATATGTTTTGTTTTCATAGCTGGTAAAGATAATATGATGATATCTTCAACATATAAAGATACATGTGAGAGTTACTGAAAAAAAAAAAAAAAGAAAAGAAAAAAGAAATCACTGAGAAGTACTCTGTAGATTAGAGAAAATGTGAAGGAGAAAAGGGAAACAAACAAACACAGAAAAAGAAAAAATGGCCAGACCAAATACAAAATACATTAAGGAGGAAAAAAGTTTTGAAATCCCAGAACTAAGTTTAATGAATTCCAGTTCTCTGTTACCCTTCTTCCTTTCTGGGTATGGAGTTGATCACCTCCTTTCAAATGCTATCAACAAGAGATGTCAAAAAGGTAGCCTAGAAGTATGTTTGAAAAAATGAAAAAGAGCAAAGTGAAGAAAAACAGGATAAAGGAATGAAGAAAGCATTTTAAAAAACACATCAGGGCTGGGGATGTAGCTCAGTGGTAGATCGATTGTTTGCCTAGCATGAGTAAGGCCCTGGGTTTGATCTCCAGGCCTGAGAAATAAATAAATTAAATGAGTAAATAACAAAAATCAAATGACAATGCATATGTGGAGACTCAAACTGCAAAACCAACACCAAGTACTTATCTCTAACTCATCTCTGTTTCTGGTATCCAGGACTTTGCCAGTTATGCCACAGCTATTTAGAAAACTAGTGAATGCCAATTGCCTGGAAAAATTCTCCGTTACAAGAGAAAAACTAAAATGGTGCAAGTGATGGAATGCTAGGAGACATTCTGAGTTTTTTTGTGTAGAGAAATAAAAAGGGAGGAGAGGGAAGGGAGGAAAGGAAAGAGGGAGAGAGGGATCTCCGACACAGGTCAGCATGTAATGATTCTTTATTCTTCATGCTTCTTATTCATCCTTCTATATCATTCTCCTATATCCTATCTTTCTTTATCCTTCTCCTCCTTCATCCTTCTATCCTTCCTTCCATATCCTTCTATCTATTCTTCTTATCCTTCTCCCTGTTACATATGATTTTAGCCTTTTATACCCCTACAGACAAAGAAGGCAAAAAGCCAACAGCCATGAATTCCCAGGTAAAGCAGACCAATCACCAACAGCAACCGCTAGGGCCAATGTGCAACAGCCAGATAACCACTCCTTGAACTGTTTCCTAATCTAACATAGACTCAAACATTTTGAGCTCTGTCCTTTCTCAGGGCCAGAGAAACATTCTTGTTTGCAAGCAATGTTCTATCTGTCTCTAACCTCTTGGCAGAAAATCCTGTTTGCAGGCAATTCCCACCAAGAACTACAAAGTCCCTAGTTTGTAAAAGCACCTGTATTTAAAACTCCTGATTTCTCTCTTGGTAGAAAATCCCGTTTGCAGGCAGATTCCACCAAGGACTACAAGGTAGCTTGTTTGCAAGCACACCTGTAGCTATTAAGTTTTGATTCCTTATATTTTGTTTTAAGTCCTGGAGATTGAACCCAGGGGCACTTTACCACTGAAGCATACCCCATCCCCCACCTCTTGCCCCATCTTTTTTAAAATTTTGAGAAGTCTCACTAAGTTGCTTAGGGCCTTGCTAAATTGCTGAGGCTGGCCTTGAACTTATGATCCTGCCTTATAGCCTTCTGAATCACTGAGATTATAGGTGTGCACCACCACGCCTGGCAGTTCTGAGCAATTTTAACCAGAAAAAAAAATATATTCCCACCAAGAACTAATATTAATATTTAAAATATTAATATTTAAAATATTTTTTAAATGTAGAAGGACATAATACCTTTATTTTATTTTATTTTTTGTGGTGCTTTGGATCAAACCCAGTGCCTCACCTGTGCTAGGTGAGCACTCTACCATTGAGCCACCCAGTATGATTTTTGATGTATAGAATGGTTACTCTATCATTCAGCTACTTCTGTTAGATACAAAGAATGGGGTGCCTGAGGGCTTTAAGGGGAAGGTCAAGCTGACATGTATGTCAGAGGTCGTTGATCCCCATCTGAATACCAGTGCTTTGTTCTTTTTTTACTTCCTTTTCTCTTAAATTAGTTTTTATTTCCCAATTCTGAGTTTTGTTACTAGAGGAGAGATATGTGTTGAGAAAATATGGCTAATCTGCCTAAAAATTTTGTAAATTTATCATAAGAAACAGGTTTGAATAAGCATGAGAGGCAGCATGGCACAACAGCTTCGGAGTTAAGGCAGACTGATACTTGCTTGTAGCCGCCTGACTTATTAGCTACGTGAACTTAAACAAGTTTCAAGCTAAAAAGGGAATAGAACATATTAACTTCATTAAATTATTGAGGATAAAAGAAAGCAAGGTATAAAACAGTGGTATTTGGGCATAGGATAAGTGTTTGATCAGTGGCAAGCATTATAATTACTACTTTTTGAAAGTTTTATTGAGGTATAACTGGCATACAATAAACTACATATTTAAAGTGCACACTTTGATAAGGCTTGAGAAACAATAACCACAATCAAGACAAACATACCTTTACTTCTCTCAGATTTTTGCACCACAGTGTAATCCCTTCCTACTACCCCTTCCGCCCCCAGACAACCACTGAATAGTTTCTGTAAACAGATCTACTGTATGGATATACCACAATTTATTAATTCATGAACCTATTGAAGCTATCTAGGTTGTTTCTAGTTTGGGGATATTATAAACAAAATTTCTATGAACAGTTATGTAAAGTTTGTGTAATATCATATGCTTCATTTTTCTTGGGAAAATATCTAGGAGTAGAATTACAGCCATATGGTAGGTGTTATGTTTGATTAACTTCGAAGAAACCAACTGTTTTCCATAGTGCTTGCATCGCTTTACATTGCCATCAGTGGTTAAAAGTTCTTGTTGCTCAACATCCTTATGAACACTTGGTATGTTTAAATTTAATACATTCTGGTGGATAGAGAGAGATCTCACTGTAGCTATAATTTACATTCCCTTAACAGAAAATGATGCTGAGCATCTTTTCATGTGCTTATCATTTGTAATCTTCAGTGAGCTGTCCAAATCTTTTCATTTTAAATTTTACTTTATTACTAAATTCTGAGAGTTCTTTGTAAAATCTGGATACATGACCTTTATCAAATATCATTTGGCAAATATTTTCTCCCAGACTATGGCTTATCTTTTTACTTGCCATCAACAGAAGTCCTTGATATGATGAAATCCAATTTATCATCTTTTTATGAAATGTGCTTTTGTGTCATATCTAAGTAAATACTGCTTAACCCAAGGTCACAGTGACTTTTTCCTAGGTTTTCTTCCAGAAGTTTTATACATTAAATTAAGGCCTGTGATTCAGTTTGAGTAAATTTTTACACTTGTTGCATCATAGGGATTAAAGGTTACTACAATATAATTATTCTAGCATCATTTGTTGAAAAGACTCTTCTTTCTCTACAAAATTGCCTATTCAACTCTGTCAAGAATTAGTTGAATTTCTGTTTCTGGGAAGATGGAGTAGATGTACTTTTCCTGTCTCTCTTATTAAGTGCAACTAAAAATCCTGGATATTATAAAAACAATTATAAGAAGACTGAAAGAAAGAAGAAGACAGACCAGTTAGTGAGCTTGAAATATAGGGAATGACACAGTAGTAACTTCTCTGGGATTTCTTTTTGCATCATATATCCTAGACTTGCAGTTGAAAAAGCTGGCATCCTGGCACTGCTAACAGGTACCAGACAAAAATGTCTCCTGGCCCCCCCCAAATGTCTCTCATAGTCAAAAAACTGAGAAATGGGCAACCTAAAAAGGAAATTTCAGAAATAACTGCTCTACTCCAGCCAAATACTAAAGAAAACATTGTGGCACCATCTGTACCCATGCCAGCAAAGGCCAAGTGGGAGTCTAGGCTTCCACTCTTAGGTATCACCATATCCTTGCTTGGGCATTTGAGAAAAATCCAATTATAGAGCCAGAACTTTCATACCCAAGGGCCAGTAACGATACTTTCACTAATGATGTCAATGGAGACCAAACGGGGAGCCTGAATTTCCATCCCACATCTGGCAATAATGAGGTGCCCCCCCACCCATTGAAGTGTTATTGGGGAAGCCTGGTGAGAGTCAGAATTCTTAGCCTTACCCAATGACAACAAGATCACCCACTCAGTGTTGTATCAGTTGAGACCTAGGAGCAGCAAGCAGCTATGCCAACTTTTAGTATTGATGGTTGCTGAGTGGGGAAACTAGACTTCTTCCTCCATCTGTTAGTAAGAAGCCAGAACCTCAATTTTCCTTCTGGAGTGAAAGCTAGATAAAACAGAAGGTTTAAAGAAAAGACAGAATTTCATAGAACAAATTTTTTAAAAGTCTAAATTTCAGTTGAAAATAACTCATCAAATCAAGAATCTGGATGAAAAATAAAATAATCATTAGATGACAACACCCAAGAAAGATAATAGAATTATCTGAAAACATTTTCAAAGCATTATAAAAAACCATTATAAAAATGGTTCTTGAGTAATAATGTACATTGAAACAAATGAAAACAGAGAAGAAATAGGAGATACAAAGAAGAACCAAATAAAAATTTTAGAACTAAAAATGTAATAAATTGAAATTTAAAAGCTCAGTAGATGCTAGGCTTAACAGAAAGAAATGAAGGAACAGATATATAATCAGTGAATTAGAAGACAGATCACTAGAAATCTCTCAAGCTGAACAAGAGACAAAACAGACTTTAGAAAAAAATGAACAGAATTTTAGAGACCTATGGGGGAAAAGATCTAATGTTTCTATTGTTGGAGTCATATAAAAAGGTTTGGAGAAATAACAGCCAAGAACTTCTCAAATTTGGCAAGAGACATAAACCTACAGATTCAAGAAGCTCAGTGAACCTCTAATAGGATAAACTCAAAGAAATCCACATTAAGATACATCATAATTAAATTTTTTGCTTTTTTGGTACACAGGATTGAACCCAGGGGCACTTAACCACTGAACAACACCCCTAGCCCTTATTTAAATATTTTATTTAGAGACAGGGTTTTGTTAAGTTGTTTAGGGCCTGGCTGAGGCTGACTTTGAACTTGCGATCCTCCTGCTTCAGTCTCCTGAATAATTAAACTTTTGAAAGTGAATAATAAAAAATCTTGAAAACAGCTAGAGAAAATGATAAATTATATATAGGGGTAAAACAATTAGAAGGAAAGCAGATTTCTAATTAGAAAGTGTGGAAGCCAGAAGTGGCACATTTTTCAATCACTAAAAGAAAAAACCTGGCAACCTAGAATCCTCTCCCCAGTGAAAATATCCACCAGGAATGAAGAAATCAAGACATTCTCAGGTAAAGGAAACTAAAAGAATATGTCAACAGCAGACAGAATGAGTAAAGTAAGTCCTTGAATGGAAAGAAAAAGCAACCCTGGAGCACTGACAAGGAAAAAAAATAACACTGTGAAGATACTGGTAAATACAACAGTTTCTAAATCATGTATGATGACAGAAGCATAAATAATACTACCTGGTATGGTTCTAAAAGTATTGTTTTATGTCAGCGTTTTTTTTTTTTTTTTTTTGGTCACTGTGACCAAAAGATCTGACAAGAACAACAACTTAGAGGAGAAAAAGTTTATTTTGGCTTAGTTTCAGAGGTTTAGTCCACAGTCTCAACTCCACAACTCTGTGCCCAAGGTGAGGCAGAACATCATACAGAAGGGTATGATGGAGGACAGCAGCTCAGGACATGGCAAGCAGGAAGCAGGGAGAGAACTTCACTCACCAGGGACAAAATATAATAAACAAAGGTGAGCCCCCAGTAACCTATTTCTTCCAGCGACATGCTACCTGATTACTGTTACCACCCAGTTAATCCATACCAGTGGATTAATTTACTGGTTAAGTTACAGCTCGCATAATCTAATCATCTTACCCCTGAACATTCCTGCATTGTTTCACATATGAGCTTTTGAGGTAAACCTCTATGTCTAAACCATTACAAGTACGTAGAAGAAAAATTTAGGACAACTGTATTATAAAAGGGAGAGAGTAAAGAGATAAAAATAGTAATGTTTTCTACTGGTAAAATGATAATACTAACAGATTGTGTTAAGTCAGTATATCAAATGTAACATCTAGTGTGTCCATTAACAAAGCTATACAAAACACCATTGAAAATTTTAAAAACACTGAAATATATTCAGAGTACACATAAATCAAAATGGAATTCCATAAAATGTTCAAGCAACCCAAAGGAAGGCAGGAAAAAAAAAAAGGAATGAAAAAAATAGAACAAATAGAACATACATAAAAAAAGCAGACTTAAACCCTAACATATAAATAATCACTCTAAATTTAAAAGAAGTCTAAATGTACCAATTAAAACATAAGAGATTGGCAGGGTAGATATAGAAATGTGACTCAAAATATACACTGTTTACAAGGAAATCATTTCAAATTCACTGAAACAGGCATGTTAAATATAAAAGAATAGAAATAGATCTGTCATGCCAAACAAATATTAATCAAAAGAAAGATGAAGTGGTTATATTAATGTTATATTTTTTTAAAAATAAGACTTTAGAGCTAAGGGGGGGGGGGTCCAGACATTATATAAGTTTCAATAAAACTGACAGAACTGAAAAAGATAATCAGACAAATCAAGAATTATAGTAAGAGATATCAATATTTCCCTTACAACAACTGATAGAAAGTCAGTAAGATTACAGAATAAATCAACACCATCATCAACCAATACAATCTGATCAATATTTAAAAATACTCTATCCCCAAACTGTAGTATATATAGTTCAAATGTCTACTGAATATGATCTTGGGCCAAGAAAGAAACCTCAAAAAACTTAAAAGACTTAAAATCATACCAAGTATGTCTCTGACCATAATGGAATCAAATGAGAAATCAAAATCAGAAAGAGAAAAGGAAAATCTCCAAACACTTGGAAGCTAAGTAACAAACTTGTAAATATAATCCATTGGACAAAATGGAAGTCTAAAGAAAAATTTTAAAATGACATTTAATAAATATGGAAATACAGCAAATCAAATTGTTTTTACCTTATATCACAATTGCCTGATAAAGCACTAAATACTTACAAAAGAGGACAGTCTCAACTTAATCATCTAAGATTATCCCAAGAACTCAAGTAAGTAAATAAATAAATAAAACCCAAAGCAAGAAGAAAGAAGGAGATAAGGAACAGAAATTATTAAAATTGAAAATGGGGAAAAATTGAGAAAAATTGATTCAACAAACAGCTGGAACAAAAGAACTGACAAAACTTTAGCAATCAAAGAAAAATGGAAATAAGATGCAAATTATCAATATCAGGAATGAAATGGGATTATCAGTACAGACCCTTCAGATGACAAAAGAATAAGTGACTACTATGAAAAAATCTATATAAATTTTACTAATTACTCACAACTCACCTGATATAAAGTATATTATATGGATAATCCTATAACTATTAAGAATTTAGTATGAATTTTAAAAATCCCCCCCCCAAATTCCCAAGACCCAGATATTTTATTGGAGAATGCTATCAAAATTCGAAGAAAAATCAACAACAAATTTACACAATCTCACCCAAAAAATAAGAGGAAAAAACTCTTCCAATATTCTATGAAGCTAATACTACACTGACAGCAAAATCAGACTAAAACAATACAAAATAAGAAAACCACAGACCATGTTCATTAATACAGATACAAAATCCTTAACAAAATATTAGCAAAGCACCCAGCATAACATATAAAAAATTATATATCATAGCTGTGATTCATTCAAGGGACACAAGACTGCTCCAATATTAATAAAAAAAAAGTTAACGTAACCAACCACATCAATAGACTACAGAGAAAAAGTCATGATCATATTAACTGATGCAGATGCACATATGTCAAAATTTGACATCAATTCATAATAAAACAAAGCAAAACAAAACAAAAACCCCCCAGAAAAAAATAGAAATGGGAAAAACTTCTTCAACTTGATAAGGAACAAATACAACAAACAAACAAAAACTCATCTGCTTGATACTTAATGGTGAAAATAATGAACTTTTTCCTAGGATTGGAATCAAGGCATCAAGGCGGAAAATTTTTTTTTTTTTTTTTTTTCGTGCCCGGGATGGGGGCTAAAACCGGGGCTCTTGTGTTTGCGAGGCAAACACTCTACTAACTGAGCTATATCTCCAGCTCTAAGGAAGTTATCTTTAACCACTCTTTTTCAGCATGGCCCTCTAAATAGTAGTCACTACAATAAAAACAAGAAGAGGACATAAAAGACATACAGATTAAAGGGAGGAAATAAAATGCCCTACTTACAAATGACATAATGTTTTGGAAAACAAATAAACAAACAACAAAAAAACCCTTGTGCTATATCTTCCACCTCATACAAAAATCCAATAAAAATGGACCATAGACTTAAATGTAAACAAATCAATGAGTCATATATGTATGAGTCTATTCTGTTTCATGGAGCTATCTTTACATCAACAGTACACTATTTTGATTACTTGTAGCTTTACAATAAATCTTGAAATTAGGTTGTTAGTCCTATTACATTATTTGCTTTGAGAGTATTTTGACTATTTTAAGTTCTTTACATGTCCACCAGCACTTTAGAATTGACTGGTCAATTTCTAAAACAAACTGCTGGTATTTTGATTGTGATGGTTTTGAATCATAGATCTTTTAGAAAGAAATGACATCTTAAAAACATTGAAGCTCCCATTCAATGAATATGGTATACCTTTCTGTTAATTAATTTTCCTCAATGATGTATGTTTCATTCTTGGACATCTTTTATCAAATTTATTCTTCTTTAAAAATTTTTTCTTAGTTGTAGATGGACACAGTATCTTTGTTTTATATTTTTATATGGTGTTGAGGATTGAGCCCAGTGCCTCACATGTACTAGGCAAGTGCTCTACCTCTGAGCCACAACCCCAGCCCTGTCAAATTTATTCTTAATACTTTACAAGGCACTTATTAGTTCTAGAAGCTTTTTTTGGTAGATTCCATAGGATTTATTATATAGACAATCATTTCATCTTCAGATAAAATCAGTGGTTACTCTTTCCTTTTCGATCTGGATGCCTTTTTTCCCCCCATATTGTGCTGGTTATGATCTCCAGCAGAATGCTGAAGGGATAGGAATGGATATCTTTGCCTTTTCCTTTAGTTATAAAAGTACTATGTCTTTTTTTACATATGTAATCTTTTTGGAATTTTTTTCATAGTTTTTATCAAGTTGATGAAGTTCCTTTGAATTCTAGTTTCCTGAGAATTTTTATCAGATATGTATAAGACATATCTATATATATCTAAATATATGCATTTCTAAATTTTATCTTATATACATATATTGAAATGATGGACTTCTTCACATAAATTTTCCTAAACTATTGATAGTACATAGTTTTCTTTTTTAGTCTATTAAAATGGGTAAATTGCATTAATTAACTTTTGAATGTAAAACAAATTTTGTGTTCTTACGGTAAACTCTCCTCAGTCATAGTACATTGCACTTTTTATATATTGTTGCATTCAATGTGCTAAAATTCTGTTAAGAATTTTTCCATCTATATTTATGTGACTTTTATTTTATTTTTTGTAGTGGCTTTATCTGGTTTTGTTATCTGGGTATTCTGATCTCATAAACTGACTTAGGGAATATTCTCTTCAACTTAAATAATATTTTATAAAGCAATGGTATTATTTCTCCTTTACATAAGAGATTCATGAAAGAGGCCATTTGGGTATGAAATTTTCTTTGTTGAAAGCTTCAAACCAAATGTTTAATATCTTTAGTAGATGTAGGGTTCTCTAAGTATTTATTCATTTTTGAAAGTTTTTCTGGTTTGTATTTTTCAAGTAATTTTATCTGTTTTCCAATTTATCAATATAAATTTCTTCATAATATTTCCTTATGTTTTTAATATTCATATCTGTAGTGTTGATGTTTCTCTCTTTTACCCACTTATTTTGGAGAGTGATTTTTGATTTTATGTATCTTCTTATAGAATCAGACTTCAGTTTCATTAGTTTTCTGTATTTTTCTGTTTTCCATTTCATTAATTTCATCTCTGAATGTATTATTTCCTTTGTTCTATTTTCAAGGGTTTCACTTGTCTCCCCTTCTTCTACATGGTAAAGAAGAAGCTGAAGTCATTGATTTTGACACATTTCTTCTTTTTTAATACATATATTAGTGTTATACAGTTGCGTTTAAGTCCTGCTATAGGCTACCCCAGAAATATACTTTTTTCGTTTGTTTGTTTTTGTTTCTTGTGGTACTGGGGATTGAACCAAGGGTACTCTATCACTGAGTGACATCCCCAGCTTTTTTCTTTTACATTTTGAGAGAGGGTGTCACTAATTTGCCCCAGATGGCCTCAGACTCCCAATCCTTCTGCCTTAGCTCCCTGAGTTGCTGGGAGGATAGGCATGCACCACCATGTCTAAGCTATACTTTTTTTTTTCATTCTGTTCAAAATATCTTTTAATTTTCTTTTGCTTTTTTTGTTCTTTGATTCAATTATTTGGACGCATGTTAGAATCTAAACATTTGGAAATTTTCTGGGTAGCTTTCTGCTATTGATTTCTAATTTAATTTCCGTGTGGTCAGAGAGCAACTCTGCATGACTTGTTTACTGACATTTGTTTTATGGCACAGAATAAAGACTATGTATTTTTACTGATTTACTGACTTACTTGCTCCACTAATAATTGAGAGAGGTGTTTGAAATCTTAATTGTGAATTTTTTCTTAATCCAGAAAGATTTTCTTTATAGGTCTACCACAGTTAGTTTCATACCTCTTGAAGTTTGTTACTCAATGTTATTAAACACATAGAATTTTTATGATTTTTTATTGTGACCTTTTATCATTATGATAAAACCCCTTTTTTTCTTGGTAATACTCTTTGTTTTGAAACCTACTTTGTCTGACACTTTAACTTTCTTTTGAGTAACAGCCTTTTCTGTAACTATAATAATTTCAGAACAATTATTGTAAACATGTCCAAAAACAAAGTTACAAAAAAAAAAAAAATAAGGTAATAAAAGAGTAGCTAAGGGAATAATTTCCTCTTCCATTTAGGGATGGTGAATAAGGTATCTACTTACTATATTATACAGACCAGTTAGTTCTAATAAAAACAAAATAATCACTGACTTCAAGAAATGTTTTCCCGATCATCTCCTCTTAGAAACCAGCAACATCAACAATAATAGGATATGAAAATTCAAGTGTTGAAGACAAAATTGAATTTTGGATGGTTTAGTATTTCTCTACTACTGAAAATTCTTAAAACTATTCCACCTTTACTTATTGAGGTTAGATCTGAGACAGGATGCTGAGATGTACAGAGGTTAATAAGAAAAAGAGTCTGAGTTTTTGTAATATAATAAGATGTTGAAAAAGAATACAACTAATCTTTTGTGTACAAAATAGAAGGCAAAAAGGTCCTGATGTTCTTTAGCACTTAACATTGTAATAATTGACAGAGTTGTGGTCTGCTGTATACATACAGAAGAGCCAAAAGTTATGATCCACTGTTTAAGGGGCTTTGGAATTATATTAAAGACTCATACTAACAGTAACCAGGAAGATAAGTGTTTAGATACCTGTCACCAGGTTTATAGTTACACCAGTTGCTTTTTAAATCCCTGACTAAACAGTTTCAAATCTACACCCATTAATCTAAATTTCCTATTTTAGATTCTAGTCAACCACTTTGCAAATATCCTGTGAAGCTGTCTTACAAAAAGTACATTCTGAGCCAAAGATAGGCCTTACTCCAATTATCATGTGGACTTACTTAAGCCACATCTTTATGAAATTTAAAGCACCCATTTAAAGTCATTCATTTAAATCTGATTTCCACTGTCATTCAAGGGAAAGAGAGGGACAATTAAAGTAAATGGTTAATTTGGGGTGGAAACCAAGTCAAGCAGATTCTATGTACCACGTGACACATACAATGGGGGAAAAAACAAACAACAAAGGCAAAACACGCGCTATGGAATCAGAAACAAACTTACCTCTTGGTTCTATCACAGTTTAGTTTTTGATCTTAGGCAAAAAAAAGCTTATTTCTTATCAATAAAGTAGCTTTTATGTAAAATAGAGAAGACCTCTTAATGATAAATATGATACATGTGCATAGCATAACAGCAGGACATCTAGAAACATTTTTAAGAATGCAGAAAAAAACTATTGCTTACGTTTTTCTTGTAATGCCTGCAATTTATTCAGTTCTTCATTCTCTTCATCACTATCTTCACTGCTTGTACTGCTGACATCCAAAACTATGTCTCTTTTGGGATCTACTCGGAGAAAATTGCGGCACTCAAAAGTCAGATGACCAGCTAAGTGAAACCAAAAAAAAATAAAAAAAATTAAAAAAAGAGGGAGAGTGAGAGAGAAATAAACTATATACTGTGTATTTTTTTTGTTTCATTGCCTCATGATAAGCACCATATTACAATTTCAACAACATAAAAAAACTTTAGTTTTTATTTAGTTGGTGGTAGTTTGGTTATTTTTCTCTATACTTTTTCTTCTGACAAGAGAACTTTTACCTTTCTTTGCCAGAAGTTCTAATTCAATTAATATTTTGGGTGACATTGGATTTTAGAATGTTGAATTACTGTGTTTTCCCTTTCTAAAAGTATGTAATATTTTAAACTAAACTAATTAAAAATATACTCTTATATTTGAAATATTATATTTCACTTCTTTCTCTTACTTTTCCTTCTCAACTTAATTATGGTATGCATGCAATTATACAGTTTTCATCTAATTAAAATTGTATCAATTATATACACATGCATTAATGTAATTGAATATACTTTTTTTCTAAAGGATGCCTAAAATTTTAATTCTGACATCATTTTCCTAATGGCTCTCTCTGTAAGAAAACTGTAATAGCTGTCTATTCACTGCAAATAATATTAAAAGAAAAATCTAATATTACAAACACCAGAAAAGCACAGAAAACAATTTAATCAATACCTATATACCTATCACATACATGTCAACATTTTGTCACATTTAAGGCAAATGTTCACACACACATGCATGTGCACACAAACACATACATAGAAAGTTGGTCAGTTAATATTACCTTCGAAACTGCTTCAATCCCATTTAATTCTTTCTGTCTTCTGAGGAAACTACACTGAAATTTGTGTCTATCTTTCCCAGACAATGCATATGATGTGTTTTCAAGAAACAGTTATATCTGTCATTCTACAACTTGTTTCTGTCACTCTATATGTTTTGTGATTTACCTACGTTAACATAAATCGAAGTAATTTTCTCATTTTAGCTAACACATAATGTTCCATTATGTAAAAATCATATTTATTTATTTAGCCTACTACTGACAGAAGCTTAGGTTACTTCTAGTAAATTCTAGTTAGCTTCTTTCTGCCTATCCACCAACAGTTGTCTATAGGGCAGTAGCTTTCAAATTTTCTTGACCATGACTGACCAATGGTAAACAATGAGGATTATGATTGATGATGATGATGACAATGATGATGATGATGATTTAATGCAGCAACCAAGTGTACTCATACATACATCCATAGATAAACACACTTTAACGTACAGACCAATGGAATAGAACTACAAGTCCAGAAATAAACCCACACATAAATGGCATAACGAATTCTGAAAAGAGTACCATGTCATCCAGTGGGGAAAAAATAGTTTCTTCAACAGACAGTACAGGGACAACTGGATTTCCACACACAAAAGAATAATGGTGGACTCCTCACTTCACACCACATGCAAATGTTAACTCAAAACAGATTAGACACCACAGAAAGTAAGAGCTAAAACCATCAAACTCTTACACAAAAGCACAGGAGTAAATCTTTTTCATTTTGGATTTGCAACAGACTCTAAGATGTGAAACTAAAACCATAAGCATTGAAAGAAAAAATAAAACTGGACTTAATCAAAATTAAAATTTTTTGTGTAAAGAACACTTTCAGGAAAATTTAAAAATTACTATGATAGAGGAGAAAATATTTGCAAATCATCTATCTGGTAGGGTTTAATATTCAGAATATATAAAAAAATGACAATTCAACAACAAAAGACAAACCAGTTTAAAAAATGTGCAAGTAACTTAAACATACATTTATCCAGAAAAGAAATAATAAGCACACAAATACATTTTTCATTAGAAAAATGCAAGTCAGAACCACAAGAAATAACTTCATGTCTTATAGAATGGTTGGAACTCTTCTACTGTCAAAATTTCTGACACCAAATATGGGAGTTTCTTCCACACCAACAAGTAGTTCTACAACTTTCTGGACACTAACTGGGTATTCTACGATTAAATTAATTTTGAAATAAAATAAAATAAAATAAAAAAAATTAAAAAAAAATTAATTTTGACATTACCTGGAATTAGTGTAGACCCCAGGTTAAAGGTACAGTCCTGCAAGATTCCCCCAGATCCAGATACCCATCATAAATCTGGGCCACCCATTCTTTTGACTGGCAAGCTACAAAGTCAGAGGATCTCACAAGCCCCTCTCAAGTTTGATAATTTGTTTAAATGGCTCAGAGAACAGAGGAAAATGATTACTTACCAAGAGCAGAAACAGCCAAGTGGAAGAGATATATAGGGCAAAGTATGGGTGAGGGACATGGAACTTTCATGCTGTCTTTGGGTATGGGCATACACCCAGGACCTTGATGTGCTCCCCAACCCAGAAGTTCTCTGAATCCTTTAATTCAGGGTTTTGTCTTCTTTTCCCCCATTACATGGGCATAAATGATTAAATCATTGACCATTGGTGATTGAAGTCAGTCTCCAGCCCCTTGTATTTGTTCGCCTTCTTCTAAAAGAATGGAAGTGGGGCTGAAAGTGTCAACCTCCTAATCATGTGGTTGGTTCCTTTGCAACCAGTCCCTATGTTGAAGCTATTTGGCATCCATAAAGAGTCATCTATTAGTATAAATTTAGGTTTGGTTCAAAGGGACTTGATAATGAATAATAAAAGATGCTGTTATTACCCCTATCAGTCAGGAAATTTCAAGTGTTTTAGAAACTCAGTGTCTGCAATCAGGCACAATGATCAAATACATAGTTTTTATTATCATAGATGGCTATAATTTAAAAAATGGAAAATAATAAATGGTGGTAAGGATGTGGAGAAATGTGAAGACCGTGTATATTTTGAGAGAGAAAACAAATGATTTAGCTGCTATGGAAAGCAGTTTAGAAGTTTTCCAAATGCCAGTAGATGACTGAGTAATTTCACCCTTAGGTACATACATAAAATTATTGAAAACAGGGACTCAAGCAAATACTTGTACAGCAACCTTCACTATAGCATTATTCAAATATCTTTCAAAAGATGGGTGATAATAAAATGTGGTATATCCATATACAATGGAATATTATTCAGCCATAAAAAGCATGCCATGGTGCATGTTATGGCATGGCTGAACCTTGAAAACATTAAACTATGGGAATAAGCCACATAAATATTGTGTGATTCCACCTATATGAAATATCTAGAACAGGCAAATTCATAGAGGCAAAGAGTAGAGAGAAGCTACTGCAGGCTGAGGAAAGAAGGGAGTAGAGAGAATATTGCTTTAATGCTTAGAGTTTCTATTTTGGGTAATAAAAATATTTTAGAATAGAGAGGTGAGATAGTTGTCCAGCACTGTGAATGTAATTAATGCCACTGAATGATATACTTCAAAATGGTCAAAATAGTATATTTTATGTTATATACACTTTACCACCATAATAAAAAAAGGAATTAAAAAGGAGCATGGTATAGTATAAAATCTTATTAATAACCAGAGTCTTACTTAGAATAACCTTGAATCTCTTTTTTCTAAGTTGTGACAATGCCAACAATCCATAGCAATTATTGAGGACTTCCTGTGGACAGGCATTGATCTAAATGCTTTACTTGCATGAATTCTTTTAATCTTCACAGCAACTCTGCGGAATTAGGTAACATAATTATCTCAACTTATAGAAAGGAAACTGAAGCACAGCATAGCTAGGCAATTTGCCTAATATCACATAGCTAGTAAGTGCCAGCAGAAGTTTGTAGCTCAGTAATCTGGTACCAGAGCCACTAATCTTGAATGTTCATAAAAACCAACATACCTATTTCATAAAGTTGTTTTAAGAATGAAAAGCAGTGAAATTGCATCTTTGAAGTGCTTAGCAAACAGTCTAATACCAAATAAATATTTAATACATGATGCCAGGTTATGATCATGTATTGTATCAATATAAACAAAAGTATATTCTCTTCTTTCCTTATTCCAGGAGTGGTCATATTGGCAACTCAATAAATACCAAGTAACAATGAAATCTCTAGTTTTATTTTGACTGTGGCAGATAAAAGCCTGCTAATGCATAAATTAAAAACAAAACTCTTGTTTTATTATTAGGGTGCCCAAATGCCTATTTCTTGGCCTATGGGATATATAGACCATGCTAACATACTGCTAACTTAACCAAGCTTTGGCTCTACCTAAAATTCCTTGGACTTGAGAATGCAAAAGCCATTAAAAAAACCTTTTGCATTTTTAAACCCAATTAATCTCATCAAAATTTACACCCTTATCATTTTGGTTAAAAAATACAGGCCTCAGTAGTTACTGAAGTCCTAGCCATGTACCACAGTTTATGTTCCCCTGTCACTGACTTTCTCTTGTCTGCTTACTATAGCTTCTGAAACATACTGTAAGTTAACCCCAGTTTGGACCTTGTCACTATCTATTTACAAGTAAATAGACATTAATCAATTCTAAGATGAACCAATAACATTACTTAAAAAGTTGACCTCATATTATGGGATACACAAGGGCAATCTATGAGGATGACAGCTCACTTGTTCAGAAAGAGGTTTCTGTTATGTAGATTCACAGCTACCTGCTATAGGTAAACAGCTCTATTCACCGAGGTCTTTGGAACTCTTTACTCTGTGATAAGCTTTAATGGACAAAGTAGATTGTTGGCTTTTCTCAGTTCCTTGACAACCTATCTTCCATGACTACACTACTGTCACCTGCAACTAGTGTACCTCTGAAAATTTTAACTCCAGTACTGTTTTGACTTTCAGTCTTCTAATTTTCTCATTCCTTTACACTATGCAGAGATCTGTTTGTGAATCTCATTAAGACCCATAGTGTCTCAAGCCCTTCATTTTCTCCTAGTCTCAATTCTTTCATTACTGATCAACTCTTGTGTCTCTGACTTTTTCATACACTTGTCTGTCTACCATATCCCATTGCAAAATAAAGTTTGGCTCAATTTTTCAGGGTTGTTCCTGTCCCTGGGAAGTCAAGCAATGCTTAAGAATAACACATTCATAAATATTAGCATAAAAATAAACTAGTTGTCTCACTTTATTTGTCCTTAGTCTACTTCCTTTCCTACTTCTCCCAGTGACTTTTCCAAACCTATGCCTAACTCAAGACATTACTCAGCTCAGTGATCCTATTCCACTCCAACTCACTCCCTAAGAAGACAATTCTCCTAGTTTATAAGAAAACTGAGATTACCAGGCATTGATTCATTCTATTTTTCATCTCTACAACTAAAAACATTTATACCTGCCATCATTTAGTTTTTTCCAAACTTAAGAGGTATACTTGTCATACCTCTTAAGGAAACTTACTTAATCTTCTGTGTCAGATATCTGCAACGTCTCTCCTAATGCTCCCTCAGTCTATATAAACATACCTAAAAACCCTCCACTCTCTCCACATTCCCTTTTAGGAATTTCTGATTTTTGTAAATTTCTTGAAAATGGAGACTACATTGGCCTTCTCTACTTCTTTATCCTCCTGTTCAGGCTAGAATCTACACAGTTTATTTCATGACCTACAATTCTAATTAAATTTATCTTGCTAAGGTTAGAAAAGCATCCAACCTGCCAAAGCCAATGAACATTTTTCAGTCTGTTACTTAAAAAAATTACCTGACAATTTTCCCTCAACATAAAAAGTCTGCTTCTCTGGCCTATGTGATACTGCACACTCTTGTTTCTAATGGCATTAAACATTTTTAGTCATTTTTTTGTCCACTCATCCATATATATTTTACTCCATCAGTTGATATTCTACTCTATCAAGAGTCTAGTCTGTTAGTGATTATTCTCCCATCTGTTTAATTAAATATCATTCAGACCAATAAAATGTAAATGTAGAAAAAAAGAATGATGTTTCTATGAAACAAATCTGTACCTATGAAAAGACTTGATTTAAATGAATTGCTTCAAAAAAGCAGTTGTGAAATTAGGGATTGGCAGGAAGATTACAGAAGATGAAATTTTAAAACAATGAGAAAAGGTACCTGTGTCTCAAATGGGGTGCCACCAGCACCATTGGGCAAAAACCTCTCCATTTCCCAGGATGTTGTGTCCATCATATTGCAGGAAGCTTACAATCCCAGGGTTCTACATTTCAAAAGTGATAGTGCTTTCCCCATACCCTGTTATTGTCAGCTACAACCTACCTCCACAGATTTCTAGGTAGATAGTACTATCTCTAGTTGAGAAGTAATGACAGAAGAACTCTACACTCAAATTTCTTTACATGTATCTGAACTTGTTCTCTATCTTCAAAGAAACAAACTATAAAAAGCAGAAAATTCATTTGAGATGTGGGTTGCCCAAAAAACATTGCTAACATTAATAAGCAGACTATAGGCAAAAAAATAAGGTGAGGACTTTATACCAAAAAAATTGAAGTTAAAGAAAATGTGAGAGGTATTTAGAGATTTACTTTGATTTCCTGCTGTTGTGTACAAATATCTAACCACTGAATCTACTATACTGAGCTTCTGATGATCATGTTTTCTGAGAACTGTCACAATTATTTGACATTTACTCCAGAGAAAGATTTTGGGTCCTGATAGTTAAGAATTCATATGCTTTCAACTTCAAAAAAATCTAATAAAAGCTCACTACAATAATACTTTCTATAAATTTCTTTTAAATTAATTTTCTAAGGAAATTCTGCCATGAGGAGACATTTTATTTAGTAACATGTTCATCCTTAACTTGAAATTAACATGAAACAGCAATATATCCACAATTGAAACAAAATGACAATAAAATATTTTCAAATAGAATTTTTATTAAATCGTACAATTGATAGAGAAACAGTATTCTTTTGTAACTAAATGAAGATTGCCCACATTTCTTGGCACTAAAACATTTCAAATGGTCTTATTTGTCTTTCCTTTAACTATACACAAGCAACACAAAGATT
>JAJEJO010002058.1:220768-256023 GCA_020662805.1 Glaucomys volans
TTGTTATCTAAAATAAAATAGCAATGAGGAAACTAGATCAACAAATATCGTTTCCAGAAAATGAGCTTAACTGCTTTCCTAGTAGTCTTAGTTTTTAAAAGAAGTAAAGAATAAATTGGTATGAGTAGAGAGACTAGGAAATCCATTCCAGATTTTGAAGTAAATACAGAATTTCTATCAAAAGACTGTCTTCTTGAAAACTTAACATGAGACATGTAAATCAGCAATGATTGAAACAAGGTAAATAAAGCAGAAGCAAATATTACAAATTAAAACAGAGAAGGCAATCATTTTTTACATGCAAGTCTGTTCTTCAGTTTTCATTTATATGACACACACACACACACATACACACACACACTTTGCTACTTGAGCAAACTTCCTCTGAACCAAATGTGAGCCTTTGCTTGGAAGCTTTTGACTTACTTCCTTGGCACACTTTGTGTCCATTTGATGGAGATGTATGTCCTGTGTCTCTTTTAACCTATACTCTTGAATGGAATTATTTTTTTAATTAAACCACCCCTATGTAGTTACAAAATAATTCTTCAATGAATTGATGTATTATTAATAATCCAGGCTAATTTGCATGGTCTCCAAACAACTTAGAAAACAGCAAACACTGTTATGGTAACTATTAATAAAGCCTTAGGAATTGTTACATTTAACTATAGAAATGTTACTTAGTTACATAATAAAATTACAATTTTTTAGTAATATATAGTTATACTTGTTTAAGTTTACCTTTTCATTCTATTATGGTAATCATAATGGAGATTAATGGTTGTTTAAATCAAGTATTTTTTGCCCATTAGAAAAATTTCTGGAATCAATCAAACCCTTATAAAAAAGGATAAATATTTCAATAAACACGAACAATATTCAAAAACCGTTTTCAATGCCTTCACCTCTTCATCTAGTATCCAGGATAAGGAGTAAAAGAATAAGTATATATAGATTTGATAAAATATATATTTTCTCCAAACTCCTAAATCATCTTCTAACCACTTGTACTTTATGACTTCTTCGCTAGCTGTCAGACACATGGCTACCTGACACTGAGTCTACAGCAAGGAAGAAGACTGTATATTTAATGTTAACGGAAATTTCTGAATCAATTGTAAGCCTTAGTTTAGGAATACAGAACTATACACAGGGCCCCTGAAATTAGGATGCTAATGTATACTGCCCAAAGAGCAATGATTCCAGTAAGAGCAATGCACAGAATGCTGTCTTTTAGCATACTTACGGTAGCCACATTTTTTACAGCCTGCTCTGACATTGTCCTTGTTGCAACCTGAAATGCAATTGGATAGATTTTAGGAAATGTATATACACAAAAATATAAAAACATTATCAAATAAAAAAGTTAAAAAAATCATTTGTAAAATTTCTTGAAAAAACAATAATGATCTCCCACTCATCTTAGTAACACTACTCAATTATGATTTAGAAATCAATTTACTCAAGGCCAGTTTACTCAAATCATTTGATAAATACTTCAAAGACTTTTTTTTCTAATTCAACAGGAATGCACTAATATAGTCAAGAACTTAAACATTTCAGGAATTCTTCTACACAATTCTACTACACAAAAGAAATTCTAGGGTACTTTGGAATTTTTACTAGAATAGCTCAGTCCCTCAAATGTAAAACAATTGATTTACTAGATATATATGCAAACATTATGGTTAATAAATGTTCTTCTGCTTTCCATTATAAGACAAAACAATCCAAACTTTCTTTAAAAAAATGGAGAAATTTTGGAAAAATCACTGTAATTGCTAGGTATTATAAGAAATATCTAAACTCAACACTCAGATTTTAACAAAAGAAAACATACAAGTCACACTGATAAACTCCAACAAATTTTCCCAGTAGCCCTGGGGAATCAGTAATACAGGTAGGTTATTCTGAAGACATAAATATCAGAGATAAAACAAAAACTGAATTTTTATTGTGGTGAAATAAATACAACATAAAGTATAGCATCTTAACCATTTTAAGTATACAATTCAGTAGCAGTAAGCATATTCAGTGTTATACAACCATTAGTATTATCCATTTCCAAAAGATTTTCTTCATCCCAAATAGTAACTGTACCCACAAAGTAACTGTATATTCCCTACTTTTTCTAGCTCCTATTAATCTCTAATCCTTTTCTGTCTGTAAAAATTTGTTACATGTATGAGGAAATCGTACAATATTTATACTTCTGAGTCTTACATATTTTACTTAGAATGTTTTCAAGGATCATTTTATAGTATATATCACAATTGTATTCCTTTTTACAGTGGAATAACATTCTGCTGTGTGCATAGATAGTTAAAACTAATTTTAAACTCCAGTTGTGGCTTCCACCAAGCAATGAGAGGCCCAGTACAGTATTATTCCATTTTCTCGATAAAAGGTATTTAGCTGTTAAAACAATGTAATATATTAAAATACATATAATGTGAATATAAGTGTTGATTTCAATGAAAAATCAGTTAAAATAATTTCTTTAACATTTGGAGTCAAAACATTGATTATTTCCCCCTAATCCTAATTTTGTTTGAAAATATACTTACTCAGCTACTCTAGTAAAAATAGTTGTGCTATAATGCTAGTTTTAAAAATGAAAATGCTATTTCAATGTAATTGATACATTAGGGAAAAATTTGAGGATAATATAACTTTCATCCATAAAAAAAACAGTAGGTGAATGAAGAAAATTGCAAACAGCTGACCTGAGCTGCAGAGGAACACACAAAACACACAGGAAAATACTCAAAGCTTATTTCCAGTGACTTCAGTTCTCCTCAGTGTTGCTGTGTACAGCACTCATCCTCATCTGGTGTTGAGACTTTTTTCATTAATTTCACATTTCACCCTCCTCCCACCTCTTCCTAACAAGTGACTAACTGCAGCTCTTCTGAACTCTACTTCCACAACTACCTCCAGGTCTTTTTAAAAGTGAAGTGCCACATTTATTGTAGTATTTATATACTGTTTAAGCAATTAACTTGTGTCTAACTGTGCTACTGTTTTTATCAGGTTCCTATCTTTTTTTTTTTAATGTGTCATTAATGAAGTTTTGAACTTTGTATCCCAAATCCCATCTCCCTCCATAAACTGCATGGTTGAAGAACACACATGCCACACTTAGCAGAATTGTGAAGTAAAATTGGACTAATACATAATCTGTGGCTCTTCCACTATGAAAATAACTGCATGTTGGGAAAAAAAAAAAAAACCCTCTAAGAATCCGGGTCAATGGTAAGTTTGTTTCCATAGAAACTGCAGATGCTGAAAATACTGAACAAAACTGCAGTAAATGCATCATTACATTACCCACAATATACTTAAAAATGTTGTAATGGACAAATCCGTAAAAATCTTAGCATATATTGGAAGTGAACTCCTTAATGAGAAAAGGCATTGATAAAATTCATTGTTCAAATATTTCATATTTTTAGAATGAACAAAATATAAAACTTTTTCTGGGAAATCATCTTTAACAAAGTCAAAACTTTGAAAAGGAAATGAAACATGAAACACGAAAGGGAAATATAACAAGAACTTTATATAAAGGAACTCCCTATCAGTTATTTCCTGACGGGACCTTGCTGAAATTAAGATTCCAGGGCCAGGCATAGTGGAGCCTGCCTGTAATTCCAGCTACTTGGGAGGCTGAGGAATGATTACAAATTCAAGGCCAGTCCAGGACCCACCCCCCAAAAAAAAATCTTTTTCAGTTTCATTTGGCACTAATTTTTATGACTAATTGGCCAACTGAATGGCTGGGACTTTGAATACAAGGCAAATGACAACAGAGATCTAAGACAAGTAACCCAATGAAGTGTAGACAGTTCATTCTGCTGTCAGGATTCATTGTCTAGCAGCAGCAGCCCTAAGCAGGTCTCAGCCCATGCAGGATCTTGGATATGGATTCCCTTGGACTTGTCTTTTTTCCAAGAATTATCATCCAGGCTTTTCTTAGATTCAGTAATAGGTTTTTTTTTTTTCTTCCCTACTTAAATTAACCAGTAATTTTCAGTTGTTTGGAAGAAGAACCCTGGCTGATACAGCGGTACTTGTAACCTATTACAAACTGAACAGCTAGGCTACAGTGAGGCCCCTATTCATCTGAGTTACCCATTTTCCCCCTTTAGGCTCCTTTGGAGCTCTTTGTTCCACTCCTTTCTGAAGTCTGCTAAGGTTGTTCAAAGTAATACTGCCTACCCACCTCAAAGTTTTCCTTTGTATTCATGACTTGCAATCTAAACGCTTTAAAGACAAACATAAATTTGATCAGAGGAAAAAAAAAAGCCCATTAAAAGCAACTCAAAAGATACTTGAGTCAGGCATGGTGGTGCTTGCTTGTAATTCCAGTGGCTTGGGAGGCTGAGGCAAGAGGATTGCGAGTTCAAAGCCAGCCTCAGCAACTTATCAAAGCCCTAAGCAACTCAGCAAGACCCTGTCTCTAAATAAAATATATTTTGTAAAAAGGGCTGGAGATGTGGCTCAGTGTTTAAGCACCCCCCTGGGTTCAATCCTTGGTACCAAAAATAAAACAAAACAACAACAAAAACACTACTTGTGAAACTAGAAAACTTGTGAAAGAAAATATTTGCAACTCAGAGGACCAATAGAGGGCCTTTTTTTTTTTTTAATGTGTAAAATCTAGCAGGTCACTAAGAAAAAGATCAATTACCAGTAGGAGAAAAAAAAATGGGCAAAGGATCTGAACAGAAAATTCATAGAAAAGGAAACAGAAATGACTAAAACAGATGGAGAGAAGTTCAGTTTTATTTATAGGTGATAAAAAAAACTTTATTGGAAAGGTTGCAGAGTGTGTAGGACATAACTCCTGTACGTTACTGGTAGAAGTATAAATTAGACCTGTAACATCTCTATGGAAAGTAAGATGACATAATATCAGAACTGTAAGTGCACATACTGCTTCAATCTAGCAATCTACTTTTGAGAATTAATCCTCCCAATTTATCTGCACAAATGCAGGAAAACTTATGTACAAAGTTATTCATAGCAGCATTGTAATTGTAAAATAGTGGAAATAATTTAAATATTTATCACTAGGGGCTAACTAAACAAATTTGGCATGAAAGAATGAGGATGGGCTTTATTTAAAGATATGTCATGATCTCAAAGATTTATGATAAAAAGAAGCAAGATACAGAATACTGCTTATGGTATGTTGCCATTTGTATTATAGAAAGGAATTTATTTTTATTTCAATTATCTTTCTTTTATTCCTTTTCTTCCAGGATCTATCATATATATTTTGATGTATATGTCACTCTCTGTAATATATATATACACATACATATAGATACACATATCAAAATCCTCCAAGCTGTACATTTGTGTACTTTTTATTTATTTATTTATTTTTTAATTTAATTTTTCAATTCATGAACACAAATGGAGTACAGCAATTGTTTTTCTGGTTGTACACAAAGTAGAGTCACCCCATCTGTGCATTCATACATGTACATAGGGCAATGATGTCTATCACACATACTGTTATTATTCTTACCCCCCAACCTCAACCCCACCCCTCCCTTCCCTCTATGCTCTCTATCCTTTCTCTATTCTTGCTATCATTCCACCCCACATTATGCATCATCATTCACTTATCAGAGACCATTCAGCCTTTGGATTTTTGGAATTGGCTAATGTAAATTACACTTTAGTAAGTAGTTAGCACAAAAGGAAAATTTACAAAAACTAACCTGGGCAAAGAAGAAAGAGAAAAGAAAAGGATTAGCAATTACTAAAAAGAAGGTCCAGGTGCTCTGGTGCACACCTGTAATACCAGTGACTAGGGAGGCTGAGGCAGAGGATTGCAAGTTCAAAGCCAAAACCTCAGCAATTTAGTGAGACCCTGTCTCAAAAGGAAAAATAAAAAGGGCTGGGATATGGCTCAGTGATAGAGCACCCCTGGGTTCAATTCCCAGTACCAAACAAACAAATAAACAAACAAATAAATAAAGGGATGGACAAAGATAAAAGGAATTAGAAAAAGTGAAAGAAAGGGACAGAATCCTTGACAGTTGTCCCAGGTTATTCAGCGGCCTCCAGAGGAATGCTAACCCATCATATTTTACCTAAATTCAGTCCCTTGGAATTTGTCATCATCTGTTTCCCAAGTCAATAATTTAGTCACTGGGAACTTGAACAGTGATGCTTGGAAATTAGTATATTTTTTATTATTGTCCATTTTGGATTTGGAGGATGCCTATCAAAGTTTTCTCTAAATTGAAGTGTTTTATATCATTTAAATTTAAAAGTAAACGGGTTATGTAACTAAGTTTTCTTTAGATTAAATAATTAGAAATTGCAATCACTAGTATCAAAGAATGCATATTTTTCATTTTTAATTTAATTAGTTTTAATTGACTAGACTACATTCTTTTACTTTTTGTAACAAGTTTTAAATTGGTTATTATTCCTTTATGGTTTTAGTTAACATAATTTTAGTTAACATCAATTTCTTGAGCTTCTAATCTCCAAATTGTGGTCAAATATTTAACCATGTAGATGCTAATATGTATATAATATCTGTATGTCCTGCTGAAGTGGAATGCAAAGAAAACTCCAAGTATTTAAACATTTATATTGATTTAAATGAATGATTTATACATCTGCTCCTTGTTTGGGATCCTAAATATTGTATGGAAGACAAAGCAGAAAACAGCAGAACTTAGAAATTCTTCATGAATTTAAGAAATAGGCTAAATGAGTTCCTTGATGTAAATATTTTGAAAGAGCAGATGTCCTAATGTTCAATTAAAAATGTCTTCATAATTTATTTGACTCCCAAAAGAGGAATAAAAGTAAAACAAAGAGTTGTTAACTGATATAAAAGAGCTAACATTTAGTGAATGCATAAAACTCCTTCATCTACTTGCCTCCAAAATGATCTATGAAGAAAAAAGGTATAGGTACTACCTATTTAAGATAAGAGAGAAATTCATTATCTAATGAAATAGTGAAAGAAAATTAAGACTGAAATCCAGACAAGTCTGTTTGCTTTAGTACTAGGTTTTACTTAGCAGCAATTCCAGTGGTCAACCATCCAAGTATTATTTTACCTATTAAGGCTGTAATTCTGAATTGGATGTTAGAGAAGCCACAAAAATAAATAAAGGTAAAGTCCCCCTCTTAAGGAAGCTACACCATATCAGGTATGTTAGTTAGTTTGTTCATAACCAGAACAAAATGCCTGGGAAAAAAAAGACCAAACTTAAAGGGAAAAAGGTTCATTTTGGCTCATGGATTCAGAGGAGTAGGCCATGTTTTGTTGAATCCATTGCTTTGGGCCTGATGTGAAGCAGAACATCATAGCAGAAGGACAAGGCAGAGCACAGCTGCTCACTTTATGGCAGTTGGGAAGGAGACTGAGACAGGGTGTGGAGGCGGGGAGAGTGGCATAATAGAGACTGCTTGGCAAAGAGAGGTAGGCAGGAAAACATCCAAGAGGTCAGAGAATCTGGCTAAGTCTGATTTTTGCAACACTGTAGAATGCATAAGAAGAGTGGTGGAAGGAAAAGGTAGAAAATGCGATTTGGTCATGCTCAGGAGTATGAACTTCATTCTTGCAGAGAGAAAGAACTTTGGTATTACAATACATTAGAAGCTTAAATCTAAGCCATCAACTTGTCATTATGAAGACAAGGAAACTGAGTCTCAAATAGGTTAAGTGGCTTGAAGAGAATCACAAAATTCACAGATAGAGCTTTAAAACTAATTTCCTGCCTCCCAGAAATGACAGGATCAGATATATGATTTAGGAAAATTATTTCAATAGCAATATACAGCACAAACAAGAAAGAAAAGAAATACCTATGTAGTTTAGGACTGAAAAGAAATTAGATGTATTGCAATTTAGACATTATTTTACTAAGATGCTATAGTAATGTGTTTAAAAATCTTATTCATTCTGATATGCCAGGCTGAATGAATTGTTAATTTAGCTATTAATAATTTCCTACCTTTGCTATAGACTTCACTAAAGGAAAAAGAAAAAAAATAGACCCTCCCTCCCAAAAATTGAGTTTTTGTGCCAAGTACATCAGTAACATATATTGCCACTTGTGCCTTGTCAGCTCTTCATGGAGAATGGTGAATCACTGACATAATTTCAACAACTGTGAAGTTAAATTCAACAACTGTGAATTGGAAAAGCAATTTTCCAAAGAAAGTAAACTTCACTCAAACCTATGTTCAAATGCCATTTCTCTAATAACAACTAAGCATCCAAGATTTTTCTAAGAGTCTATAATATTTCATTGTGTTACTTACATGATGGTTTAAACTAACACACAATTGCTAAGGAAAAACAGCTGAAGAATGTGACCATAAAAAAGACAAAGCTGGTTCTCCTGTGTGGGTTGTGGAAAGTAGCCTCATTACTTTATAGTCATACCTCATAATAATCACCCCAAGAAATGTTAAGCTGAATCTATTATGCCTAAAGTAATAGAGCTAACATAATACTTGTCCTCCTTGATGATCACCTTAAAAGGTTTCAATAGAGCTCTATTTTCCTTTTATATGTTGTCTGGATCAATCATCCAAGAAATTATCTTAACATTTTCTGTATCTATATTTTTTAATGGCACTTGCATTGTACTTTTATAGCACCTGCCATGCTTATTATCTCACTTTTTGCTGTGTTTAAATAGTTTATCTATGTCTTGCCATCTAGCTTAATGGCACAATTTATTATTATACCTTGAAGCATTATTTTGAATTGAAAGATGGTTAACATATCTATAACATTGGTCTAAGTTTGAGGGAGTTTCAAATGGGGCTTCAGAAAATCACTTTTGTCCTCTTCTAAGTAGCACAATTACTAAAGTTTCACAGGGGCACAGGCTATGACATTTTGTTCCTCAGAATGCCTATACCACACAAGTATTTTTAAAAAGTTTGCTCAACATGAACAAAGACAACAGTCAAATTTGGATGCAACTGTGAGAAGCTAAAATCAGCTGACTTGGTTTATCAAGATACATAGAAATCTACTGTGCAGGTTTGTCCTTTTTTTTTACTGGTCCCTTAGATGTTGACAGTCCCCAGGCTTCAGTCACAGATCTTCCCTTCACACTGCACACATTGCACCAGATCAGTCATCCATTCCCATAGCTTTAATCTCTCTTAAGTGAGAGATTTCTTTAGTTCTAATTTTTTCCTAAGCTACATACTACATCTCATAATGACTACTAGGTATTTCCATTCCTATGTCAGACTAACCTTAACCCAAGTTCCAAAGTGAAGTCATCATTATCCACCTATACTCTGCTCCTTGTCTTATCAGTAACAAGCCTCACCCAACTACCTAAAAGTGAAACCCAAATAAACTTCATTTCCTGTTTTTCCACACATGTCAAATCAATCACCAATTGCTAGTGATTCAAGCACCAAAAATATATCTCCAAACTATCTGCTTCTCTCCTTTCCTAATGAGATCATACTTTAGCCAGGCATTATCATGACTCATCACAACTACTCTTAACTACTGACTGCACCTCCAAACTAACTCCCCTCCAAACTACCGTATAGCCAGAATGATTTTTCAAAATATGAATTTGCTTAAAAACTCTTGAATGATTTCCTATGATCTCTAAGATGACATCCAAACTCCTTGTCACTTCTTGCAAGATCCTTCAAAAGTCAGAAACTACCTTGTAAATCAATATTAGAGTGTGACAAAATGAATTCATGAACAAGGTCTAAGAGCCATCCTCTAGGAGACACATCGCTCAGTTATTAACTTCTCATTAATAGGCAAGTTACCTGATTACTCTGTTCCTGTTGTCTGTAAAATGGGAACATCAATGCCTATTTCACAATGTGGTTGTGAAAGTTAAAGGAGACAAAATATAATATGTGCCACTGTGCTGACACACAATAGCATAGTAAATGCTTAGTAAACATTAGTTACTCTTTTCATCTCTTTTTCTCACTTCTCTTCCTTTGTTTGCTGAGTGACATGTTTACTTCAGTATCACCTCTTCCTTTATATATCCAGTCCCTCTGACTGCAGTCTCCCCTCCCAGAACTCTAACCTTCCCACAATTCTTTAGGTCCAATACCACATTCCCTGAAAAGTCCTTTTGGCCTCTGCTGTACCCTGTTAAGCCTACTTACTACATGCTCCCCAAGGCCTTGTATTTTCCTTGCCATAGTACTAGTCCTGCTTTGTGTAAATTTTTCTTCTCTTCACTGCTAAATTGTAATTTGTGTGAAGAGCAACAGTGTCTATCTTGCTCACCACTGTATTCCTGAAGCATACCTAGGATAGTGCCTTGCTCGCAGTAGGCAGTTGTTAAAGAATGTACATTTCCTCTCATAGATCCAGAGATGCTTCTCCCCAAACTGCAGCTGGTAGAAAAGTAGTGTTCCTGTAACAGTTTTCTGCAAGTACTCTTCAGAAAATGCTGCCCCTAACAACTTGGTCTAACAATAATGGGAAAGGGGTTGGGGTTAAGCAAAGTGAGAGCTCTAAAGCAATACTTTTAAGAATCTGTGTTATACTAAAGTGCGCTGTTAATCTCCAAGAAGGGAGAGGGGGCATATTTATCAAATATTCTACAACCAGGGTTCTGCAGAACACACGGTGACTAGACCGATTCAAGTTCCCCTACAGGAACTTCTAAGAGTTAGGAGTCACGGGCCAGGACATCGCTGGAGTACTTATTTCGGAGGGTTTGTCATTTTGGGGACAGTTACCTCTGGACACAGAAATTAGGAACTGGAAGGTACATTACATATACTTTAACAAAGCTCCTTCCCTGAGAGATACCGAAACTGAGGCTCCAAAGGGCAAAGCAACCGATCTACTGTCACAGAGCGACCACACACAACAGGAAGAGCTGGAGGTAGATTTGGTTTCATCTCAGTATCTTCCAGTACAAACAACGCCTCTGACTACCTGGGTCCGCCAAGCATTCCCACTCAAATTTTATTTTTAAGCCATACCAAAGTGAAGATCGGTTCTCGGCCGCCGGCCCTCTTAGGCCTACTACTCACAGTCCCTCACTTCTCTCCCTTCTAGAATCACTTTCCCTATAATCCTGTGCAGTCGGGGCATGGCTAGAGGCGACGATGATACGTTTTTTCTTTTCTTTAAACTTATAAACTTCTTCATGTAAGACAACCAAATTTGTTATTTTTTTAGGCCTCCGCCTAAATCTCATGGGCGCTACTCCTTACCCCACCGCACCCTATCCTACTTTACCCTGCCCGCTCTCCTCCTCACTCAGACACCGGGGCCCTGCTGTGGGTCTTCACCTGGGACTGCCATGACGCTGGTAAGAGGGGTCGTTGAAGCCCTTAGCTTTCGAGAATGCGTTTGCTTCCCGCCGGCTGTGAAGACAACACACAAAGCGGCCTCTTACACCCGCGCCGAGGCACCTTCGCGACGGTAGGGAAAAGCCTTTTAAGCCTCCGGGGAGGGCGGAACCAAGTAGCCGCGGATGCTGTTTCCGGGCGACTCATATTGCAGACTACACATGGTCTGAACCATTACTGCCAGCTTCGGGAAGTGAGTGTAACTTGCACACTCGTGAAGTGAACACCGCTAGGATTTACAGATTGTTAATATTTATATTGCTAAAAATAATGATGTTGAAAATTACATTAAGATTTAACAGGTTTGTAATCATGTTTTGTTGTCTGGAGAACACGGGAGTCCCCCTTCCAATGGTTAGCGGTGCTCGGGTCCAGGAGTAACATGGCGGCGTCCTGAGAGGCTAGTTTTGAGGCAAGATAGTGTTTGGTGTCGCTGTCTTGCGTGATAGTGACCGAGTGGAACTTCCCTGACAACACAACTTAAGGGATCGTGTACTGATAGGCGTCCGGATTTAGTGACTGGTCATCCGCGGGCGTCTCCACGAAGGAGCGGATTCCTGAGCACTGAGCAGAATGAGCAATATCTACATCCAGGAGCCTCCCACGAACGGGAAGGTGAGAGCCTCACCTATGGTTCCAGGGGTCCTCAAATTAGATCAGCCCGATAGTGGGGTTAAGGGATCTTAGGGATGAAAGAGACCACAAAAGTGTTGTTCCTTTCCTTACCTATGAACGGTGTTGCATCTAAAATTCTGAAGTTGTCACTTCTCAGCATAGACTTGAAATTCAAGTCCCGAAGTGGAGATATCACTATCTGCTTTCTGGCCCTGTTTCCTGCTTTACCCCAACTCACTCAGGCATCTTCTAGCGTCTCCGGTTTTTAGAAGTACACTTTTGAGTTTCATATGTTCTTAAGTGAATTTGGAGATCAATCATTCTCCATTCTCTCTGTAATCGTTTTTTAAACACTTCCTAGGCACCAGGCACTGTTCAACATGTATGGATAAGATCTAGTTATTACCGTGGGATAGCTTATAGTTTACTTTGAGAGGCAGACAGGTAAAGAAAAACCTATGGTATGTCTGATAGATGTGCTTTTGGAAAGAAGATTTTGTTGGTATGGCAGTAATTTAGGAGTAAGCAACTAGGAATATTGGGAAAAGAATCATGGAAGAGATATCCATTGGGCTGGTCTTAAAACGAAGTAATTGTCAGTTAGAGAAAATGGGGAATGTTACTACATTAGAATGGGAAAGGATTTTCTGATAGATTTGATGTCCAAGGTATGTCACTTCCCATCCAGGGTGTTCATGTACAGTTTGAGGTAAAGGAGGCAATAGTGAAATGTGTCACCTGAAATCTTGAACTGAGACCTAGTCCATGTCACATATGAAATGTGATAAACCAGCTAAATGGCAAATATAGTGGGATTGAAAGTGTGTTTGAGGGGCTGAGGATGTTGTTCAGTGATAGAGGGTTTACCTATCATGCACAAGGCCCTGGGTTCAATCCCTGCACCCTGTTGAATTAAGATAAAACTACATTTATATAAAATACAATTCTGTTGTGTAATTTTATCACAAATCACTTATACAATCTTTTATTGATTGAAATTTGGTAATGTAATCAGGGAAATTTAAAGGTAAAAACAAAAATGCTATAATTCCCAGCAAAAAAAAAATTGAGTGGATATTTGGGATAGAAGACTTTTTTGCTGTTTGAAATTTTCCTGGGCATTATAGGTGAGCATCCCCTTTTAATCTCCAGTCCCACCCCACCCCACTTCAAATCAGTGTGAAAACTCAAAATACCTACCTTCTTCCACTTCCAAATGTTTCTTTGGGGCAGTGTTAACACCAGATGGTAAACACTGGTAGGGACTGACTAGATTGCCTGTCTTGCCAGGCAGGGCCTTCACATTTGCTATTCTTCTCTCCTGTGTGCTGTTTTACCTGCTTAGATGTCAACCTTAGCAAGAAGGCCTTTCTTCTCTATTTTTGTGAAATTGCAAACCTCAGTCAAGCCCTACATCCCAGTATCTCTGGCCCTTTTAACCACTTTGTGGTATTTTCTACAGTATCTATTATTTGTTTATTGTATCCTTCCTTCTACCTTTGCCATGTAGAATGCAAACAGTGCTTGACACATAGTAGAAGGCATTCAGTGTTCAAATATTGCTGTTGATTGGGTGAATGGATGAATTAATACTACTTTTCTCTTAACTTCTAAACATACTAAGCATCAGTGAGTTTGAAGTTATACTGTTGCTCACTGAGGGCAGATTTAGTTGCTTTATTCTAGAGGATGATTTGACTTAGTTATATGGATGAAAAGCTTTAACAAGGGTACATTATAAATGTTTATCGAGCATTCAGCACATGTCAGGCTATATATTAGGTTTGAGAGATGCTCTGGAAAAAAAACCCAGCATCATACCTGTTGTGGACTCAGTTGAGTGAAATATGTGTTGAACAAATAATTATACAAATAAATATGTAATTACAAGTTGTGATGAATACAGCTTGTCTTCTGAAGAGAAATGGGATGAAAGAGAACATAAGGCATGCCTTACCCAAGTTTTTCATTTAAAAAATCCATTCGGGGGACTTTTTCCAGCACAAAAATGATGAGGAGATTGAAACTTTAGTATTCTGTACTGTAGAGAGCATGGCAAGGATTTGGGCCTAGAAAGAATGTAAAGCAGATGTAATAATTAAAAGTGTGCTCAATAAATGTTTAGTGCCTTTACTGTCTAATGGTACATTAGGCATTGAAAGTATACAGAGATATTTAGAATAAATTGGACAAAATTCCTCCCTTCAAAGAGCATGGTATCGATTTAGAAAATAACAGATACATGATGGCAGTGGTTGACCCCTGATGTTGTCCACAATTGTGTTGTTTTGCAGCTATGCTCTAGCCTTAGTTCCTAAAGATAAGGCACAGAAATGGAGTGCTTGATAGAGATTTACTTAAAACATAAGGTAATCCACTGAGATTGAAATTTCTATGTATTATGATCACATAATCTAAATTGCCAACATCTTATTTGGGTCCTTTAAGAAAAAGAGCCACTGAAGTCCGACGAAGTAGTCATGGGCAAAAGAGGAAGGAGTCATGTGCCTTTTTTAATTAATTCAGTAGCTATATCAAATGAGACAATTAAGAAACCAGGTAAGGTAGCCCAACCATATGGTCATTCTTATTGCTAGGTGTAAATTGCCTGGAACAAAAAAAATAATCTGTTTATGAATAATAATTAGAATAATAATGGCTATCATTTTTTATTTTATTTGTTCTTTTTAGATTCACATGGCAGCAGAATGTTTTGGCATATTATACATACCTGGAGTATAAATTAATCTAATTAGGATCCTATTCTTGTTGTTGTACATGATGCAGAGTTATCCTGGCCATGTATTCAAATACAGGGACAGGAAAGTTATGTTAGATTAATTCTACTATCCTTCCTATTCCCCTCCCCCTCCCTTTGCTTCCTTCCCCTTTGTTTTATCCAATGAACTTCCATTCTTCTCCTTCCCACCTTCCCTTGTTGTGGGTTAGCATCCATATATCAGAGAGAGCATTCAGCCTTTGGTTTTTTCAGACTGGCTTATTTCACTTCACATGATATTTTCCAGTTTCATCTATTTACTGGCAAACACCATAATTCCATTCTTTTTAATGGATGAGTAATACTCCATTGTGTATGTATACCACATTTCTTTATCCATTCATCTGTTGAAGGGTACCTAGGTTGGTTCCATAGCTTGGCTACTGTGAATTGAGCTGCTATAAGCATTGATGTGCCTGCATCACTGTAGAAGGCTGATTTTAAGTCTTCTGGGTGTAGACGGAGCAGTGGGATAACTGGATCAAATGGTGGTTCCATTCAAGTTTCCTGAGGAATCTCCATCCTGCTTTCCATAGTGGTTACACCAATTTGCAATCCTACCAGCATATATGAGAGTACTTTTCTCCCCACATCCTCACCAACATTTATTATTATTTATATTCTTTGTAATTATGGCCATCATTTTTTGAGCATTTATTTGTGAGGTATTACCCTAAGCAGTCTGTGTGATAGCTCTTTTTATCCTGCAATAGATCTGTGAAGATATTATTCCTATTTATAGATGGGCAAATTGAGTCATAGACATTTTAGATACCTTGCCCAAGGTGAGAAAGCTAGTTAGTGGAAGTGTCATCTTTGATGTTGGACAGCATGTGGTGGGAAGGATGATGTGCATTGGTTTGTTTTTCTAGAGCAGCAATTTGTATGTATATACATCCTAGGATGTAAAAAGCCATTCATTCTTGGGGGTTGGGAAAAAATCTACATCTACTTGTATTTATCTTCTCTCTTATTTGTTTAAATGTAATATTTTATATATTAAAAATCATGTAAGTTCAGTTACTTGTTCAGTCACTTTTTTGTATCATGATGTGATTTATCTTAATGACTGGCTAAATGGATTTACAAACCTCACAAATTTCCTATTGAACATAATGTTAGTATAAATATAATCAAATCATAAGAAATTGGTAGAACTGATGCCTCAGTATGGGAAGTCTGTCAAAATTTAGAAGTAATTATGAAGCTATTATCAAGAATATTTTGAAATATGAATTTCTGTTTATTACTGTTAATGGTGAATTTTTAAAAAATATATATTGCTTTGAAATGTTTATCATCAGGAGTATAGAAGCCTTTATTTAATCTCTCTCTCTCTTTCTGTTGGGGGGAATACTAGGGTTTGAACCCAGGAGTGCTTCACCACTGAGTCACATCACTAGTCCTTTTTATTTTGAGACAGTCTCCCTAAACTGCTGAAGGTCTCATTAAGTTGCTGAGGCTGGCCTCCAACTTGTGATATTTCTGCCTTAGCCTCCTGAGTTGCTGGGATTATAGGCATGTATATAGATGTGTATGGGCTACATATGACCTTTTCATATTCTTGATTGGGCTTTCAAGACAGTTGAAAATTAAGTATGTAAAACAAGAAAATAGACCTCTACAATTTGAAAGCAGCATTAATAAGTCAAAGAAGCCAGAACAAACAAAGGGGCACAAATTGTTTGATTCCATTTATATGCAATGTCTAATTGGCAAGTGCATGATAAAGGGCTTAAGGTTTCTTTTTAGGGTAATAAAATGTTATGAAATTAATGGCAATGGTTGCACAACACTGAACATACTAAAAGGGTGAAATGTTTGATATGTGGATTATATCTTAATAAATTATTATAAAAATAGATTATACCATTAATAATAAATTAAAATAAGAATTATTTAAAAATACTGTTTCTGTAATCTTATTTGCTTTGTTTATGCCATATATATTAGAGCAATAGAGTACTACATATATTTAAATTTTGGATATGAGCTCTAAGGCTTTACTTCCCCTCTACACCCACTTTGTGTCTCTCTTTCTCTCACAGGCTAGATTGAACCCAGGGGTATTATACCTCTAATTTACATTCCTAGCACTTTTTATTTATTTTGAGGCAGATTTTTGCTAAATTGCCCCAGGTTGTCCTTGAATTTGACATCCTGCCTCAGTAACTGGGATTGCAGTACTACTGTGTCAGGTTTTTAAATTTTTTGTTAGTCAGTTTGCACACTTACAAAAAATTTGGAGATCACGGCTTTAGAGTTGCAAAGTAAAGAAAACATGTCTAAAGTTCTCTTTAAGAACTTCATTTTAGGTATATAAGGGGATAATGAAGTAGGATAGGCTATTCTCTTTTTAGGTGTACCATAAAGATTTGGATGTGCATCAGGCTTCATGGAAAAATCAGAAGGCATTGCATGTTGTTCCAGATCCATTCTCAGTTAGAGTTGTCTAGTCTCCCCATTTTTAGCTTAGCATTTATTTCCCAGGGGAGTGAGAATGAAGTTGCGTTGGTTTGTCACTGTCCACTATAAAATATCTCTTGGGCACTGTTTCATGCCAAGCCATGTTAGAAGGTCTTACTTTCCATACAGTCAATCAACATATGATTGCTTTCGACTTAGGCATTTTTTTCTATTCTATTCAGTTGTGACCAGGGAAACCCCAGGATTTCTTTTGAGACATATGGCAGGGTTCTGGAACGTGAAGGATTTTTTTTTCCAGTATAGTATGGAAAATATGGAGAACTTTTTGGAGGCAATATGATGACATAGGAGAAGCACCTTCTTTATAGTCAGACAGCCTTTGGCTTAACTTATTCACTATGAGATCTTGGATAGACTCTGAGTTTCTGGTTTGTTTGTCAGTAAAATGGGATTAATGATACCTACCTTGTTCGGTCAGAATTTAATGGAATAAGATGTGAAGTGTCTGACCTAGAGGCTCATGTATGGGAGACATTCAACTAATGTTCCCTGTTTGATACTAAACAGATTAAGAAAATTTTGCATGTTTGCATTTCTAATTCTTTTATATTTCCTTAACAGTTAAGGAAACTATTTAAAAATCTCCCTCAGCCTAGGTATTTTCATTTTTCCCATTCTCGTGGTCACTGAAGAGTACTTGTAGGGGAACTATGTAGCTTGTAGAAGCCCAGAAAGATTTCATGAATTCATCAGTGTTATAAAAATTCATGGTAGCATTATCTGGGCTTCTGAAACAGAAATTGAAAGGTAGCTCTAACAAAAATGCACTGAATAGAGAGAGGAGACTGAAATGCTGTTCTTGCTTTGCTGACTCAGCTTTCCGACTTGAACAGTTTGCAACTCTCAGGCATCCCTTCAAGGTGGGGACTTAATTGGATGGTTTGTAAGCTTCCTCCATTACCATTAAAAAAGTGTATCTGTGGAAAATAATGCAGGAGTTTTAGGGAAAAAAAAAAGAAGTGTGACTTCTATCAATGATGGTGACTTCCTGTGAGAATCAGTTATTTTTTAAAATAATACACACTGCACATACTTTATTTCTAACAACATTCCAAATGATTGTGGTGGCTACAATTATTGATAGTGATCAAGTTTGGTGGACTGAGGGCAAAAAGGAAAATTTAGTGCCATAGTGTTCATACTTAGGGTTTAACATTTTGTTGTTGTTGTTATTTGTGATTATTAGTAAGTCAGTTATAAGCTATTGCCTCCTGTGGGCTCAGTAGGGGTTCTGGTTGTTTCACCAAGGGGTAACCACTGTTATGAGCTAGTGGAAAGGAAGCTATCAAAGGATTCTGTTTATACATGGTGACTTTAAGACATACAATTTTAGTCTTAATCAGAATTAAATTATTATTTTGTAAATTTTGAGTAGAAAATGAAAAAGTAGAGTAAAAGTAATTGTGAATGAGTAATTATAAAATTATGTCATTTAATTGGTCTGCTTTAAATTTCTTAATCTAATGCACCAATTTTATTCGAAGTGATATTGAGAAACAATTATAAAAGGTTTGTGTTATCATCTTTCAATGAACGAAGTTATTTTCTGTGCTTAAAAAAAGATATATACTATTCTTCTTAAATCCTAAACTATTTCTGAAAATGGTATGTTGAGAGATCTAAATGTACAGTGACTTCCAGTGCATATTTGACATTTTGTTTAGTATAACGATAAAAGTCAAGCAAAGTTTCTAATGTTTCTCCTAAAATTGGAATCTCATTGCTGAATGCTCCAAGTTGAACAGCAGTTCAATTAATTATCAAACAAAATGATAATAAAATGATATTCTTTCTGCAGGTTTTATTGAAAACTACAGCTGGAGATATTGACATAGAGTTGTGGTCAAAGGAAGCACCTAAAGCTTGCAGAAATTTCATTCAGCTTTGTTTGGAAGGTAATTATAACTCTTGAGAAATTTTAGTTAATTTAAAAATAAACTGTGGTGTGTTTTTCACAACTTTGAAGACTAGTGTTAGTGGTAATAAGTAGTGCATATTTATATGAGTGATATGGTCTTGAACTGTGTCAGAAAATAGAGGCAATAATAGTTTTCTCCAAAATAAATCTATGTAGTTTTAACAGAGATTTATTTCAGCAAATAAAACTTTGATCTTTTTTCCTTTCTTTCGTACTCTAAATATAGGTATTCCCTAAGTTTTTTTTTTAAGTCCCTAATATATTTTGTCTTCACTTTTCTGTTATTACTTTCATGGAAATGACTGTCACAATTAGAACTCCAGCCATTTCTTCTTAGAACCAGTTTATGGAATTATTTAGTGGACTTTTCTTCTGGACCTTTCCAATGTCAGCTGCAACTAAACTAATGTAAGACCAAATTTATCAATGTTTTCCCCAGATTACCTTGACTTTCACCTTCATAACTGCAGTTGCCTGTTACCTGGTATTCCTGACTTTCATCTTTAATTTCTTTTTCTTCTATTTATTCATTTGATATTTGAATCCTCAGTTTGGCTTCCTAGCTTTCTAATTTTATTTCTCATTGCATTAACTACATGGTTTCAGTCAACTATTACCTTTATTTTTTATTGGTTTATATTTTGGGGGGTACTGAGGATTGAACTCAGGGGTACTGAACCATTGAGCTACATCCTCAATCTTTTTATATTTTATTTAGAGACAGGGTGTCACTGAATTGCTTAGCTTCTTGATGTTACTGAGGCTGGTTTTGAACTCTCCATTCTCTTGCCTCAGCCTCCTGAGATGCTGGGATTACAAGCTTGTGCCACTGCTCCCTGTCTGTTACCTTTATTTCCTGAACATTTCCTTTCAACTTGCGCTTTCATAGATATCCTCATACGTGTTTTTTGAGAAGTATTTTCTCTTTTCATTTTTTTAAGTGTACCTGCTTTTAATGTCTGTTCAAAATTCTGGCTTTTCCATAAAGTCTATCTATAATTCACTAATGTTATTCTCAAAGTCTAGTTTTTTTTTTTTTTAAGATTTGAGTCATAAGGTGATGGCTTTTCTTTTTAAAATATGCTGCAGAAATTTACATTCACTTGAGTGTTTTCCACTTCACAATATTTTCTTAGGAAACTAAACATCCCGAATGTTTCTAGAACTTCTTCTTGGTTTTTAGAATACATTGCATATGGTTTTGAATATCTTCAGTGGTGCAAATCATAGTCCTCCTAAGTTAAATCTGATTTTTAGAGAAAACATTTTTTAAGGTATCAGAAAATAGCATTTTGGGCCAGATTTAAGATGTGAAAGAGAATCCACAGTATCTAGTAGTATGGTATAGTGAGAACTCTCCAAATAGATAAATACCAGGGGAAGATTTAAGAAATTAAAAAAGAAAATAGAAAGAGGTGGGGGGAGAAGAAGAAAAAAAGAAGAGAAGAGAAAAGCGAGGAAGAAGACATCTGCACAAACCATTATTAATAATTGTTATGGCAGGCAGGAAGGAAATAGAGTCAGACAGGTAGTTTAGTTAGAGAGGCCTCAAATAACTGTCAACAAAGCTAAGAAGCACATGAGACACAGAAAAGTCAGACTTGTTTCTGGTAAGAAGTTTTGAAGAATAAAAAGCTCAAATTTTATAAGAGGAGAGTTATATTACAAAAACATTAAAAAGAATAAATGGCAAATTGCAGACCATGACCAGGTAAATGGAAAAAACAGAAAATATCTGGATATAAAATGACAATGAAGAAAAATAACAAGGTTCTTAAGTTGGATGATGATGGAGCTCAATTACAGCAACAAAAATCATTCAATACAAGGAGAAAGAAAAAAGAACAGAAAAACAGTAAGAAAAATAGCCACTGTAATTCTCTTAATTTAGCAGGTAAAAATTGAATTGTTATTAGAAAAGCTAACAAGAAGCCCAAGAAGACTGATTTAAAACAAAGATACTCACAAGTGAGTAAAGTCAAGGTTTCAAAGCTATAATTCAGAAAACCCCAGTTTGATTCTTTTAATTCTTTGATTCCATGATCTAAACAAGTCATAATGTTCCTTGATCTTATAACACTCAAATCAGTATAAGCCCCCCAAAAAATAAATGAAAGAAAGAAAGAAAGAAAGAAAGAAAGCAAGCAAGAAAGAAAAGCATAGTTTAATCTAAAATAATTAAAGGGAAGATCATAGTCTTTCCAAAAACAAACGATCTACTATTATACAAAGTTAGTCTTGTAAGTCTTTGATTTTTGGTCTTTGTAGTATAGTTAGGTTAACATTTACAGTGAGTATATTTTTTTTAAAAATTGTTAGTTCAAAAAGTTATTATAATGGATACGTTTTATAATTTCATTAGTTATCTGAAGTGTGAGGAAGGAATAAAATTAATTTATGCAAATATTCCTTTCCTCACCTCAATTTTACTTCAGCCTTATTTCTTCATGATACATCCTTCAGTTATTTTTAGCCCCATTTCCATTAACAGCAACTTATTAAGTCTTCAGAAGTGTTAAATATAAGTATGTATATTAACATGCTACAAGTTACAAAATTTTTTTAATAAAACTAAAATATATGTAAAAAAATGTCAGAGTGGCTAAAGTAAATAGAGCAGACTTGTCACAAATTAACTTTAGGTATAAAAAGTTTATCAGTGACAACAATATGCAAAATTAAACACAAAACAAGATTCTGTTAGAAAAAATACACAAAGCTGATATTAAAATGCAAATATAAACTCCTACATATATTTGAACTGGAAACATAAATTAGTCAAGACATATCCATAATACCCATACATTGGACAGCCAGAAATAAAAACTATAATGAGAAAAAGTAGAATTACAGTAGAAACATAGGAACTCTGTTTCATATTTTTAGATGCATTTAACTTTCTTTTTTCAATAGTAGATAACATTCAGGAGGATATTATGAATTATGCATCATGTAATAATCTTTATTCAAAACTTTATGAGTATGATGCATAAAAATAAGAAGAAAATAAACTGTGAACACTCCAAAATCTATTATAACACATGATTTGCTTCAGTAAAATTTTAAATTCATAGTTCAATGGCAATTATTAATAAGTTAAAGGGAATTAGAAATAGTAGATATGAAAAATTTATGGAAATTGGAAATTGCAGCTATGATGTAATAAAATTATGGTGTAAAGATTATAGAAAATCCATACTCATTTGTATACATAATATTGTAATAATTTTATGCAGTCCTCAAAAGTATCATTGGGAAAATTATAAAGAAAATCTTAAAAGAAAAAACTGACATCAGAAAAGACTTAATAGGAAGTAAGGAGAAAAGAATAGGATGGCATAATTTAAAATCTGAAAACACAAGTAATAAAGGCTTCTTTTATCTCCCCCTTCTCTTCCCTGTAATATATGTATGGGTCTTCTAGATCCTGCTTTTTAAATGTTTTAACCTGGTACAATAACGTGTGCATTCACGCACTCTCCCTGTCTTTCTCTCTCCAAGTTGTCTCCTTCTAATCCATTCTCTGCCAGCAGTTTGATCTTTGGAAAAGCAAATTTGATCATGTATTCAAAAAATGTTCGTTGACTGTACGTTATAGATCCAGAAGAATATTTTCATTTTTATGATATATACTAGGGTATTTTAATTTTCAGATTTGAATATGAATTTGTAGAATTTGAGTGTAAATATTAAAGTTTGACCTCACAGTTGTGTTGAACTTGAAAATTTATAAGTTGGGGTCATGTAAACTTATTTAATCTTTAGAACAACACTGTAAGTTAATTTGCATTATTAGTTTTATGATGAGAAAATAGAGTTTCTAAGGTTGCACTACTAGCAAAAGGCAAGTCCCAGAACTCCTGATTGCTAATACAGCATTAGTCTAAGTGACAAAATGGTTACATAGACTGTAGGAGATAACTTCTAGACCTCTTGGTTTGTACAGTTTCTATTTGTTATCAGATGGAACTTGTCTCCCAGAGGAACTCTTGTGAAAATGGCCCTACAACTGCTTACTGGATGAAGGACTGAAAAAGTCAGTTGGTATTCCTTTCTACTTCTAATGTACTCTGTACTGGATACAATTGGTAGATTTCAGATTACATTTTTAAAATATAGATTTCATATTCAGTTGTACCTTGCAAATGCTTTGTAAGCCAGTATAATCGGTTCTTTTACAATAGGTAAATTATATCAGTAGTTGTATCAGTACAATGCCTGTACCACAGTAGACCTGATATTTTTCATTGAATGAGTTGTTTTCATTTGCAAGTAATAGAAGATTCAACTCATGATGATTTAAATAACAATGAAATTTATCATCCCGTATGACAAGAGAACTGGTATTAGATAGTTCTGCAGCTTGGTGAAATCTTCAGGGGACTGTGCTTTATCCATGCTTTGCAACCCTCAACCTGTGATTGAATCATAATTGCAATTAATAATTGTCCCCACTTCAACCTCTGTTGATGCCTGCTTGTTGTAATTACAATAGTAATAGCTTTTTTAAAATTCAGCACTCCTTCAGGGCTAAGTATATACTCTACCTGTATTTTCCTCTTGTAATTACCTAATTAAGTACAAAATTAGCTTAAGTGAGATAAAATAAATTCTTTTCTTACATTTAAAGGATTTTTTTTTTTTTTTTGGTACTGAGAATTGAACCCAGGGGCACTCTACCACTGAGCCACATCCCCAGCCCTATTTTGTATTTTAGAGACAGGGTCTCACTGAGTTGCTTAGGGCCTCGCTAAGTTGCTGAGGCTGTCTTTGAACTCATGATCCTCGTGCCTAAGCCTCCCAAGTGCTGGGATTACAGGCATGTGCCACCACGCCCTGCTAGGATTTTTTTTTTTAAACCGAGGTGAAATTTATATATACAGAACTAGTCATTTTGAAGTGTACAATTCAGGGGCATTAAGTTCACTCACATAACAGAAAACTTTGTACCTGTTAAGCAGTCACTTCCTATTCTCCCCTCCCTTCAGAGTCCCTGGCAATCACCAATCTGTCTTTCATTTCTGGATTTACCTATTCTGGATATTTCATATAAATGGAATCATACAAATGTGACCTTTTGTGTTTTGTATATTACATGTTTTTTCTATTCATTCATCTTTTGGTGGACATTTGAGTTTTTTCTACCTGTTGACTGTTTTGAACAGTGCTACCGTAAACATTTGTGTTCAGGTATTTGTATTTTCAATCCTTTTGGATATATATACCTAGAACTGAAACTGCTGGGTCATGTGATAATTATATGCTTAACTTTGAAGTTTACAAGTCCACCAGCAGTATATGAGAGTTTAAGTTCTTCCACACCCTCACCAACACTTTTTAAGATTTTTTTTTAAAAAATAGCTATCTTAGTGAGTGAAAAGTGGTATCTCATTGTAATTTTGATTATATTTCTGTAATGACTAATGATGTTGAACATCTTTTCTTATGCATGTTGTTCATTGTTTGCTACTTCTTAATATAAACTCTCTTAATTATGTCAGACCCTGATTCTTGCCACCTGCCAAAGTCTTTGTGCTTTGTCTCACTGAGGTGCTTCTGCCTTACTACCCAACTTCTTTCTCCTCTATGAAATATCCCTAATAATTCTAGGTTTCAGAATAAGTGCTGTAGGAGATCATATGTGGTATCTTTTTATGTTTGTGACTTCAAAATTATGTATTTAAATATAATTTCTTTCAATCACTGAATGAGTCTTTAATGGGACTCAAGAATATGTTATGTTGTTCATTTTGAAAGTTTCTGGAAGAGATTGAATGGATTGCTCTAGACCTATAATCAGTAAGTAATTTTGACATTGAATTTGTATATTATTTGCATATTGATAAATGAATTTTCTGTTGGGAGAAGAGGAAGAAGCAGGAAACTATGATTTCTCAGCCTTAGCACTGTCGACATTTTGGGTGGGTTATTCTTTTTTGTGGGCATTGACCTTTGCCGTATGGGATGCTGAGCAGTATTCCTGCTCTTCACCCACTAGATGCCAGTAGTATCCCCCAGTTGTGATAACCCAAAATGTTTCAAGATGTTGACAAATGTACCCTGAGACACAAAATTGCTGCTCCTGCACCTCCCAGTTAAGAACCACTGATGTATTCTAAACCTCTAATTTTTATTCTGAAAACAATAATCCAGAGTTTGAGAGAATCCTGGAAATAAAAACAAAACAACCACCACCAAGGTTTCTGTTGAAGCATGTGCTGTTTTGAAAAGTAAATATAAGAAGTAGAGAAGAAAAGGTTTGGTTTGGAAGCCTATTTAACATTCTGGAAAGTAAAGCTTGTGACTCTAGTGGCATATTAATTTTGATAGCTATAGATACACTTAATTTTAGAAATTGATAAATTATTTAAAAACTTTTTTTTCAGCTTATTATGACAACACGATTTTTCATAGAGTTGTGCCTGGTTTCATAGTCCAAGGGGGAGATCCTACTGGCACAGGAACTGGAGGAGAGTCTATCTATGGAGCCCCATTCAAAGTAAGACTGAATTACTAATATCATTGTTATTACTTTTCCAAGTCAGCTTGGATTGTTTAACTGAAAATGATTGTGCTCCACAAGAAGAAAAATCATTTCACATTAGTATGCAAAACCAACTATCTGTCATTTAGAATTACACAAGGATAAGAGCAATACTTACCTTACCAAATATTCTTTCTAAGTTGTCTTATTATAAGCTTCTATGTTAGACTGAGTTCAGGTAGAACTAAACATGGTAGTGGAAACAATGTGATTCATAAAAAAGACCACAAAGACTATTTTATGATATCTTACTTTGTCTAATCTCTGCATCTCTATAGAGGTTAAGCATTTTTTGGTATATTGCATGTGCTATTTTATTTTAAAACATTTTATTTAAGCACTTGGGAATCTAGAGTAGTTTGCTTAGGCTGCTATACCCCAAATACCACAGACTGGGTGACTTAAACAACAAGAATTTGTTTCTGACAGTTCTGGGGTTGGGAAGTCCAGGGTCATTATGTCTGCCAATTTGGTTCCTGGTGAGGTCTCTGCCTGGTTTGTATTTGACTTTCCTACTCTGAGGTCTTCACATAGGGAAGAGAGGGTGTCTTCTTCCTCTTCTTATAGGGACATGAACCCTGTTAGGTTAGGGATTCATCTTTAGGACCTCATCTAACCTTTATGGCCTCCTCACAGGCCCAAATGTAGTCACATTGGAGATTTAGGGCTCCAGTGTAAAATTTTTGAGGGATACAATTCAGTCTCCCTTAGCAGAATTTATTTTCAATTATACACAATATTCTCTAACACAGAATGCATGCCACAATGGAAATTCACAAGGAGAAGAAGCAATATAAGAAAGTTTATAAAAAGGTATATTAGTTAAGAATAAGTCAGAGATTTCTTTACTGCCAACACAGATCTAAGAAAAAAAAAAGAGGGGCTGGAGTTGTGGCTCAGTGGTAGAGCACTTGCCTAGCATGTATGAGGCGCTGGGTTCGATTCTCAGCACCACATATAAATAAATGAATAAAAAAAAAAGGTCTATCAACATCTAAAAAATGTTTAAAAAAAAAGAATTAATATCATACTAAAGAAATTAAGGAGTTAGGTGTGTAGGTCCTTGGTAGAATGCTTGCCTAGCATGTATAAGGGGCTGGGATTGATTCCTACCATCCCAAAACAAAGTAAGGAACAATAGAGGATTCAAGTAAAAAGCTAAAATCTGTGTTCGTTATTAGTCTGATGGTACCAACATTAAGTCCTTTGAGCGAGTAAAAATTAATAGTTCTTAAATAGGGGAGTTTATGAAGAACTGTGTATTTGTTCTAATGGGATAGAGTATCTGGAGTCTCCTTTCATCTTTTACTGGGTCACAGTATGATTCTTGAGAAAAATGTTGAATATTTTGCTTTAATTTCCAGATAATGACCTTAGAAAATGTGAATGATTATTAAAAAAAACTCAGATGTCACTGTTAAGACTATTTTATATTTTATCAAGGTGAAATGTCTCATGATTTTACAGCCTACATTCTTGTAGGAAGCATTCTTTTATTATTTGGAGTAACAGAATAGCTCTTTTTGATAGTTTTTTCCTAACTTAAAATCTTTGCTTTGTTACTTTCAGGTTTTTCAATTAGGTCTTTTTTTTTTTTTTTTTTTCTTTTTTGGTACTGGGGGTTGAACCCAGGGGCACTCCACCACTGAGCCACATCCCCAGCCCTTTTTCGTATTTTATTTAGAGACAGGGTCTCACTGAGTTACTTAGGGCCTTGCTGAGTTGCTGAGGCTGACTCTGAACTTGTGATCCTCCTGCCTCAGCCTCCTAAGCTGCTGGGATTACAGGCATGCACCACTGTGCCTGACCCAATTAGGTCATTTTTAATACAGTATTCAGAGTTATGATGCATTGAATTCAGATCTGTTAAGAATTATTTATTATAGAAAAATAACTTATTTTGTGAACAGCATTGATTGTATAACATGTGCATGTAATAAATGATTCCAGTGTCAGGTCTGGATGCAAATTCTGTTAATTCAGAGATTAAGGAATCTGTTAAATAGTCCTATCAACATAAGGAAACCACCTTAAGAAAGGCTTGTACCTGCTGTTTTGAAAACTGGCAAATGGGTTCAGTACCAGGTCAGAGAAGATTTAACTTAGGACTTTAAAAAACACAGTAAAATCATATTAGCATGATCTTGGTAGATTCTTTGAATAAAAAAACAAGAAGAAAGGAATTATTTCTTGACATTTAACAGAGTTTAGGAGGAGCAATAATTGAAGACTTTACAATGGTTCAAAGCTGAATTTCTTGGAGAAATAATAGGTTTTAAAAGTTCTGATGACTTTGAAGGATGAGAATAAGGAAATGAATCTTTGAAATCTATTTCCCTTTTAATGCGTTCCTTTGCTCTATGTGTAAGTAGGCAGTTTTCCACAAAATAGGCTGTATTTATGTTTGAGTATATTTAGAAGACACCAGGCTAGTGAATTCAAGTTTAAGAGCATTGAGTAGTAAGTATTAGATTTGATTATACTTGAAGATCAGTTAAATAAAACTGTAGCATTTTTTTATTAGACATTCTTGGAGACCTTGCTGGTTAGCTGCATAGCTGATTGAATATGAAGGCTCTTATAACTGAGAACATTCACTGAATCTTTTTTGTGCTTCAGGATGAATTTCACTCACGGTTGCGTTTTAATCGGAGAGGACTGGTTGCCATGGCGAATGCTGGTCCTCATGATAATGGCAGCCAGTTTTTCTTTACATTGGGTCGAGCAGATGAACTCAACAATAAGCATACCATCTTTGGAAAGGTTAGTATCCTGTTGTCTTAAACCTGTGATTTGTTTTTTGGTTTTATGTGATTCTTTAGCTTCTGTGGCAGATATGATGAACTTATCTAACAGCTGCCTTCATGAAAATACTCCCTGAATTTATTTATTATTTTAAAAAAATGATGGAATATGTACCTATTACAATGACTCTTGAAAGATATGTGAATTCTTTGTCATGTTTCAAGTCAGTCATTTGTTATGAATTTAATTTTTTCAGTCCTTAAAATCATGCTAATGGTATCAGCTACCATGCCATTTAGCCAACAATGTTTTTACATTTTTAGAAAGATACTTACAGGCTGAGGGTGTAGTTCAGTGGTAGAGTTCTTAACAAGCATGTGAGTGAAGGGCCTAGATTCAATCCCCAGCACTGAAAAAAAAAAAAAAGTCATGTAAACACTTACTAGTTTAAATTTTATTTTATTAATGGTAATTTTACTAATTCCCTTCAGTTAAAATGGAAGTTGTGTTGACATTGAAAGTTTTTATTGGAAATGTTAGTTTGAATGGTACTAATTTAATTCTGCTCACATTTAATATCATCAGGGCATGTCCTTTCTCTTAAATTTCCAACAATTCCCAATAAATAGGGATTCTGAAAGTTTTCTACTATAATTCTTCTGTATTCTCATAAGTATATTCCTATATGTTTTAATTTTTAGACCTATTAGATAGCTCTAGCTTATCAGCCCCCTCTGCTGGTTTAGTAAGAATTGTTTTCTCAAATCCTAGGCAAAACTGGATTTTGGGATGACAAAAGAGGGAGGTACAAACAGTACAATTGAAAAACTCTTAAAATCTTGAGAAATGTTGAATTAAAGGAGTCATATTAAGATCATGAAATGTAATTTACTGCCTAATTTTTAACACCATGTTTAGAAAATATGCATTAGCCTATTCTTTCCAGCTACTCCCAATACAGATTTTCTAGTGACCATAGATTTTTTTTCTCCATATTAGTTTTTACAAATAAGAGTGTATAATAAAATGATTTTTAAGTTATTATTCTGTGCCATCTTTTACAAATGGTATTATGTAATTTACATGTTACAGACAGTAACATGTCTGTATACAGCATAGTATAGTATATAGTAAAGTGGTGACTCAGTTTTTGTAAATACAGAAGAAGAATAATGATAGTTCTTATTTGTTAGGTGTTTGTGTGGATCAAATGAGATGTCTGCATAGCATTTATCACATTGTTATTATTTATTTACCCTCTTACTCTAAAGTCTAACTTTGTTTATGATGTTTGAATGAAAAGTTGTCATTCAGTAAGGAGGTAATTTGGCATTACATTTTTAATTTTAGTAAAAACTGATCATAAATGTATATTGGAAATTTATCAAAGAGCCTATTGAGAGATTGAACCCACCTGTGCTTTTCCCCCTTAAAATGAAGTTATCTTATTTGCATTATGTTTCATAAACATATTCTTATGGAATAATAAGAAATTGTCTTCAACATATATATTTATATTTTATAAATTTATATTTAATATATATATTTTAGTTGTAGATGGACACAATACCTTTGTTTTATTTTTTATATGGTGCTTAGGCTTGAACCCAGTGCCTCACATGTTAGGAAAGTGCTCTATCACTGAGCTACAACCCCAGTCCCTGAAATTCTCTTTTTAACTAAGTATTTGCAAAAGTCCCCTAATTCAAAGGATAAATAAATATATTTGCAATTACATTTTATATTTTTATTAGGTTACAGGGGATACAGTATATAACATGCTGCGACTCACAGAGGTAGACATTGATGATGATGAAAGACCACGTAATCCACACAAAATCAAAAGTTGTGAGGTAGGAGCATGATTATTTTGAGATATAGGACTTAAGTTGCCATTTAAGAGGAATTGACTATTCATATGTTTTAACTATTAGATGAAGGTTTTATATTAAATATAATGACAACTCATTTATGTTTTTAGACACAATTTCTGATTAAGAAAATTGCAAATTAAAGGTTTTGAATTCAAAGATGAAACTTTATATGATAATCCAATGAATGAAAAGCTCAACTCATGTTGGAAAGTTGGAGGAGTTAGATTTATTTTAGCCCAAGGAAATGACTTCATAGTTACTATAAGAATTATCTTTTATGGAGAGAGTAAGGCCCTTAAAAGCATTTGATTTGGAGTCAAAACATCTGAGTTTGTTTCTCTTACTGTGTCATTTACATTTTCCTAAGTATTTTTCCTTTTGTAAAATAGAAGACAGAGTATCATTCACATAATAGCACATAGGATTCTTGGGAGGATCCAGTGAGGCCATATAAGTGGAAGTACTACGAGTAGTATGTCTATCACTATGTTAATAGTATTTACGGGGGGGTAATATGGATACTGTTGATGCAATTAAATATTGTTTTTTGAGTGCAATTTTAAAAATAGAATAAAATTTTCAATATATTTCTTTTCTTAGGTTTTGTTTAATCCTTTTGATGACATCATTCCAAGGGAAATTAAAAAGCCCAAAAAAGAGAAACCAGAAGAGGAAGTAAAGAAATTGAAACCCAAAGGCACAAAGTAATCATAATAGAAAGGTTTTTCTTCAACTCGGAAAAGCAACACTAATTTATTTAGTTTCTATTTCCTTTTTTACTAATTGTTTGCTAGCAAAGGAAAGACCCATTTGAACCAGAGAGATATCATAATATAAGTGTATACATGGCTTCTTTTAAATGGGCATTTCTTGTATTTAAGTACATTATATTGCTTTAACTTAAGCTAAGAATGTATCATTTCAGATGTCCACATAAAATCTGTTAATAAATACATAAATATTTTGTGTTCACTATACGAATTCTTTATATAAATAAGTTGAGAAACGTTGTTGCTTTTAAATTAATATATGCTTAATATAAAGAATTTGGAGAGTATAAAGAATAGCATAAAGAATATCTGTAGTCTTATTTTATGATTATATAATATCTTTTAACTTTTTCACTCTTTTAGGTGCTGTTAGAAATAAATTTATTATGAATGTTTTTAAAATACTATTCTAGATTCAGTGTTCTGGATTATTTACTGAAGGGAGTTTCTCCAAAAATAGAAATATCTTTTTAAAATAAATTTTAGTAGTTTGTGTTAATGCTCTTTACATTGTTATCTGTTTTCATTAAAGTAGATAGTGCAGAGTAAGATTTCAGCCTGTTCCTTTGCTAAATTATAGCATTCTTTTTAGGGATTTTATTGTATTTATGAATGTTAGATTCTGACAATTCTATATTTAATCCCATCAAACAAATTTGATAAGAATTGAAGTTTATTAAGCTTTGTGAGCTTCAGTTACCTTATCATGTAAAAATGGAGCTTATATAACTATAATATCTGGTAGTTATGAAGATTAAATGGAAAGGGCTATGTGAAGATACCATGTACATGTTCGATACATATTAGTTTCTTTCCTTAATAACCTGTAAAATAAAGTAAACTAAATTGCTTTTATAAACTGTCAGACATGGACCAGGCACTTTAATAAGCAGTTGAGACCTTGTGGCAGTGTAACTTCTTTCATAGCTTTATATTAGATTTTCTTTTATTCTTCGATTCTTTTATTTTGACTAATTTATCTTTGGATGAAAGGTCATTGTCACTATATTCATATATAGTCTTTCATCACTATTATTATCTTGACAACAATCTGAAAGGGTGTTTTTGTGTGTTTTATATTGTTTTGTTTTCATTCATAGCCTATAATGTTAGGGATTATGTTGTTATCATTACTTACATCTAGATTTTAATGAGAAGGATCAGAGTAGACATGCGCACACACACATATAATCTGACAATTTCATATATCTTATTAATTTTAAAATATTAAGATATATTTTGCCAAATGCAAGATTTATTGCTACCCATTTGTAGTGTTCTCGGGTCCATAGATTTATTAATTTTTCAGAAATAATCATTTTGCTACTAGTTTTGGTAAACATCAGAAATTTATTTCTCTCATACTTTGTTCAGTACATATGGTAATGTTCAGGATAGATTTTTGGTCATTAGTATAATATATGTAATATCAAGTGGTCTGAGGCCAAAGTGTTTATTGAAAATTATAGGTTCTTAGGATACTTCTGCTGAAGACTAAGTAATATTGTTTTTTTTAAAAAGATGTATTTCTTCTTGCAAATTCTGTTGATTTAAAAACAGGATATTTATGTTTTAACTTTTTCTAATTTTCTCTTTTATTCTTTCTTACTCTTTTTTGACTAGAAATTTTAGTTTACTTTCATTTGGAGAAGAAGCTGAGGAAGAAGAGGAGGAAGTAAATCGAGTTAGTCAGGTAATCTCTAATTTATCCTTTCTTTTGAATTATAAAAGAGATTAGAATCTAGTTCTTCCTCATTTTTGTATCTCCTGCTTCTGCTGTACCTGGAATAGCACGTTTTACATGGTACACACTCAATAAGTCTACCTTGAATGCTTTGTAAAATAATTTGTGGTCAGTAAAATAACTTCTGAATTGATTTGCCTTCTTAAAATTGTTGAATTTTTTTATTTTTAGTTTTTTAATATTAGCATTTTTCTATCAGTTAAAACTTGACCTGAAATATTTTGAATGGTTCAACTTTGTGATTCAGATTTTAATGGCTAGTTGTTTGGTTTGCTAGATGATAATGGTTATTGCCATTTTTATAGTAAATTGTCACAGCTCATTTTTATTTCAATGTTACTTGCATATATTTTGTTTTCTTAATTAATTCTCATCCTAGCTCTTTGAGTGCTATTATTATTACCTCATTTTAGGTTATAATTTGATCAAAGTCACATAAGTGGTAAGTAGCTGTAGTTAGAAATTGAACTCAGGTTCAACTGTAAAATCTGTGTCTTTAGATTATACAGTGTCTCTTTGCCTTTTACTTTACCAGTCCTTCCTATAGGCCTCTAACTGTGGTTTTCCTTTATTTCACTTTTATCACAAAACTCATTGCTGAAAGGCCTGCAGTATCTTGCCATTGTTTAGAGCAGGTTCAGGTATATGTGCCCCAAGAAAATCATTTCAAAGGGATTTTACTTCCAAAGGTTCTAGTATGGCTTTCTTTCTTCACCATTAATTAACACTGAGGCCTAGATTCAAAATCATAGCAATCAAAACTTATTTACTTGATGCTGCCTTAGTTGCTCCACATAGTTACCTAATTTTTTTTTTTTTTACTAACACTAATAGCACTGACGTAAAAGCACATTATTTTTGTCCTTGTTTTTACTTCTTTACCTGTGTGCTTTTATTAGTGAGCATGGCTTGGGGACACAGATATTGGCTACATAGTAAATACTCTATATTCCTTGTCTTAAACTCAACTTATACTCCTTGCATTAAAACTAAATTAATGAATTGGGGTTGTGGCTCAGTGGTCGAATGCTTGCCTCGCACAAGGGAGGCACTGAGTTCGATCCTCAGCACCACATAAAAATAAATAAAACAAAGGTATTGTATCCATCTTAAAAAAAAAAAAAGCTCAAGGCTCATTTTTAAAAAAAATAAATTCAAATGAGCACATATAAGATATAATTTGGTTATAGTTTTTCTTTCTTTTTTTTTGGGGGGGGGGACTAGGGATTGAACCCAGGAGTGCTTAACCACTGAGCCACATCCCCAGATTCCCTTTTTTTTTTTTTTTTAATGTATTTTTTATTTTGAGAAAGGGTCTTGCAAAGTTGCTTAGGGCCTAGCTAAATTGCTGAGGCTGGCTTTGAACTTCTGATCCTCCTGCCTTAGCCTCTCACATCCCTGGATTACTGGTGTGTACCACCACACTCTGCTCCCAAGTTTTCTTACTCTTTACTGTATCCTTAAGTGATCTGGTTGATAGTGTTGATTCAGTGATACCACCACCTGTATACCAGCATTCTAAACTCTTGGAGATAAGGGTGAATATGTTCTCTGAATTCTTATCCCTCATTCTGAGCAGCTTTAGGAAATGTCTCCATATTAGATGTCAAAACTAATTTCATTTCCATGAAAATAGGAAATTAGTGGAGTAGAGGAAGAGGATCGAGGGGGAGGGAGGAGGGACAGGAAAAGGGAAGAACTATGGAATGAATTCTGACCTAACTTTCATATGTACATATATGTACTGTGACTCTTACCATCATGTATACATACAAGGTACTAATTTAAGAAAGCCATAAATAAATAACAGAAAGATCAGTAGAGTAGAGGGAGAAAAACAGGGAGGTGGGGGCGGGTGGGGGGGAAGTACTGGGAACTAAATAGGAATATTCATGACTAAATATCCATGATTATATGATTATGTCAAAATTATATCAAAATGAACCCTGATATTATGTATATCTAAAAGGAAATAATAGCATTTTGAGCATGAAGAGGTGCTGTATTTTATCAAATGCTTTCTCTGCATCTATTGAAATAATCACGTGGTTCTTGACTTTTAAGTCTGTTGATGTGGTGAATTACATTTATTGATTTCCGGATGTTGAACCAACCTTGCATCCCTGGGATGAAACCCACTTGATCATGGTGCACTATTTTTTTAATATGCTTTTGTGTGCAATTCACTAAAATTTTGTTAAGAATTTTTGCATCTATGTTCATTAGGGATATTGGTCTGAAATTTTCTTTCCTCAATGTGTCCTTCTCTGGTTTTGGTATCAGGGTGATATTAGCTTCATAGAATGAGTTTGGAAGGGTTCCCTCCTCCTCTATTTCATGAAATACTTTGAGGAGTATTGGAATGAGCTCTTCTTTGAAGGTCTTGTAGAACTCGGCTGTGAATCCATCTGGTCC
>JAJEJO010002058.1:261023-384207 GCA_020662805.1 Glaucomys volans
AATCAAAAAATTAAATAAAAATAAAAATAAAGGAAATAATAAAAAATGAAAAAAACTAAATTCATTTTTAAATGAAAACCTTTCCCTAGTTCTTATAAATTTCAGCAATCACTCTGTTACCTTGATATCTCTGGAATTATCTTCTGTAGATGTCAATGCAATAGTCTTGTATTGTTCATGATTCAAATATGTACCTTATCAAAATAAAATACTAATTATATATCATGTTTCTGCAAGTATATTTGTGAAACTATGGATGTTAATTCTGGGTATTACCAATGTTCCATTTTATTGATGTTTTCTGAAGATGTCAAGTTTCCTTTCTTCCACCCATGCCTTCTCATAGTAGTAACTCCAATTCCATTTTTCCTTTAGTTTGGAGTTTGCTGTCTTATTCCTTTTTTTTTTTTTTTTTTTTTTGTTGGTCTACCTGTTTTGTCTTTTCTTTAAGATTTAGCTCCACTATCACCTGATAATTTCTCCCTTCCTCCTTGTTACAGTTTAGATATCAGGTATTCCCCAAAAGCTCATGTGCGAGACAATGTAAGAAGTTTTAGAGGTGAAATGATTAGTTATGAGTTCCTTAGCCCAATGCAGCTATCAAGTCTCGGATTTGAACGTGAATGCTGCGGAAGCTGTCTCCCTCAAGGCTAGAAGGCTGCTGAGAAATTTCACTGGTACTACAGAATCCTGAGTTGGAAGGCAGTGTGCAGCACAGTGACTGACCGCCTTCCCTAATTCCCACAGGGCCTTAATAATTGGTTTAGCAGCCTTGAAAAGAAGGGGTGGGAGAAGGAGTTGTTTTATGTATATTTGTTTTGAAATTAAATTTCTGGTCTAAAGAAAGTTTTGCTCAGAATTACTTTGACTTCACTAGGAAATTAATTTGATTCTATCTGTAACCAACAGCATGTGTTAAGTGTTCCAAGTTTATCTTCTTTCTGCTGATTGTTATTGTACCAAGTAGAAAAATCCAATCCCTGATGTTTAAATTGACTTATTTTGAGAATTTATACTCCAAAAATAATCTGTGTTTGCTGTTAAGATTGCAGTGAGACAATACCACCAAGATAATGCTGGCTTGCTTTTAATTTTCACTCTTCAACCTAAGAAACACTTTGAATGGTTTAGAAAGACTAAGTAAAGTCTTTCCTCTCTGCCAAGAAAATTACAGCCCACAGTTCATTATCAAATGAGCATCATTATCCTACTATTGTGTCATTGTTATTTCTCTCATTTGACTTTTTAACAGGGGTATGGGGTGCTGTGTGATTAAATGATCACCACACATCTATATTTTAAGAGTTGGTTATTATTCTTTTCCCCAGCTGCCTATTGGACACCTCTCCATATGAATATGTCACTAGTTATCCAATCCCTCACCAAGGCTTACTTCCATATCTTTTCTTCCCATACTTCTTTATTTTGTGACTTTTCTTTTTGTTCCTGGGTGTCCATATCCTCCAAAGAACTTTAGATTAATTTCTGAGTTTTGTCTTTCTCTGTATTTCCAGTTAGTTGCATTGTCCTAGCAAGTTTTCACCAAAGAAGCTTCTCAGCTCCATTTTTTCCTTTTCATCTGCTACTATCCTTGTTTAGGTACTCCAGATCTTAGCCTGAACTGCTGCAGTATTCTGCGCACTGCTCTGCTATTGCTGCCACTCATAGCTACCAGAGCAGCCTTCCCAAGATTAATATGTTACTGTTGCTCTCTGTCAACAGTAAAAATTAGACCAAATTTCTTGGCCTGTTATTTTCAAGCCTCTGTTGTTCGTGACTCTCCTTCACCAACTTGGCCCTTTTACCTACCACTTCTTAAACTTCCTTGCTAATAAAATCACTTGTGTTACCTTTAAAAAAACAAGATTTTTAGGCCCCTTTGCAGATCCCCTCAATCAGAATTTCCAAGGAAGGAGCCTGGGAAGCTGGACTTATAATGAATTTTCCTGAATGCATGACAGGAAAATGCAGGAACTGCAGTAGCAGATCTGAATGGCTTTCTGTTCTGCATCTGTGTCTTCTCTCTCTTCCCTTCTTTTGTGCCCTTGATCATGTTCTCTCCACTGCACAAATTGTCCAATTGTCCCATCCTACCTCTGGGATGTCAAAGTCATATTTATTTTCAAACATCCAAAATACTATTTTTCTAAATGTCTTTTTAAGTTTTTCCTAATCTTTTTTCTAATCTAATCTTGACTTTTCATGTGTTCCTTTACATTTTCCTTTTAAAAACTTCTTTTTTTTTCTCTTTGCTTTATCATACAAGAAACTATGACTGTGTTCTCATTGTGTACTACTCCAACATCACACACTTTACTCTCTGTCTTTTTAATTGCATAGAGTCCTGGGCTACAAGCTCTTTGGACATAGATTCTGTGTCATATATGAGTGACAATGTGTTAGAATAGCTTGGGTTTGGGATCATACAAACCCATATTGAAGCTTCATTTTCCATTGACACTTTGTGATCTTGAATAACTTAGTCTTTCTGAGTTTCAGGTTTCCTTTTCATAATATAGAAATAATATGTACTCATTAAGATTATAAGATGAGAATGTGGATAATTTTTATTTTACTACATTATGAAATCTGGAAAAATGTCTTTGAAAGTCAGATGTCTTAAAATAGAACAATATGCTGTATGTTATAGTTGGTATTTTATTCTCAGAGAGCTAAAATACATGAAACATCTCTAATATGATCATAATTATGACGTAGACACTGCAGTCCTCATGCCTTAAGCAGTCCATGGTGAGCAGCTCAGCCTCTGGAAGCCAAAATCTTGGCACAGTAGGACTATTGCCCTTTCTGAGGGTTTCTAACAATAGCTTGAGCAGCCCTGGAAAGTATGGGTATACACATGTACATCATGCCCCACCAACAACTCATTTCCCCACGTGAGTGGGTCTTAACACATTGTAGAGTCTCTGGCCTACAGAACTTAGCCATTTTGTCTACTTTATATAGTGGAAAAGTGGGTAGTTTTGTTTGAGAAAAGAGAACAACAAAATATTCTTGAAATTTGCAGGCTTAGAGGACAGGAAATTACTCTAGAGTGCATGTGATAAATTTTGGAGTGATTTCAAATAGAAGTGTATTTTTGTTTATTTTGCTTAGGTACAGTTCTTTAGACTGTGAGCATGCCTCAAGTTCATTTTATCTTTTTAGTAAAATTAAACCTTGGTAAGAAAAAGGAAGGCTAAACTGTCAGTTGAGAAAATATAACCAATAGAGTTTTAAAACATTTAGCCTTACTACCTTTAAATGTGTGAAATAACTAGACTCAAAGCTGAGTAAGTGTCTTTTAGAATGACTAATAACTATTTGCAGTTTCAGTAGTTGCATGAAATTAAATATTTCTAAAGGGCTTAAAATAATTATTTGCTTATCAAGTTCTTATTTCAGTGACTCCACAGTGTTAAGCTTTATTCCAGAACCCATCTGATCACAAGTTAATAATTGGTCAGGTCTGAATTGAAGCATACTTTGTATGAGAGGAGAAATAAGATAGAGTCCCCTCTGGTTTGTGGATTATCAGTGTGGGATTACAGGCACTCTTTCACCCCACTTGTTATTCATGACAAGGTATCTCTCCCACATGGATTTGCTTTCCTCCCTTATTTGTTTCAGTATCTTTCTACTACCTGATAAAATCTCTTTAGAATCATAGAATTTTATAGCGCAAAGGGATCTAGTCCAACTTCCTTTATTTATGGATGAGGAAACTGAGACACTGGTTAAGTGACTTGCCAGACTGACTTCATTTCCTTTTGATAGGATTGTATGATAGAGGGATGCCATAATAATCATATCTTGAGTTCAGAAAAACACATTGTCAGACTCTCATGATATTCTTGTGAGTAACATGAAGAAATGTGATCTGGGAGATAGTATAGTCAGATAGATTGCTAGCTAATTGAATATTTCTGCCTCATGGGTGCTTTGTTGTCAGTCTGTGCCTTTTTTTTTTTTTGAACTAGTAAGTTGAAATATAATAGGTGTACATGTAAATTCTGTACTTTAGTTCAATAAAATCATCAGAATGTATATGACTTAATAAACCTTGGTTGAATTATTAAGATTAAGTTCTCTGGAGTAAGGAATTTAACATTCTCTGCATTGTTTGGATCATATTTGCAGCATTTTGTTCAGATCTATACACATTTAAGAAGGTACTGACAAACTAGATCCATCCTGAGCAAGGGAAGGTGGTGAAAGGGATAGGAACAATGCCCAAAACCACTTGGATAGGAAGTGTTTGAGGGACAGGATATACTTGGAGAAGTAAAAACTAAATGAAAATATGATCTTAGACTTCAAATATTTGTAGAATTTTATCTAGAAGATCCTTTCCTTCATATTGCTTTTCTTTAATCATAGTTTCATTCAAATGTCAGTTTTGGTTTTAAAATTCATTCATAAATGATGTGTGCAATTTATGTGTAAATGTTAGAAAATATTTTCCAAGGAAATACTTATAGCCAGACAGGTAGTTTTCATAAGGCCAGTTAAATGGTAGGTCTGTTTAAAAGAGTATCTCAATAACTAGACTTTAATACAGTGATCAAATTACTCCATATCCACAGTGATACACAGTATTTCTCTCAGTACATGACATGTTAAGATTTTTATATCAAACCCAGAGTTGTAGAAGAGCTTTTTTCTCACCTAGGAAAGGCTATATTGATAGACAAATTACTTTCAAGAATACATAAGAACATTTTATCCTATTTTATTTTATCCTATAAAATTAAACTTACCCCCAAAGTTGGGAGATTGTGTTGGCATGATACAGAGTGTGCTGCCAGGCCATTTGCACAGAGATTGTCAGAATAGTAAACAGTCTAATTTATCAGATATATCTGCCATACTAAGTTGTATGTAATTTTAATTTACTTATCTTTCTAATTGTTTATATTTTATTGATTTTAAAGAGACTTTATTAGTTTTGTATTACTATACTGACATTGCCATAAATTTAGTAATTTGAAACAAAACAAATAAACTACCTTATAGTTCTGAAGGTCAGAAGTCTGCAGTAGGTGTCTCTGGACTGAATATCAAGGTGGTGGCAGGGCTGCCTTCTTTCAAGGCTCTGGGGAGGATCTGTTTCCTTGCCTTTTCAACTTCATGAGACTGCTTCTATTCCTTGACACAGCCCCTTCCTCCATCTTCAAAGCCAGCAATGATTGGTAAAGTCTTCTCATTGCATCACCCTGAAACTGATTCTCTTGTCTTTCTCTTTCACCTTTATGATTATATTTAACCCACTCTAATAATCCAGGATAATTGCCCCATCTCAAAATCCTTGATATATCTATATGTCTGCAAAGTTTCTTTAGCCCTGTAAGATAATATTTATAGGTTTCAGGAATTAGGATGTAGATATCTTTGGAGGCCATTATTCTGCTTTTCAATTTATGTCTGAACTAAACTCTACATAGTATATCTTAATAACAGAACTTGTTTGTATTTCATTATAGTTCTAGAAGGTAGAACTTGGGTTGGTTGGATGGTGGGAAATTATACATAAACCTTTTTTCTCCAATTAGAGAATTTTCCATTGATGGTAACCATTTAGAAAGGACTAGGGTTTGTGTGTGTGTGTGTGTGTGTGTGTGTGTGAGAGAGAGAGAGAGAGAGAGAGAGAGAGAGAGAGAGAGAGAGAATGAGAATGAATAAGCTTCTTTTACATATTGAGACATGGGTTAACCAGTTAGCCATTAAGTCAAGGAGATTCTGTATGAGGTGGGAAAATGAGGTGGGTAAATAGATTCAGTAGCCTCTAAAATCCCTTTATTTTTAACTAAGAGAAAGAAGGAGAAGGAAGGAGAAAGAAAGAAATAGGATTTATCTATGAATTTATAGTAATTGGTTCATGTCATTGTGGGAACTGGCAAATATAAACTATATAGAGTAGGCCAGCAGACTGAAAACACAGGAAATAATTAATGAGTCCCAAATTTGCAGGCTGGAAACTCAGGGAGGGTTTCTATGTTGTAGCCTTAATGCAGAAATATTTCTTCTTTGAGAATCCTTTGTCTTTTCTTAAGGCCTTTAGTTGATTAGATGAGGTCCATTTACATTATGAGGGTAATCTTAAAGCCTACTGATTTAAATGTTAATCATCACATTTAAAAATATTTTGATGGCATTAGCTAGACTGGTATTAACTAAGCAATTGGACACCATGGCCTAGATAGGTTGTCACATAAAATTAACCATCGCTCAGAATTAGAGGCTGAGGCCCAGATCTTCTAACTTCTTGTCCAGCGTTGTTCTCTGTACTACACACTCAGTCTTCCTTCCTTCCTCCCTCCATCCCTTCTTCTTATGTTCCTTTCTTTCTTCCTTCCTTCCTTCTCTCCATTTAGTTCCTTCTGTTTTGCTGTTACTTTATTCTTTAGTATAAAGTTCAAGGCAATAATGTAATTTTCCTACATTCCTTTTGATGTTCATTTTTAGATTTGCTTACGGTTTTGAATTTTCTGTGGAGCATCTCATACCAAATTCATTATGTATACTTATTTTTTTTTTCCAGTAGCTAAACCCGTTAAGTAGCCAGTTTCCTCTGTGCAACTTTTAAAACATTTAAAAATATTATTTGGGGCTTGTTCTTCCTTTAAAGTTATTATTATTCAATGGCATAAATAAGAAACTCACACTAGATCATTCACAAAGACTGAACATTAAAAAGAAAGTCTAAATTCATTTTTACCCTCTTTGGAATTATCTCCTAGTTTCTTCATTTCTTCCCCAATTTGTTTTCTCTGCCTTCAGGATGCAGTAGAGAGGAAGTTCTGAAAAAATTACTTTTGATTCTATATTTCTGTGCTAATTTAATGTAAAAAGTTAATTAAAATTTGAAATGATAATGATTATTCAGATTAATTCACAGATTTTTCCTGTTGTCAGGTCTTATTTTAAATTAGTGTAAAAGAGTTGTGCTTTTCTCATACATTGCTGGTGGGGTTGCAAATTAGTACAGCTACTCTGGAAAGTAGTATGGAGATTCCTTAAAAAACTTGGAATGAACCCACCATTTAACCCAGCTATCCCACTCCTTGGCCTATACCCCAAGGACTTAAAATCAGCATCCTACAGTGATGCAGCCATATCCATGTTCATAGCTGCTCAATTCACAATAGCTAGATTGTGGAACCAACCTAGATGCCCTTCAATAGATGAATGAATAAAGGAACTGTGGTATGTGTACACAATGGAATATTACTCAGCCGTAAAGAATATAATTATGGCATTTGCAGGTAAATGGATGGAGTTGGAGAATATCATGCTAAGTGAGATAAGCCAATCCCAGAAATCCAAAGGCTGAATGTTTTCTCTGATAAGTGGATGATGATACATAAGGCGGAGTGGGAGGGAAGCAAGAATGAAGGAAGGATGGATTGCATAGAGGAAAAAGAGGGGTGGAGTCAGGGTGGGGGTGGAGAAAAATAACAGAATCAGACAAACATCATTACCCTATGTACATGTATGATTACACAAATGGTGTGACTCTCCTTCATGTACAACAACCAGAGAAACAATTCTACTCCATTCATGTATGATGAATCAAAATAAATTAAAAAAAAAATAGAGTTGTGCTTTTTCCCTCAAGCTGTTAAAGTAGCCTTTGGGAGATAAACAAGAACCTTTTGTTTAAAAAGTAATCAATTATTCTAAACTGACAAATAAAAAATTATACATATTTGTCCTGTACAGAATGTTTCAGAATATGTATACATTGTGGAGTGGCTAAATTGAGCTAATTAATGTAGACTTTACCCCACATAATTACCATTTTTTTATGATGGGAGCATTTAAAATCTACTCTCTTAGCCATTTTGAAGAATGCAATGCAACAAGAATGCCAATACCCTTATTTTTTTGTGGTTTGCATGTGCTAGGCAAGTGCTTTACTACTAAGCCACACCCCCCATCTCATTAAAAAAAATTAACATTTGTAAACTAACATTTACAAATAAATGAAATATTATTGCTCATTAGTGAAGAAGGAGTTTAGAGACCTAAGTTATAATCTTACCCTGCTCTTTATTAGTATAACTCTCATTTTCTGATCTGTGAACCAAGACTGGAATAGAGGGTTAGAGGTGAACTCTGGCTGATGTTTATGCTTGTGAATCCAGGAGGAAGTCAGGTGGGGAGAATTAATAAGGGAATTTTTTTTAGGGTAGATGAAGATAAGCTGGTGTCCAGAGAAGCAGGAAAAAGGAATTTTAGGGATAGAAGCACTGGACAAAAGGATATTCAGGCTTTATTCTAGTTTAGGTTGCATTATGTTCATCATACACTTTTGCACATCTCATTCCCTTGTGTGATACACACAGGGCTGCTATTCCCATTTTGTAGACAAATGTTCAGAGGTCTGATGAAGTCATTCTGTTTCAAAAAATGGCAAAAGATTATGAACTAAAACTTTATAGAAGTTTTAGATTTTGAAATTCATTTGGTGTGATTGCCATCTTTTTATTTTGTGTTCTTTCTACCATACCACTTTCTGTATTTTGAACTTTTTGTTCCATTTTTTATAGTAGATGAACATATTATTAAGTAATGATTTGACATTGTGCCTTTTTATCACTCTTTAGTTTTACATAAGGTTATAGGATTAGAAATACATAATTAGTTACCTAACTCAGATTCTGTGTCTTCTTAAAACTGCAAATAATAGTATATTTAGATTAATTCTTTGAGAAAGTTTTTTTTTTGTTTTGTCTTGTAAAACTGGACTATAAACATGTTTTGATTGGATCTTTAAAATGTGGGGAAATTATATGTTAATGAAGAAATTTAAAAATCTGTTATTTTTCTCATGGAAGTTATTTCTGAAGGTATACATCTGCCTCAGAATAAACCCTGACAAATTTAAGAGCCCATTCTCAAAATTAATAGTGGTGCACAGGGCTTAAAGGAAAAAGACATTTTCACCTCTCCATACCTAGCATTTTAAATTTGCAGTTAACATATTTTGTAATGAAATTTTCAACATAAAATTCCCCTTCAGAATAAATGGAAATTATTCTTTCCTTTTCTTTCTGTCAATTCTGTCAATTCTTACTGTATACTTTTATTTAATTAGTTGGGATGGGGGATGAGCAGCTCCCACCTCAAGGTACAAGGTATGCTCTGAAACAAGGCCAGTGTTCTGGATCCATAGGGTCCATTACCTGTAGCAGAATGGATAAAATGGATACATTTGGATTTTTGGTATATTATTGCCAGACAGAAATGAATTTATATTCTACATCCTCTCCCACCAACTAGCTTTGTTTCCCTTAGTAGATTACTTAATCTAAGCATCTATATAGCATAGCTTATAATGTTCATCTCTTATACTTTCATTTGAGGAAAGGGGAAGTGACAGATAGAAATACTTCTTATACCACAGTGCCTGGCACAAATTATTCTAGCAATTCTGGAGGCTGAGGTAGGAGGATCACAGGTTCCAGGGTATCCTTGATAACTTAGTGAGTCCCTCAGCAACTTAGCAAGATCCTGTCTCAAAATAAAAAAATAAAAAAGACTGCGAATGTAGCTCAATGGTAAAGCTCTCCTGGGGTCAATCCCTAATACCAAAATAAATGAATAAATAAATAGGAATGGTGACAGCAGTAGTAGTTATTTTATAGTCATACTTCCTATAGTAACTTCTTATAGTAACTATTCCTATAGATATTTCTTCTTAGTTATCTCTTCTAAAATATAAATTTATTGAGAACATGAATTTTGAAATTAAAGTACTTAATAAATATTGGTCCCTGATGAATGTTCCCATTCTTGAGAGGATCTTCTATGTACTTATTTTCCATTTATTCAGCAGTGTCTCACAGATGCACTGCTCTGTTTGCTTAGGTGATTCTGTGCAGTATAGATGGTATATTTGAAGAATAATAGTGTATGTTTATTTCAAATTACTCTTATGATCTTCCTTCTAAATTCTAATATGAGTCATAATAAATTAGTGACTTTAGTTATATGTGAATTATGATGGGAATTTAGTGCTTAGAGTTGGTAATCAATAGGCTTAGTTTTAATAATGTGTCACTTTTTAAAAGAAAACATTTCTAAAATAGTATATTCAGTGGAAGGGTGGGATTAGTATTTTTTTTCTAATTTTTATTTTTACAGACTGCATTTTGATTCATTGAACACAAATGGGGTACAACTTTTCATTTCTATGGTTGTTCACAATGTAGATTCACACCATTCGTGTAATCATACATGTATATAGGGTAATAATGTCTGTCTTAGTCTACTATCTTTCCTTCCCCCACCCCCTTGTACCCCATTTTCCTCTCCACCATCCAAAGTTCCTCCATTCTTCTTTTGCCCCCCCCATTATGTATCATCATCCACTTATCAGAGAAAATATTTGGCTTTTGGTTTTTTGGGCCTACAGAGTGGGAGAAAATCTTTTCCATACATACTTCAGACAGAGCACTAATCTCCATAATATATAAAGAATTTACAAAACTTTGCACCAAAAGTACAAAGAAACCAATCAATAAATGGGCTAAGGAACTGGGCAGACACTTCACAGAAGATATACAGGTGATCAACAAACATATGAAAAAGTCCTCATCATCTCTAGTAATTGGAGAAATGCAAATCAAAACTACCCCAAGAGTTCATCTAACTCCAATTAGAATGGCTATTATCAAGAACACAAGCAATAATAAATGTTGGCATGAATGTGGGGAAAAAGGCACACTCATACATTGCTGGTGGAGTTGCAAATTGGTGCAGCCACTCTGGAAAACAGTAGAATTCTTATTTCTAAAGTTTTAGCTTATACCAAAATTTTCAGGAACTTTTCTTTGCCAAACCCATTGTGTCAGTACTAATTTTTTGTATATTTGTTCTTTTGCAAGACTGTTTATATCTGCACTTATGGTAATATATATTTCTTTCCAGAGCATGAAGGGAAAAAGCAAGAGCAGTCACGACCTGCTTAAGAATGACCCACATCTCAGTTCTGTTCCAGCTGTTGAAAGGTTAGTCTGGCACTGGTATGATCCTAAATTTTTATTATCAGGCTAAGATCATTTTCTTGCTTCCTTTGTTAGAAAATACTCAGATCTCATAAGTCACATTTTTACAAACTTAGGCCCTTACCCTGAGAAATAAATGTTTTAATAATGGAGGTAGAGAAGATCTTCTGGCATGATGGAGAGACTGTAGTCACTTTCACTCTTCTCGGTATCTACCTCTATTGAATTAATTACATTTAAAATAAATTCTCAAACTTTTAAATCTTAGAATAATCTGAGTATTAGAAACTGTTTTCTCAAAACAGTTTAAAGTTTAAGTTGTGCTTCTTTTTCCTTGAAACATTTTTGTCTTCATTGGTGTCATGGGTAAACAAATCAGAGTGAAAGCTTATTGTGAAGAAGTCACCACATTTTGGGCCAAACCACTGAGTGTAAATTCTCACAACCTTTTAAGGTTAACAGAAAATTGTCTTACTTCCTTGATTGTCTTTGCAAAGAGATTTCTTAGTGTTAGACACAATTGCACATGATTATTGGGTCAGTGTCTCAAAGGGGGACTAAAATAGTACTGTGCTGAGTGTAACTCATTTTCAAAAGTCCTATTTCAAAACATTCATTTCATAATATCCTTTTATTTGAATGATTTGGTTTCTTTAGACGTGTATAATTATACATGTACTGCAAGTCAATAGAAAAGATTATTTTCAATAGACAGTTGTTCATTAAACAAAGCCTCTTGGTGGCTTTTTGCTTTAAAAACAAAAAGAAAATTTCAGTGAATCATTTATCTGCTAATTTATCTCTTATTTACCTTGTATTCATTTCATTAAAAATCATTTGCTCTAGAGTACCATTCTGAGATTCCTATGTTGAAATAAACTTTTGGATCATTAATTCCAGCAAACTAGTCTGAGTTTTTGGATTTTTAAATAATTTTATTAGTTTTACTTTGAAGCTAAAACTTATTTGTTTTACTTATTTTTTTGTAGTGAAAAAGGTGATGCAACAGGAGATTTAGATGATGTGAGTATTGATTTTAGTACGAATATAGCTTAATTTATAGAAAGTTCACATTTTATAAAAAATTAATTTTTTTTTCTTTAAAAGATCATATAGAACTGGGGATGTAACTAAGTGGCAAAATGTAACTAAGTGTACAAAGTCCTGGGTTCCATCCCAAGCACTAAAAATGTAATATATATTACTTTTATAATTATACATGTAAGATTTTGAAAAATTTTGAAAAATAAAAATCATATTTTGATATTAGAATATTTTCTTCCAAATATATGTGTTTTCTTACCAAATTTGAATCATATATTTGAATTTCTATCCAGCTTTTTCTCCTTCTCAGTGATATTATGTGAATGAGATGTTATAATTTTGTTTTATTATGTTTAAAGTTTGAAGGTGGATGGGTGAGCATCCTACATGACATATGGGAAATGCTTGCATCAGTCGTTTGTAGCAGTATTCCTTTTATACAGACATTTCAGAAGATTCTCATATAAAACTCTAGTGATCTTTATTTATTTATTTATTTTTGGAACCGGGGATTGAACCCAGGGGCACTCCACCGCTGAGCCACATCCCCAGCCCTATTTTCTATTTTATTTAGATACAGGGTCTCACTGAGTTGCTTAGGGCCTCGCTAAGTCGCTGAGGCTGGCTTTGAACTCGTGATCCTCCTGCCTTAGCCTCCCAGGAGACTGGGAGTACAGGCGTGCACCACTGCGCCTGGCTTCTAGTGATCTTTATTAGGTATACTGGATAACAAAATTAATATAATAGAAGGAAGATTTCCTTTTAATATGCATGAGATAAAATTTTTCTATTTGTCCATATGCCACTTTAGGTAAAAACCCATTGATCTATGCATTGTATATGATCAATGGGAAGTGCATAACCTTCCATTTGTGAACACTGATTTATGTATTACTACAGTCAAAAGAGAGGATTCTCTGACTACCTCTAAATTGTTATGTGTTCCTTTGAAATGACTCAATCTATGGGTCGTTTCCCAGGAAAATGTACTATATCCACAAACAAAATTGTGTGTCTTCGCAGGGTGTGTATTTTAGATCTGAGGCCCAAGCTAAACATCTTGCTAAAAACATTCATAGTTTCTATCCCCAGAGATTTTGGTTCCAAAAGAATGCAATGAGGGCTGGGATTTTACCCGCCTCACCACCACACAAATAGCCATGTAAGTAGTTTGAGAACCAGATTTTGAAGATCACAGATGTAGGGATTCAAGAGCCTCAAGTTAAGAATTCTGCCTCACCATACTCACCAGATCAAAGAATCACAAAAGGAGAATGATCCACTTAATGTAGTTTGTTCCTTCTCTTCTCTCCCGTCTTCCTTTTCTTCACTACTCCCTCTATTAATGCTGGAAGCTATTCTGGAAATCAAAGATACAGCAGTAAGTAAAACAGGCAGAATTTCAGCCTTCATAGATTTTTTTCCTTAATTGGGTGAGAGACAAAAAACACATAAATAATGAGTGCTGTGGAAAATTATCCAGGGAAGGTTAATAAAGACTACTAGGTCATGTGCCATGGTGCACTCCTGTAATACCAGCGGCTTGGGAGGCTGAGGCAGGAGGATTGAGCGTTCAGAGACAGCCTCAGCAAAAACAAGGTGCTAAGCAACTCAGTGAGACCCTTTTTTTAAATAAAATACAAATAGGGCTGGGGTTATGACTCAGTGGTCAAGTGTCCCTGAGTTCAATTTCCAGTACCAAGAATAGAACAAAAAAAAGTATTGGAAGTGGGAGGGTGGTTCTACCATTTTAATGGAGAAAAGTCTCACAGACAGTTGTATATGAGCAAAGAGCTGAAGGAGAGAACACGGCAAACAATGCAGATACCTAGAATAAGAGTTGCAGGCTGGAGAGAACAACTCCAAAGTTGGGTAGTGTTGCTGGGCTGCAGTTATTGAACATCATGTCAGGGAGAGGGTGGAGAGCCTTGAGTGAGCTGGAAATCCATTGTAAGATTTTCAGGAGAGAATTAATTTCTATGACTTAAATTATAAGAATAAATTTCAGCTTCTTCATTACACCTCCTTTACTTGAATTAATCCCTGGTTGAGGTCAGTGTGCTGGCCGGCTGTCTCCAGAACCACTTTCCCATTGGGAGAAGAATAGGAATTTAGATAGGCACAATATCCTTGTGTATGATATAGATTGGGTAGTTTATGCCACACAGAAGAGCTGGGTATGAATTGAGCAAACAACCCTTTCTGGAGTTATGTAGTTGGCCTAGAGCCAACTCTAGGGGCATTCCCACCTGGAACAGATTATTCAAGCTCTTAATTAGTTCAAAACAAAACAATACACAAAGTTGGCCTAGAGTGCAATAAAGAGAGTCTAAGATTCCTGGAAGAGAAGGGAAAATTGAATGACTGACAAATACTCAGTTTCAATTTTTGCAGGATGGAGAAGATGAAAGTGCAGAGCATGATGAATACATGGATGGTGAAAAAAGCCTCATGAGAGAAAGAATTGCAAAAAAGTTAAAAAAGGACACAAATGCAAATGTGAAATTAACCGGAGAGGGAGACTTGGAGAAGAAATCAGTCAGCCGCAGGTGAGTCAATTGTTGTGCTTCTGGCTATCAGAGTTTTTGTCTTTTTAGACTTGACAGAGTCCTTTTCAAATTGCCATTTCATAATATTTGATAAATGTAACAGTTGTGCAAATTGTCCCATTTAGGGACCTCAAAGAAAAAAGACTAGGCTTAAAGGAATTATGTGGCACAGTAGTTCCATGAATCAAATTCCACTTCATTTTTCTCTGATCCCTTTGTGGAAAGACTCTATATACTTTTATTTGTAGGGAAAGCAATATATTAGCTAGATATGGAAAGCTGTGTTTGTTTAATACCAATGAGAACAGTTGAATCATTTTCTTAGAAAGAAAAGAGACATCCTCAAATAATTTAGATGACTAAAATTCATCAAAACTGGTATGAGAAAGTGTGTGGGCCTGAAAATATTCTTAAGTGTTTTTTCAAGTCTGATTTACCAAATACCACATACCCCTCCTAATCTCAGTGGTATCATAAAAAAAATTTCAGTAAATGATGAAGGGTTCACTGTTGGGTGGTAAAATTTTGTTGGATTTTTGACTCAACGTTTTATTCTCAAATTCAGCTCAACAGAAAAACTCCTTCCCTTTGTAATTCTATAATTACAACTTTATGGTATACATTTTAAATGTTGCTTTATAAAAGTAATCGTATTCATTTTTTTCAGACGGTGTACATTTGGGGTAAGAAATGTAATGGCATATAAATAACACCTTTTTCTATTATATTTTCATGTAGGGAAAAAAAGCATTTTTTTCCCTCTGTTTGTAACTAGAAATAAAAGTGATTCTTACGTGGCTGGGGATATAGCTCAGTTGGTAGAGTGCCTGCCTCGCAAGCACAAGGCCCTGGGTTCAATCCCCAGCACCACAAAAAAAAAAAAAAAAAAGTGATTCTTAGAAATTTTCCCTGAAGGTAGAACTTTTCAAATTCAGAAATGGTACTTAATCATCTCTTCTTTTTCTGAGCAGCATTCACCTGGCAGTTGGGTATCACTGTTGAACAATTTAATGTAGATTAACTTTGAGCCAATACTGAAGGAAGATATTAGTGATCAGATACATGCGTCTACATACATGAAGTTAGCTCCCATTAGGTCTGTAACTTTTCATTAAAATCATCAGTATAATCAAGGATGAGCAATGTTTTTTTCCTCCCACTCAAGGCAGTATGTTTTCTGACTTTTAAGAATTATGAATTTTAAACATTAGGTTTATAATATGACAAAAAACTTTCAACTTCAAGTAGATGAACCAAATACTTATTTATATTATATTTAAATGCTTCTTAGGCCTTTGTGTCTTATTGGTTTTAGTATAACTTAAAATACTTACATAACCAGTAATTAATGTAAATTCGTTTGGCAAAACTGAATTTCTGTAAGAACTAAATAAAGTGTATTTTACATGTAACTTTCATAAATGTCTTTTAAAAATTGATTGCTTAATAACAAATAATTAAGAGTTACATTTTGCAAAATATGTTCATCCTTAAAACAAAGGATTATCCTTAAAAGATCCTCTTATTATTTGGGCTAACATGGGATTGATGGCTAGATGTAGAAATATAATCTTGATTGGGAGACTAGTGGGGGCCATTTAAGAGTTTTTACAGGCGAATGATGCATTGCGATTGTATGTAATGGGGAGAATGGATTTATGGAAGGGTGTTTTGGGTTGCTAAAGAAACTCATAAGATACTATAGACTAGTGGCTAAAACAACAGACACTTATTCTTACAGTTCTGGACACTGAAGATCAAAATCAAAGTGCTAGCCAGTTTGCTTCTTGGGGAAGACCCTATCCATACTTTCTTGTTGTGACTTCACGTGGCAGAGAGAGAGCTCTGGTGTCTCTTCCTCTTCTCATAAGGACATGGATCTCATTATGGGGTGTAAAATTAATTAGCTCCCAAAGGCCCCACCTGCACATAGCAACAGAATAGGGTTTAGAGCTTCTGCATATGAATTTTGGGAGGCACAAACATTTGGTCCATAATGAAAGGGGAGCTTGGAGGAGGCAAGTTTGGAGGCTTCTTCATTAAATTCACATGAGAGATGGTGGTGAGCTGAACTAGGCAACTGGTTATTCTATAGAATGCTTTACATGAACATGGGTTTAAATAATGAGATATTCTCAATCTCATCATTGAAGCTTGGTTTTTATGATAATTCTTTACATAGGAATGCCCTAGGTAATATCCACATTTTCTCTTTATTATAAGTGAGAATAATTTATACAATTAAAATCAGATAAACATTAACTGCATGAGTATTTTGTATGTTCATTGTAGGGGAAGAAGCTATATTCAAATGTTTTGTAGGTCTACCAAGAAACGTAAATAAAATAAGAAAATTAAATCTCCCATGATGACTTAAAAATTTAAAAAAATATATGAACAATGTGGGCATTTTATATGAACAATGTGGATTTTATCTTTAAAAAATATTTTTAGTTATAGATGAGCACAGTACCCTTATTTTATTTGTTTATTTTTTTATGTGGTGCTGAGGATTGAACCCAGTGCTTCACATGTGCTAGGCAAGCACTCTAACACTGAGCCACAACCACAGCCCCCTGGATTTTATCTTTCAGATAAAGTCGTTGGCAAAATGAGCCTATAAAATATAGTGCAAACATTTATTTAAAACTGTTTCTTTCTTTACCCATAATATCGATTTTCAAATCCTTTTTCTCCCTCCTTCATCCTAGCTCTCCTACCTTCAAAGAGAAACAAAAGAAAAATGAAAAAGGTCAGATAAGAGGAGAAAGTGCAGATTTTCACAGAGAAAATACAGTTTTTAATCTCTAGTCTAGAAATGTCCATGATTATCTCATGACCACATACCTTTAAGTTTAGAATTTTGAAAATCATTAGTACTTTTGGTTAGTTATACTCTGAGGTTAATTTTATGGTTAAAAAACAAATAAAAAACAATAGCAAAAAACAAGAAACTCCCAAGTCTTAAAAAATTATAATGTAATAGAATAATTATATCTAAAGGAAGTTCACTGCTTTGTTTTAGTTACAGTGGGTATAGTCAGAAAAAGATGTCAGCGTGAAATCATCTATTCAAATCAGTGTTTTGGATGAATACAAACTTATTGTCTAGATGTACTTGAAATACTAACTCTATTATCCTTTGATCATTTTCTTATTTGAGCAGTGGGATCAGAGTCCAGACTAGCCTACCAGCCCTTTCGGCAAGGAGCTCTTCAAAGTATACTTTTACTAAAAATTTATGGTATTGCTTCTATTGGTAAGAAAGCATCTGGAGTCTGTTAAAGTTGTGTATCACTTTGGATGTTAAAACCTACAAGCAGGTTTACTGAGTATGTAATATTTAAGCTGGGGAATGGTATTTGACAATATAATTTTCAACAAATTTACATAGACTCTTCCCTTAGTAGTGAATTCTCAATGTCTCTAGTAAGGTCTTTGTAAAGTACTTAGGGGTTCAGGGGAAAATCCAAAACTTTCCCTGCCTCTGTCCATATGGAATAGGTACCCTTACACCTATTCTGATTTCTCTAGGATTTCTAGTTCCTTGACTCCTGTTTTTTGTTTTGTTTTTTGTTTTTTGTTTTTTGGTTTTTTTAGCATATCAGTTTCTCTTTCTTTCTTGTTCAGCCCATTTCTCTATGCCTACATCTTGACTATGAATGTTGCTCAACAGAGTCACACAGCCACGTAGAAGTATGTGGAGTTTTAGTTTCCAGACTCAGCTGTGCCACCTATGCTTCTCTAGAGTCCCACAATGTTTACGTCAGACCTTCACCTCACTCAGCACATCACCGAGCTTCCTGTTTTATGAAATAAGAGGAAACTTCTTCAACTTTTACTCTTTCTCTTTTCCTCGTACTTTTTTAGACCAATTCACACCTCCTCCTCCTCCTCTGCTTTAAATGAAAGAATCCCTCTCCCCACCACAAGGGACTATCCTATCCTTTGCCTTCAGTTTTCTCTCTTCAACTGAATCTTTCCCTCAGCTTGTGAATCCACTTAAGCCTCTCCCAGCATTCAAGAGTGGGAGGAAAACCATTCCATTTAATTTCGTATCCCATCTCCTTACTTTCCATGTATTTCTAAGTCCACATCTTCTGACTTTCCCTCCATCGCTTGGCTAAAACTATTCTCGCTAAGGCCATCTGAGGGCAAATCTAAGGGTGATTTTCTAATTTTTGTTTTTCTTGGTCTGTCTGCTGTGAAAATTATCTTTTCTCTCTTGAAACTCATCTCTCTCAAGAACTTTGCTATTTAAATTGTGATATATGATCCAGGAGCATAAGTATCATGTAGGGACTTAGTCTCAGACTCCACCTTACACCCTTTGTATCAGAATCTGCACTTTAACAAGATCCCCAGATGATTTGTATATACAGTACATTAATGTTTGAGAAGAAGTTTTGTAGAATCCTAAGTTGGCGAATTTACGAGGAGGGAATTAAACCCAGGAATGCTCTAGCAATGAGCTACAATCCCTAACCCTTTTAAATTTTTTATGTTGAGACAGGATCTCACTATGTTGTCCTCCTGCTTCAGCCTCCCAAGTCCCTGGGATTGTGGGCATGCACTACCACACCTAACTAGAATACTAATTATTTTCCCCACTGCAACTTGAGTGCAACTCAGTTTTATATTTTATTAGCTCCAACAGCTTGGTACTATATTCTCTAACTCTTGAGGATATACCTATTGCATCCTTGTCACAGTTGTGTGGTAGTGAGTATGATATAAGTGATACCTTTTTCCTTCTTTGTGTACTCTTATATTTCCTTGAAGTATACTTCCACTTTTGTTTTTATCTTCATGGTCCAATCTTACAGACTCCCAAATATTTATGTGAGTGAATAAAAGCTGGGTAAATCCTTTGTCGACAAATCATTTTCTCCTCTGGATCCTCTAAGTAACTTACTTGTATTTCACAAAGGATTTATTGATTTGTCTATTCTTTGCCTGAAGTAATAAACTCCTTTAGCTTGATTTAGAGCCAAAAGAAAAATTTAAAAACACCTCAGCTTATTCTAACGTATACCCAAATTTGGTTAAACTCTTGAGACAGTTGCAGCTTATCTTTCACAAAGTTCTATTTTAAAGTTATTGTAAAGAATCCTTTTTTTGCCTGTAGGTGGAGCTCAGCAGCTGCAAATTAATCACATAAAACAAATTGAGTCTTCTGCCCTGCTTGTTTTCAGCATTTGCATATTGCTTCATAATAAATGACTCAACAGTAACATCAAATGTAACAAGCAGACCAGATAGTCAGAAGTCAATTGTTGTGATGATTACAGTCATGAAAAGGCTATCTTTTATTGCATATCTATCATCTGTAATTTTATAATGATATTTTTCTAACTTTATTTTCATCAAATTGAAATATAAATCAAGGAAATCTTGACACATTCCCCTAAATCACAATCATTACAGATTTGGTAGTAATCTTTTAAGGTTCAGTCTTGGTTTTTGAACAGGTTCTGGTTTTATCAGTGATGTTCTATTTACCTGACATATTTAATTGACTGCAGCACTGTTTCTTTTTCATGAAACAACTCTCTTATTTGGTAAAATTTGTATTTTACTCATGAACTACGTTGAGTTGACTAATTATGAAGTATCCTACTATAATAACAGTAACAAGAGTTTAGATATGAATATTAAAGTTAAGGTTGAAGATTTTACAAATTGATTGCACTCTACATTATGGATCAGGGATAATACAGTCATAAATAATGTAGTTAAACCTTCTGAGGCTTGTATAAACACTTATGTGAGCTGCTACTAATTTTGGTCTCTCTCATCTGTCTTTGTTGGATTTGTTATATGTGACTAGGATTTCTTATTACACTTTGAATTATTTTTTTCTCCAGGATTTCTAGACCTCTCATAATAATTGATAAGCTTGCCTTCAGAGAAATTTTGAGTCTTATGCTTTATGTTTTGGTTTTGCTTATTTTATGGTCAGACTTAGGAAATATAGAATTGTTCTTAGTATATCAACTTGGTTTGCTTGATATTAAAAAGATCAGTATTTACATTTAAAAAATCTTAAAAGGTAGTATGTATTTTTAAATGATAGTACTAACTTAAAAAGTATATAACCAATAGTGAAATCCACAGATATTCTAACAAATCAATTTAAACCATCATCTTTAGGATGACCCCTTCTTTATCTCATCACAATATTTATAGGAAGGAATAAAATTAAGTAGGTAAGAGTGTTTCTATTTCTTTCCATCGCTTTTCCCCAAGATACTGAACTGAAGTGAACAGTTAAAAAGTAGAGAACTAGAAATGCAAGATCTATACACAGGGTAATTGGTCTGTAAATAAAGAAAATTTGCAATTTTTATTTGTTTGGTAGAGTGTAATAGTGTATTTTCAGGAAGTATTTGGATTTAACAGCAAATGCTAAACTTTAGACCAGTCTTAGTTTTAATGAAGTTTGCATGCTTGTACTAGAACTTGATTTTTTTAAAAATACATTTTCTCCTAACCATTCTATTCTTAAATATATGTTAATCTTCTTGCCAAGTGTGCAAGAACTATTATATGCTAGGTTCCAGGAAAATGAAATATAGGAAAAATGGTTTCTGTCTGGAAGTGTTCATAACATAGTTGCTGTGGTTTAAAATTATGCCCCAAAGTTCATGTGTGGGAAACTCAGTTCTCAAATCAACAGTGTGATAGGTAGAACCTTTAAGAAGTGATTAGTTCATGAGGACTCTGCCCTCAAGAATGGATTAATGTGATTATTATGGAAGTGAGTTAGTTATCTTGGAAGTGGGTTCCTGATAAAAGGAAGAATTTGGCCCCCTCCTCGATCCTCTTTCTCTTGTGCTCATGCACCTATATATTTCCTTGCCCTTTTTCCTTGCATTATGGGATGATTCAGCAAGAAGGCCCTTACTAGTTGTGGGCCCTTTGACCTCGGACTTCCCAGTCTCCAGAACTATAAGGAATAGTTCCGGCATATCCCTGTTCTTTTTAAGTTGCCCAGTCTCAGATATCTGTTATAGAAGCACAAAACATAAGACAGTAGTGTAAGAGTAGGAATTGTAAGCAGTTAATTACAGTTCAGTGTGAAAAGTGCTCTCTAGACACACATGCAAAGTATTAGGGATATTAGTAGGTAATCTATATTTCATAGAAAGATCAAAATTCCAGGTTAAAAAAGAGCAAGACAAAAACAGTCGCACGTCAATGATTTCATTTTATACACCCTTATGCTGGTAATGTAAATCGTATCTTAGCGCCAGTATTTAAAATGAACAACACTTTAGCATTGAGTTTAATTCTATTAATTAATGTTGCATAATCTCCCCATGTGGATTAGATGTTTTGGTTTATTGTCTTTACCTGCTATGGTAAGAATTTTGAAATAGTATCAATTATAATACAAACCACATCATAGTTGGTATTTCTGGCAAGCTTCCCTTTTTCTTCTGTTTGGATTTTTATAGCAAGAATTTTAGTATATTCGCAAAATGTTTCTTGGGCTCTTTGAAATAAAATGCCACTTTTAAAACGCCCAGTCAGTTCATTGAGAACCAGTTAATCCATATCCAAGGAATCACCTTCAAAATAAGACCAAAAAGTCCTTGAACTTCAGTTACAGAGTCCAGAAATATGATGACCCTGCTGTTTTTACAATTAGATTTTGTATGGCAGACAGGAAGCAGTGAAATGAACACATGGAGGAAGATTCTCATGTCAAAATGGACAAGAGGTATTGTCATCTCAGTAGAATATATTGATTTATATTACCCTTGAGGGTTATGATCTTTTAATCTCAGTTGTTTATAGGGAATAAAATTTTACATTTGAAATATATTGAGATTATGTACAGAAAAACATTGAGTTATTCATCATTTAATGAAGTGTTTTCTTCATTGGAACAAATGTATTCACATGGAAGAATTTTGAAAAACTCCTAGTATTCTTGCCTTTCTAGGTTGTACATTGTGGATTCACCTGTAAATTAAATCCACAGATATAGTTGAGTAAGATAAGAAAGAGAGGGGTCCCCAAGGTTCAAAATTCTTGTTTTGCACAAAATTAAAAATGCATGAAATTACACAAGGGCCCAAGGGACCTTTTCTCTTTTCTTGCCACCCTTCGGACATCACTTGGATTTTGCATATTCATTGAGACTCTCTCTCTTTTTTAAATTAATTAATTTATTTTTATTTTTTTATTTTTATAGACTTCATTTTGATTCATTGTACACATATGGGGTACAAATTTTCATTTCTATGGTTGTGCATGGTGTACATTCATATCATTCTCGTTAATCACACATGTACATAGGGTAATGATGTCTGTCTCATTCCAACATTTTTCATACCCCCACACCTCCCCTCATTTCCCTCTACATAATCTAAAGATCCTCCATTCCTCTCTCACCCCCCACCCCCAACCAGATTCTATATCATCATCCGCTTATCAGGGAAAACATTCAGCCTTTGTTTTTTGGGGATTGGCTTATTTCACTTAGCATAATCTCCAATTCCATCCATTTATCTGCAAATGCCATAATATTATTCTTCTTTATGACCGAGTAATATTCCATTGTGTATATATACCACATCTTCTTTATCCATTCATCTGTTGAAGGGCATCTAGGTTGGTTCCACAGTCTAGCTATTGTGAATTGAGCTACTATAAATCTTGATGTGGCTGTATTACTGTAGTATGCTGATTTTAGGTCCTCTGGGTATAAACCAAGGAGTGGGATAACTGGGTCAAAAGGTGGGTCCATTCCAAGTTAATAGAAGACAAAGTAGGCCTGAATCTTCATCATGTTAGCTTAGGATCAGACTTCCTTAACAAGACTCCCAAAGCACAAGAAATTAAAGCAAGAATCAATAAATGGGATGGACTCAAACTAAAAAGCTTTTTCTCAGCAAAGGATACAATCAATAATGTGAAATGAGACTCTCTTTTTTGCTAGACACTGTGCTAGGTTCCAGGCTACACAGATTAGGAAATCTCAGTCTCTTTTCAAGTTGTTTAGTGTCTAGTCAAGGAAGACAGTGAATAAATAAATAAGGAGTGTGAGGTATTCATAGATGCTCTAGCCAAGGAGTTATTCTATTATTCCACAAGTATTTATTCTTTGTTTACAACAGGACCAGGCTCTTTTGCCAGATCATTTTTGTTTACCAGTTTTAACTACACAACAAAGCTACAGGTATAGTGTGTATTGTTATACTTGTTTTACAAATAAAGAAAACTGGATTTTAAAAGGTGAAATGGCTTGTCTTATGTCCTGTGGTTAGAAAGTAGCAAAGCAGTACTTGAGCCTGTAGTGGTCTGATAGCTCTACAAAGCCTAGAGAGGAGGTTGGTCAGAACAAAATCATGTGTGTCCAGTTAAAGAGATATTTACCTGGAACATTTCTAGCAAAGGTGTGATATCATTTTAGATATATTACTCTAGATAAACATAGGGATGGATTGGAGGAAGGAGGGTAAAACAGAAAGAGAAACTAGTAGATTATAACGTTAGTCCAAAGAAAAGTAATAATGATCTAACTACCTAAGGTAGTATCTGTGGGGATGAATTTGAGAGATATTAAGCAAGTTGAATTATTAAAACTTGGTGACAGATTAGATGTAGGAGATCTGAAAGAAAAAGATATTCTAAGTGACTTCTAGGCTTCTGGCTTAAATGAATGACTAAGTAGTGATGACAGCACTGAGATAGGAACACTGGATGTTCCAATACTCCCCTTAGACATCTTCATTCTTGTAGTCCTTCCTGATCAACTTCAATATCCCTGCACATAAACATATATCCTGAATTGCTTCTGAGTCAGTTGCTGTCTTTATTAGTTCTTAGGTTATTATTGTTATTATTATTATTATGCTTTGCCCTTCACTTTCTCACCTGCTTTGGCACACTTCTATCCTTTTCACTCTCTCAGTTCAGTTCACATCAGACCTGTTGTGCTTCTTGCAGTTCCACATGCACACCAAGCTCATTTCTTTTTTGGGCCTCTGTACTTTGTGTAACCTCAGCTTAAAACTGTCTTCCCTGAGATATTTCTGGTAACAACTCCTTTTCATTCATTCCCTTGCACAAATACCTTATCAAAGAGACATTTTCAGACTACTATTTAAAAGAACTCCTTCCATCCCTATCAGGAATTCCTATTCAAGTGATGGAGGGACAGATTTATAAAATTTGTTTGACTTTCATGAAATGCGTATGTTAGGACCTACTCCCTTCCAACAAAACAAAACAAAACAAAACCTCATTCATTAGTTCTAACATGTGATTTAGAAATCAGTTTTTCTATTAAGTTTTACAACTTCTATAGAACCACCCTTATAATATTTTATCAATATTAATCTTTTAAATGAGAGGATTTTATTTCTTGGTTTTATTGAATCTTTGCTTTTACTTAAGGTTGTCTTTTGAAAAGTGGATAAAATATTCAGTAAGGACCTACTTTGAAGAGGAATCTCACAGAATTTGTCATGGTGATTTCTTACCTTTTCTTTTTGCCAATTTTAATATGTTAGTAGTATTTGATACTTCTCTGCCCACTCGTTTTTATTGTTTGGAGACAGCTATACCATATGTCTCAGCTCATTCAATATACATGTGCATATACATTGATTTAAATGTGTTTATCATTTAAATATACCTTTGTGAGTGTTAAACTTTGAATAGTATTTCCATTTTTACGTTGAAGTTTATCAGTGACTTTCTAGATTTTTAAATAAAATTTTGTTTTTGATTTATTTTTCTTCTACTCACTTAATTAAAAAATACCCTCAATATATTTTCCTGTTTTTACTAGTTGCTGATTTTGTGTTGTCTGCTTGGCATTTTAAAATTTATGGTTAGCTGCTTCTTTAGAGGTATCTTATTTAAACAGTTTCAGAGTTATATAATCATTATATTATAATTAATATATTATAGTAATTACATATTAATGTATAATAGTATATTAACAATTATTATATAATTAATCAAAATTAATTGGCAGGTTTCTATCCCTACCAAAATGTTCTTTTCTTACGGTCAAAGGCAGGTATTAATTGGCATATAAGCTTAAGTTGCTAAATCATTTCTTTTTTAGTTTGTATTCTCAATTCTAAAAATATATTAGATCAAAGGTATATATGTACTCAAGAGGTAGGAAGTTGGATTTGTTCTTTGCAATGTATTTGATTTTTTTTGATTCTATGAAAAAGTATTTTCTTAACTTTCAAAGTTATACAGTGAGTTCTTGCCAATTTCATTTCCTTTTAGATAAGTGTTTAGTTTTTTAGTTTTATTAATCATTACAAATTAATAGAAAATTTCCAGATATGGTTATTTGTTCACAATATTGACAGTAACTTGAAACATCTTGAAGTTCAGCATTGTTTAAGGGAGTTAAAAATAATAACTCTTGCTTTGGGTTAAAAATGTTCACACAGAAATCATGTAGGCCTGGGACAGAGTAGAGGTGTTTAGGTTCTTGTATTTTATACCATGCTGCAATTTGGTAAGACTTAGTTTTAGGTGAAGTTTGTATGTACTTACCTAGTCATCTAGAAAAAATACTATGTAGTTGATCTGTGAAAAACACATAGTATTATAGAACACGCAAATTTCTAATCCTGATGGTACTAGAGAAGACTCCAGAAAATGAAGGCCATTGTGACACTACAGAGTATTCAACAGCCTTCATTATTTGACTTTATGTTCATTGTAATATTCTTGAGTAGGATTTATCAGCATTCCAGTGAAGTTTTAAAAATTATGTTCTGTTCCCTTTATCGTTTCAGCCTATGCTGTATAGTATGGAAAGAATTTTGAAACAAAATGTACATACATTTTAATAGATATTTAAAGGTCTTTGCTCAGTTTTTGTAACCAATTAAATAAATATGTCACTTAATATTTTCCTATGTTGGGAGCAGAGGTAAATAAGATAAAGTTAAAAAGCAAGTTGGCATGTAGATTATTTTGTCTTTTTCAATGCTAGTCTCAGATGTTTGCAGAAGGCAATTGTCTCTCTAAGAAAAAGTGAGAGGGTCCCTTTTTCTAGCCAAACAGACTTAGATCAAACTGTGTTCACTATGTTAGAACAAACATAGTGAACTTACTTTTTACAAAGATACAAGATAATTCGATTGAAAAATAGTAGTCAAACTAAAAAGCTTTTTCTCAGCAAAGGAAACAATCAGCAATATGAAAAGAGAGCCTTCAGAGTGGGAGAAAATCTTTGCTACACACACTTCAGATAGAGCACTAATCTCCAGAATCTACAAAGTGCTCAAAAATCTTTACACCAAGAATACTAATAACCCAATCAATAAATGGGCCAAGGAAATGAACAGACACTTTACAGAGGAAGATCTACAAGCAATCAACAGATTTATGAAAAAATGTTCAACATCACTCGTTATAAGAGAAATGCAAATCAAAACCACCTTAAGATTTCATCTTACCCCAATTAGAATGTCTTTTATTAAGAATACACGCAACAACAGGTGTTGGAGAGGATGTGGGGAAAAGGGTACACTCATACATTGCTGGTGGGAGTGCAAGTTGGTGCAGCCACTCTGGAAAGCAGTATGGAGATTCCTTAGAAAACTTGGAATGGATCCACCAATTGACCCAGCTATCCCACTCCTTGGCCTATACCCAAAGGACTTAAAATCAGCATACTACAGTGATGCAGCCACATCAATGTTCATAGCTGCTCAATTCACAATAGCTAGATTGTGGAACCAACCTAGATGCCCTTCAGTAGATAAATGGATAAAGAAACTGTGGTATATATACACAGTGGAATATTACTCAGCCATAAAGAAGAATAAAATTATGGCATTTGTAGGTAAATGGATGATGTTGGAGACTGTAATGCTAAGTGAGATTAGCCAGTCTCAACAATCCAAAGACCGAATGATCTCTCTGATAAGTGAATGATGATGCATAATGCGGGGGGGAAGGGTGGCAAGAATGAAGGAAGGATAGATAGCATAGAGGGAAGGGAGGGGTGGGGTCGGGGTGGGGGGATAAGAATAATAACAGAATGTGACAGACATCATTGTCCTGTGTACATGTATGAATGCACAGATGGTGTGACTCTACTTTGTGTTCAACCAGAGAAACAATAGCTGTACTCCATTTGTGTTCAATGAGTCAAAAATAAATAAATTTTAAAAAAAACAAAAATAAAAATAGTAGTCTTGTCAACAAATGGTTCCAGAACAATTGTGCAAGTGCACGCGCACACATGCACACACACACACAAATGAACCTTGATACATGCTTCATATCTTATAAAAATTAATTCAAAATGGCTCATAGACCTAAATGTAAAGCTATTAAATGTCTAGAAGAAATAGTAGGACAAAATCTACAGTATGAACTTGGGTTTGACACTGTTTTTAGACCCCAAAGAATGAAGTATGGACAAAATGGATAAATTCTTAGACTTCATCAAGATTAAAATATAACTTTGGTTCCGAAAAAAATACTGTAAGGGAACAAATGACAAACCACAGACTGGGAAAACAACAATTACAAATCACATAGCTGATAAAAGACTTAGATCCAAATATGTAAAGAACATTAAAAACGATTAAAAAAAAACAGTGCTAAAAATGATAATAAGATCTGATGGATACTTTACCAAAGAAGATACATGAAGCAAGTAAACATATGAAAATATGTTAACATCGTTGCTCCAGTGGATCATTCTTGTAAGGCAAAACAGGATTTAAAGTTTTCTATGCACTGTTACATTTTATCATATGAATAAGAAACTAGGAATAAGAAGTGAATAAGAAATTAGGAAAAAAATGTTTAAAGCTTATTTATTTTAAAATCTGGAACTTAATTACTTTTCCCTGCAAGGAACTTAGAGATTAGATTCTAATGCTCTTAGTTTTGTAGTTTGCAGTAAATGCAGAAGTTGCTCACCTTAAAATAGGAGCCAAGTAGTACTGCAAAAAAGAATAGGGAAAGAATGATTGTATTATGATTGTACTGTATTAGTCAGGGTTCTCTAGAGGAACAGATTCAACAGGAAGTATGATTATAAAAATGGGATTTATTAGACTGGCTTACGGGACTAGAAGCTGGATAGTCCACAGTGGCTGTTTGCAGCTGGAGAGCTGGAAGAACCAGCAGCTGCGCAGTCCAAGATGCAGAAGCCCCAGAACAAGTAAGATCAATAGTGCTACTCTAGTCCAATACCAAGGCTTCTGGAAATTACCTGGAGAATCACTGGCAGAGTCTGCTTTGGAAGAGTGAAGAATTGAGTCCTGTATCCTCAGATGATTGAAGCAACAATCAAGAACTTGTTTAAGAAGAGCTGAGCTTGCATCTGCATCTACTTCCTTGTTCTTCTGACTTTTATTCCATCCTGTTGGGCCCTGCTCCCCATGCTTAGGGAGAGTCTCCAGTTCCTGTCCCACATTCCAGTCATTCCTAGACATGCCTTCATTGACACACCCAGAAGCCTCTTAATCATGGGCATCTCTTAATCCAATCAAGTTGACAATTTAAATTAACCATTACAATGACACTAGAGAGATTTCCAACTTGTCCACTATTGTATTTTCAAAGTTTAACTTACTCCAGATTACAGTTCCAGGGCAATTTGGGACTTAAACATATAAGTTTTACTTAACTGCCATATTATATGTTGCCTGGGATAAGGTTTACAAAATGAGATATTAGAATTGTGTATCAAGGATGCAGATAATAGGTGCAAGGGAATAGGTAAGAGATTGATTTCTGATAACTGCAGGAACTTGTGTACACATAGATACATGTTTGCAGGATTTGGTAGAAAATGTAAGACATAAATACTTAACACGTCATATGTATGTTGTAGGATGAAGTCTGTCCTGTGCACTGTTCTGTCCTCCACTGAGAGAGAACTTTTGGAAATGTGTATCTGGTATCTTTGACCCATGTTCCTTTTACCATTTCTGGTTTTGTCTTGTATATTTTCATTATTAACAACTCTTTGCTATGAAAAAAGGAAAGAAAGGAAAGGGAAGGGAAGGAAAGGGAAGGGAAGGGAAGGGAAGGGAGGGGAGGGGAGGGGAGAGGAAGGGAAGGGCCACGCATGATGGGCCTTCTGTGGTGTATTTGAAAACTGGACTGTGTCCTTTGAATGTTGAAGAACAATATAAAGATTAAAAAAATTGGAAAATGACATGATTAGGTTTTTATTCACCATTCATGGTATACAAGTTCACCATTGTAATGATATGGAATTTAAACTGGAGGAACCAAGATTAGAGTTTAGAGGGAAGGACATGATGAAACCCTAAACTAAGGCAGCATTCTGTTTGCTAGGCCCTTTGCATTCAAACATCTATAGTATCCATGTAGCAGATATAAAGATAAACACTACTCTTGCCCACAAAAAAAATTTCCCAGCTGAGCTAGATAGATAGCCATCTGTACACAATAAACTCTGTATGAAATAGAAGCTCAGAGAAAGCACAGTAGCTTCATGTAGAGGGACAGGCTAATTTTGATTTTATGGATCAGGAAGTCTGCATGGATGCAAGTAGATAGCATTAGTACTAGGCTTTGAAGAAGGGGTAGAGTTTGAATATGAGGAAATGGGTGGGAAGGGAATTTCCAGCAGAGGAAATTGAGAAAAGTACAGACTGTATATGAGGAACAATCTATTGTGACTAGAAGAGTTGGTGTGCTTGGAAATAAAACTGGAAAGATAGGTTGGGACCAGATTATGAGGTACTATACAGGGCAATAAAGTATAAATATAACTCCTTTTGATTTACTTATGTATTAAATCAAATGTACCGGTAAACATAGATAAACCTTTTTGAACTAGATTAAATGAATTTGAAAGATTCCTATGGATGAATATTGAATTTTCTACATTTGGGGAGAGGAGTAATATGAATAGGAAAGGTTGGTTAGATTACTATTTAATTGTGTTATTTTTCTTTTTATAATTGGAAAATGAATACCAAATTACTGTAGTAAATAAGTGAATAACTTAGGGAAAAGAATGAATGGCAAGATGAGAACAAATTTTATTTCTAGTACTGTCTTTTTAAAATTATACATAATATTCAATTTTAATAGCATCTTGTTAAAGTTATGCTTCCTTTCATTTGAATACATTTCTGTGCATGTATGTTTTTAAAGGCAAGAAGAAGCAGCCAAGCCACTCATAACATGAATATACATAGTTAACCCTATAGTATGCAGCTCCTTTGAAAAGTACTGTGCACCCAACAGTTATATGGATTGTTTCAAAAAGAAGAACACAAAGTTTACCATCTTAAACACTTATTTGAATAATGATTTTTACTCAGTGACAACAAGTGATCTATGAAGGTCACAGTAGAAATGAGATTTGAGTAAATCAACCTTTTTGAACCTGTTTTTCCTTATTTTTACATGTGATTAATACTTGCCCTTCCTATTTCAATAGGGTTTTGGTAAAGTTAATGAAATAATGTATGTGAAACTATATTTGAAATATGCCATTAAAGGCCCTTTGATGCCCACAGTCCATTTCTCTCATTAAACAACCACAGCAGAGCTCACTTTCTGGTACTCTCTTCCAGCCTTGACATATTTGAAAATAAAATGAAAATTAATTTGTTAGGTAATTGATCATAGTTATTGAGCATATGTGGCAATCATTTAAGGGGCTCTATGTATTTAAAAGGTAAAATATCAATGAAGTAGAAGAGATGAACCAAGTTCATGGGGATGATTTGGACAGACAAGTGAAGCCTATCCAAAAAATTATTGCCTGCCATTCTTCCTAAGCATCCTGGTTCTTCCACCTCCTACATCCTTTTCTTGACTTATAAAGATTGTAATTCTGCATCAGATGCAATAATTGTTCAAATCATGTTTTGTCCAATGAGCACATGAAATTACTTCAGAAATGAATACATTAGAAAAATATTAAATAGGGTATATAGACTTAGTAGGCTAAATTCATACAAAATTTCAAGTAAAATGTTAAGACAGATGAGGTTAAATAGTTTTTTCCTGAAGGTGTTTTTAAAGGCAGGTTTATACTGCCAGCAGCCAGAACCCAAATTGGAATAAGTAGAATGTATGTTTGATTTTGCTAGTAAAAGGAATGGTCATATCTAAGAAAATGTGTTTATTAATTTGTTACATTTTCCTTACATCATTAATTTACTATTTTTATTTCATTTAATATTGAGTATTTATAAGAATGAAACTATTATTTTTGAGAACATTTTGTTTATAATAAAAACTTTATGAAAACCTCATAAAACAAAAATAGCATGTATTTATAAATGTGATTATGGACATGTTCGCTTAAGGAAACAAATTTAAATGATAACATTCTAACTTTAGGTAGTGTATGCAACTGTTTTATTTTAGAAAGATAAATGTCCTTGCTAAAAATTCAGTGACATTTATTGCTTAGGAAAACATGTTGCTGTATGTTTTTCCATCTATGTGCTTTTTAAATATAAGTAACTACAGAAACATTTCAAAATCTCACTGAAGAAAACAAGCATTAAAATGCTATTTTTTAAAACAAAGTATTGGGAATAAAGTTCTCCTATTCTACTCTTGACATTGTGATTTTTGCTTGAATATTTACAATTTGCGAACTTGGATATGCCAAGAGTTTTAAGATAATAGTTTTAAAAGTCTTTTTCCTGTGTGGAACTTATTTATGAATGGAATATTGTTATGGAATGATATTACTTAATTTTCTGCATTGACTACATGGGGGATGATTAGTAAGCAGGGCTACTGAAAATGGTTTTATATAGGTTATGACCTTAAGAAGGGATTAGCTATGAGCTGTGAGTCTGAGCTGAAATCTAGTCCTCTGCACTGGTGAGGGACCACATCAGCCACAAGTAATGGATGCTGTTTTCAAATCCTTTAACTTAGAGAAAGTATGTTTTTGTTGTCATTTTTTTTTTTTTTTAGTCTGCTTATTTTTTGTTTCTCTAGAAGATATTTCTAGAGGGTGTGCTCCTTTTTAATTCACAAAACAATGCCTCATGTGCTGGCCTGTGGATAAATTTAAAAAGTAAAAGAAAATGAAAAGATAGATACGATGATTTGTTAAGCCAGTGGCTACAGCACAGCGACTTAGGTGTGACAGATTTTTAGTTAACATTAAGGCAGCTTGGAGACAATATGTTCAATGGAAGGAGTTGTAGGAGGGAGTTTAAGAACCAGAAGTTTAGATCTTCTATATCTTTTTTTCCCAGCGGTTTGACTTTGGGTGTTCTTTTTTTGAAAACAGAGAACTTGAACTGCCTTGATGGTACCCATCCCTCATATCTATCCCTCGACTTCTGTGAAACCTATATCTGGAATGTGGTAAAAAGGGCTGAGAATTTTCCAAATTGACAAATGTCATATATAATTCAAAGTCTTTGAGATAGCTATATGCATCTCAAAGCATGCCTTGAAATTAGGTGGTTTTCCAACTTCCTTCTTTCTACTTATTTAATTTATTCCTCTTACCCTTTCTCTTCTTCTTTTTTTTTTAACTTCCATGATGGTATTTTAGATAGTTGATTTTTAGATCTTTCTTCTTCTTTTCTAATATAAGCACTTAAAACTCTGAATTTCTCTCCAAGCATTGCTTTCTCTGCATTTCACCAATTTTTAGTATATTGTTTAGACCATCAATTTCATATGTTAACTTGGCTGGGTTACAGAGTCCAGTTGTTCAAACACTAATCTAGGTGTTTTATGAAGATATTTTGTAGAGGTGATCAGAGTCTATAATCAGTGACGTTAGGTCAAGCAGATTATTCTAGATAATCTGGAGACCAGATTCAGTCAGTTGAAGAGCAGAGCTGGAGGTTCCCTGAAGAAAAAATTCCATCTGGATAGCAGCTTCAGTTCCTGTGCAAAAAGTCTTCAACTTGTCTTTCCTGGTGACCTGCTTGTTACAGATCTCAGACCCAGAGTATTGCCTAGGTAGCACCCACAATTGTGTGAGTCAATTCTTTGCAATAAATATCCCATCCACCCCCCCTCCCCTCCACCCACACACAAACCCTACTGGTTCTTGTTTCTCTGATTGAATATCCTACTGGTTCTCTTTCTCTGGTTGAAATTGGACTGATAAATTGTGCTTTTATTTTTGTTCAGTTCAAAATATTTCCCCATTTCCCTGTGGCTTCTTCTTTGACCTATGGGTTATATAGAAGTGTGCTGTTTAATTTCCAAATATTGGGAAATTTTCCAGGGATTTTTCTGTTACTCATGTCGAAACTCATTTCATTGTGGTCAGAGGACATATTCTGTATGATTCCATTTATTGTACTCCTATTGAGACTTTGTTTTTTTGCCTGGCATATGGCATATCTTGGTACATGTCTTATGTGCACTTGAAAATTATGTATATATTCTGCCATGGTTATCTGGGATATTCTATACCCCCACTAAATTTGATGGCACTTTGAACCTGCATTTTAATGTTTAAATTATTATGGGAAACCTGCACATTTCCTTAATAAATCAATTTTTTGAGCGAATTACATTCCTAAAAACTGAAGGACTATACAGTAAGTTCTAACTTTATAATCCATCAATTATTTTAATTACTAAGTGAGTAGTTAATGTTTAATTTTGTTTCTGGCTATTGGTCAAGGTATAATGGACATGTTAGTTTATGTCTTCTGCTTTCAGTTTCATCTTGTATAGTACTTAGAACTATAGTTTCCTTTTGATGATCCAAGAATAAAATTCTAGTTGGTAAATTTTCTTGGACTTGTCATATTTAATTTTCTTCAGAATATTTCAGTATGTATGTGTGTGGCAATTTTGTTTTCTCATCCTAACAACTGAAAGTGAATGGAAATGAAAAATCAAATCAGTATATTCTTTTCTGGAGCAGGTTTCCTCCATCTTTAAGAAAATTGCAGTAACCAGGATTAAATGGCCTTTTGAATTTTCAATGTATTTTTCTTTTAAATAAGCACAGTGAAAGAAAATAGTTAAAAGTATCAGGTCTTTGTATTCTTTCCTCAGAAGATTTACCACATTATTCCTTTAAATAATATACTTGCTATCTGTGATTGCTTCATAATTTATGTAATACAAAATGTAACTTTCTATAATAAATGGGAAAATGTATTAGATAACCAGTGTTAAGTTTTAGGGAATTGAGAATATTGTTTGATATTTGGAATGGGCCTTAGAAGATCTAATCTGGTATCTCACCCCAGCTTCAGAGCTCATTTTATTAGAATTTATTTCATGTCATAAGCAATTATGCCATGTTTATGTAAGGCTTCTTTCCCATCTTGTCCTTTTGCCAATACCATTAGTAATTAAAGTAACTATAAAAAGGGAACTCATTTGTAGGAATCAGAAATATTTTATGTTTTTGTAGTGAAAAGAGTATTGACTTAGAGTTGAATACCAAGGCAAAATACAAGTTGTGCCAGTTTTTAATCAGTTTCTTTGAATGAATTATTTAACCTCTCTGATCCTCAGTTTCTTTATTTAAAAAATGAAATAAAAGTGCCCATTTTACCATATTGTTGTAACAATGGGTTGAGTTAGTAGGCATTCAATAAATCATAGCTATTTACTTCAATTATAATATTTTATTTTTGTTTTTAGGATACTACATTGTAAAGATATTCTGCAATATAGTTTCAGAAGTTTTCAAGTGATTCAGAATACTGTTCTGGTATATGTTATTTTTAAGAAAAAGTAGTTAATTATGATACATTTTTTAATAGTACAAATCATTTGTATTATGACTGTTTTCCCATTAAGTAGCATTTAGTCTCCTGCCCCACTTAATCTTCCTGTGCCAAATGTTTGCAGCACCTTAATAGAATTTTGGAAGTTTAAAGTTGGAAGGGTCATATAAGCCATCTTCTAGTATCTTAGCCCATTTGGGCTGCTATGATAAAATATCATAAACTGGCAAGCTTATAAATAACTGAAATTTTTTCTTACAGTTGTGGAGCCTGGGAAGTCCTGGATTTAGGCATTGACAAATTCCTTGTATGGTGAAGGCTTGCTTCTTTGTTCATTGATAGCCATCTTTTCCATGCATCTTCATATGAAGCGAGACCCGTAGATCCCTATATTTTATGAGGGCCTTAATCCTGTTTATGGGGGTTCCATACACAAGAACAGAAACATTCAGAGCATTGCACTCAGTTTTCTCATTTTTCACATAAAACTTTTGAGAAGATAAGTAATTTGTTGAAGATTCTTTTGCTACTTACAGTATAGGTAGTGCCACACTGAATGTAAATCTGTCATCCTTTTTGCTGTACTTTCTTCTAAAATCTCCCAAACCCCTCACCAGTCTACAACATATACTCTGAAACAGCTACTAAATTCACTCACATTTTCCTTACCCACCAAATTGTTTTAAAGAGGTACATGCAATGGAGGTCCCTCTAAAAAAATTAGGAACCACATATGACCTAGCTCTGTCATTCCTCAGTACATATCAAAAGATCTAAAATCAGCATACTATAGGGATGCAGCCACATCAATGTTTATAACAGCACAATAAGCAATAGCCAAGCTCTGGAACCAACCTAAGTGCCCATCAAGTGGACAAATGAATAAGTAAAATGTGGTATATATATACAATGTAGTACTGCTAAGCCATTAAAGAAAATGAAATTATGGCATTTGCCAGTGTTTTAGTCAGCTTTTTTGCTGCTGTGACTAAAAGGATATGACCAGCACAATTATAGAGGAGGAAAAGTTTATTTGAGGGCTCATGGTTTCAGAGGTCTTAGTCTGTAGAAGGCCAGTTCCATTCCTCAGGGCTCGAGGTGAGGCTGAATATCATGGTGGAAGAGTGTGGAAAAGGGAAACAGCTCACATGTTGATCAGGAAGCAGAGAGAGCCTCCACTTTTGGGGTACACATATGTACCCCAAAGCCACGCCCTAATTCCCACCTCCTCAGTCTACACTCTACCTGCCTCCAGTTACCACTCAGTTAATCCCTATGAGGGGAATAATTCACTGATTGGGTTAAGACTTTTTACAACTCAATCATTTCTCCTCTGAACCTTCTTGCATTGTCTTACAAATAAGCTTTTGGGGGACACCTCACATCCAAACCATAATAACCAGTAAATGGATAGAACTAGAGATCATCATTTTAAGTGAAATAAGCCAGCCCTAGAAAGTCAAAGATCAGATGTGTTCTCTGATATGCTGAAACTAGACCAAAATAAGGAAAAGAAGAAAAAGAAAAGTAAAGGGGCAGGGAATTCCATGAAAGTGGAAATCAATGAAGTAGAGGAAGGGGATTGAGAAGGAGGCAGGCAGGACAGGAAAAGGGAAGATTGATGGAATTAATTGGACCAAACTTTGCTGTGTACATATATGAGTATACTCCTTTGAACCTCACCTTCAGGTTTATCCACATGACACTAATCAAAAACAAAAACAAAAAGCTACGAATAAATAGGAGAAAGACTAGTAGAGTAGAGGAAAGGGAACAGAGGGATGAAGTGGGGGAGGGAGAAGTGGGGCTCCAGGGACTGAAATGAAGTAAATTAAGCTCCATACTGTATGATTATGTAATAAATAAACATGACTATTACATATGACTATAATGTGCCTTCAAAAGGGAAAAAGATACATGCAAGTAAAAGGCTTAGAAGCCACTGTTGAGTAGCTCTTCACATTAGTGGTCCTTTGGGATGTATGGTATATGAGGGATTGTTGCTTTGATCATATAAACAATAATACCAATTAGTATACAAAATGAAAATGTGATTTTTAGTATTTTTGTATTTATTTAGGGTAAATTCCATTACAACAGAATAATTAGGCTGTTATTTCTTATAAATGATTTTCCTTGATTTGGGTTTTCTAAAAACAAGCCTTACCCTGAATCCCCTGTGACTCATTGTTGTAATCTTTTACTTGTGAGATTATTTGTTAGGTTTAGGAAATTCAGTTTCCAACTTTAGAATTATTGGGTCAATGTCAGGGTACTGACTGACTCAACTTATGTGTGGATCATGTTTGTGCTTTTATTTGTATGTTATTTAGAATTTAAGAAAAATTTTCCTCTAGAAACAGTCTGTAATTGATAATTACTTTTCCCCAATTTGGGCAATTTAATTTGGAGCTATGGAACTTCACAAGGAAAAAATAAATGTCAAATATTAAATATGTAACTGTATTTGTATGCACATACAAATATGTTTGTGTGTATAAAGCCTATGAAATGTCATTAGAACTATACAGAAGGCCACATATACTTGATTGCTGAAGATATGTGACAATTTCATTGGCAAGTCTGAGGAAAGATCATGTAAATCAGTTTCTTTATTTTTTCAGTTAACATTTATTGAGCATCTGATGTGTGTGATATGTAAGGTTCTTATATATGAGCCAAATCTCTGAATAGAAGGTATATTATATGATGTGTCTTTATCAGTAATTACCTTTTATTAGAAGTAATGGTTTGTGTGCAAATCACACATTTGATTTTGTGTTCTTCCAATCATTCAGGATTGTTCAACTAGGTTTGCTGGCCATTCGTTTCTTATAGCTTTACAATTTATTATTACTATTTTATGTTTAGTTAAGATATTGCATTTTTTAAAATGTTGATAATTTCTTGAATTGTAAAATTATAATTGCTGAAGTAATTTTCATGTTTGACAGTATACTTTATTCTCAGTAGGTAAGTAGATATCTTGTTTCTAAATCCAAACAAAGCTATAGGAGATGAGCTACACTACTGTCTTGCCCCCACTTCCGTGTTTGTATATATGCAAGCTCACACGTGTCAAAGAGAAACACTGTAGTTTGGTTTCAACATTTTTTAAACATTTTGGTCTGAGGACCCTTTACATTTAAAAAATTATTAAGTACTCCAAGGAGCTTTTGTTTGTGTTATATCTATCAGTATTTGCTATATTAGAAATTAAAATTAAGAAAAATTTAAAATATGTAATAAATATGTTTAGAAATAGCAATAATAAATTCTATTAAATCATAAGTAAATAACATCCATTTTAGAAAAAATGACCATTTTCCCCCAAACAAAAACATTTAATGAGAAGAGTGGTATTGTTTTACATTTTTGCAAACTTTTTAATTGCTGGCTTAGTGAAAGGTAGCTGAATTCCCATATCAACTTCTTCATTTGATCTTTTGTATACACTGTGTTTTGGTTAAATTATAGGAAAAAAATCTGACTTTCCACAAATATGTAGTTGGAGGAGGAAGGAGTATTTAGCATACTTTTCAAATAATTATGGTTCTTCTTTTTTAAAATATATTTTTTAGTTGTCAGTGCACCTTTATTTTATTTATGTATATGCAGTGCTGAGAATCGAACCCAGTGCCTCACACATGCTAGGCAAGTGCTCTACCACTGAGCCACAACCCCAGCCCTGGTTATTCTTCTTTGATACCAAAAAATACTATCCTAAACCTCAACAGGTCGTAATTTCTTGTAGACTAGAGGCACTATGAAATCTAAAGCTAAATCAATAATGCCTTATGTTAGATTTCATTGGTTTATTTTACATATGGAGTAAATCATTTCCCCACACATGATCTTGTACTATTATGCATTGGTCATTTGGAAGGTACTGATTCATCAAGTTATATAGATCTTCCAAATGTTACTACATTTTATTATATAAAAATGACATTTGTTAAAATTATCACTGATCTCCAAATAGTCTTCCAATGTTTAGTCAGTTTCACAATAGTTCTTCCAGGTTTTTAAAAATTCTAATTTGTGCTTAAGTGCTCAAACTTTATCATTGTCAACACGTATTTTCAGTCTTCCTTGAAGCGAGAGACTCACTGTTACCAATTCAGAATTAACAAAGTTTGTCAGTTGTTCTGTCAAATTTCAGGTGTACCATGAAGAAAACCTGACAGTTGTAGCTCACAACTTGAATAATTGTACAAGTGTTTTTCCTCCAGATAACTCTCATACTTGTGCATTTGTTCAGTAAAAGAGTTTTACACATACTTCTTTTATCACATAGAATATGTACTCCAAGGTTGAAATTTCTTAAAATTAATAACTTCTACTCTGTCGTTAGGATATTCTTAAGTGAAACTGACTTTTAATTCTTTTTTTTTAACTGTGGGTGCCTGGGAAATACAAATACAATGAGTTCAAATACAGTTTGCTGCCCCTGCTCTGATTCGTGCTTCAATTCTAGCAGTTTTATTATTAAATGATTTCAATCTTATGGTCTCTCTGGAAATGGTTTCAGTACCTTCCAGAGTCCATGAGCCATACTTTCAAATAACTAGTATAGTCATTTAAGAATATAGAGCACCTACTCCAGCCCCAAAGGTATCTGGCTTTGCCTCACTGTAAATTCTAGAGATCTAAAGCAAGTATTTACCTTAGGTTTCCTATTTGTAAAGATAACTTATAATAGTACTATATAGGATTAGTCTGCAGACACTGGGCATGGTGGTGCACCCAGCCACTCAGGAGGCTGAGACAGGAAGATTACTGGAGGCCAGGAGTTTGAGGCCAGCCTGTGTAACCTAGCAGGAGTCTAGCTCTTAAATTTGAAAATATTAATAATAATAATAATAATGTAGATTAAAGAAACTCTGCAAACAAATGCAGTGGGAAACTAAATGAACTTAGAATCGGGATTTTAAAAAAAGACTTGGATTGGTGTACAAATGAATGAACTAGTATATATGTAAAGCTATTAAGATAGTGTCTGGTATAAAGTAAGCTTATATGTTCACAAATTATATTTTGTACTATAGATGCACACAAACACACATATATATGTATTTCATTAACTCCGGATATTTTGAAAACATTCAGATTCATCTCACTGCTCATATTTAAATCAGATCAGATGAATGACACATATTTTAGTTAGAAAGACCCTTGGAGAGTTCTTTGTGTATCTTGTTTGACCACTTTAGGTTGTCAAGAGTATACTTTGAATTGCTTTGATAGCAGTGGTAGGAGAATAAATGTTATCTTTATAGCTGGTTTCTCTTACTGATGTACCTACAAGATGATTCCTTCTATAGTTTAAATGGCTTTGGGAGGTATTTGCAGTGTGACATAAAAGAATTGTTAGATTGTTTTGGACTTTAGTGTTGGATGATGACACAACTTGACTAATATTAAAAGTTAAACAACTACTGTACTGCTCTCTACAGGCTGTTGCTTTCCATTCATTTATTCTTTGCAACCTGGATTTATTTACAAGTTTGTGCATGCTCAAGTAGTTTTGATTCTCCTTTCCTCTGGGCTTTATCTAGGGCTTTGTGCTAAAAGATTAGTTATTATTTTTGCCACATAGTGTAGAAAGATAATATTGAGTCTTTGAGTATAATCAAAATTAGTCTTTCCTTGAATTAATTTCATCATTTATTCAGGCCATACAAACTATTGATTGCTTCTATCTTTCTTGAATAGTTCTGTCAGAATTTCTGACTGAATGTAAAAGTAAATTAACCATACTTTGGGGTCCAACAGGGGCTTTTGTGCTGTTAATTAATCACACTAGATGAAATTATTCTGTTAGAATAGTAAATAATAACGAAGATTACTTAAGCTGATGTAACATCCTAAACATAAAATGAAGGGGAAATCAACTGTGAGTTTTTTAATGGAGGCCATCTCAAAATTTGTCCTTCATTTGTAAGAACCAATGTTATCATTAATATTCAAGTTGTGCCTTTAAATAAACTAAGTTGAAATTAATTTTTTGAAAAATCTCTAGATTTATTGAATTATATCTGTTTGAATAACAGTGTAATAAATTTAACTTTTTCCTGCTGTCTTTGGAACCCAGAACATGACCCTGTACTTTTTGATCCAAACTTTAAATGAACTCTTCTGTAAAGCTCTGCTACTAAGTCTCATACTATCTCTAAGGTATTCTATGTATCATAAGCACAAAAGAAACTTTTGTTTCTTTCTTTAATATTTTAAACTGAGTGAACTTTGATGTAATTTTTTAGGTCCATACAAAAGATTTGGAGTAATTTCATATTTTTTTTTTACCTCATGTTTATAATTCGGGGTTTGGAGTTCTATGAAATTCCTTTCACTCTAAATTAGGCTAGATGATAGTCACTCTTTTTAGTCTGGCCAAAAGGTAATACTCAGTGCAGTGACACCTTCAAAAGGAAAGTAGAGAGATTTCTAAGTATAAATCTTTATTTTTACTGATTTTGTCCTTCCTTGTATTTTCTGCTGTTTGTTTTGTTTGAAACAAACTGAAGTGTTCCTTTGTAGACTTCAAGGACACATATGTGTCCTATACCTACGGTCCAAAAGTTTCCCATTCCTATGCTTATATTATGCTATTTCTTCAGGCTTTTGTACACCTAAGCTCTTAATCCTTTCCCCTGAGCCATCTCCAAAAGCAAACTTCATATTTGGTGAAGCAAGAATTGTTTCTGAAGATTGTCCTTGGATTCAGTTGTAGAACAGGAAAAGAGTTTGCAATTCTGGGAGTTCCCCTGGCTCCCACCGCCAAAACAAGTGAAGGGTTCTGGAGTCTGCATCGATCCCCTCTTAATAGCATAGAGACATATCTTTTAAAATCTGAATTCACAAAACAGAAATGAAGAGCACTATGAAAATGTGTATTTTCATATGGGTTTTAGATTAATAAACATAATTTAATTTATTTTAATGAATGAAATGATACCTTCCCAGGTACATAATTGTAGACTGAAGAAACTTTTCTAATAACAGAATATTTCCACAAAAATTCTTAATTGTGCTTTAACATAGTGTTTTTAAATAGCGAAGAACTTCTAACATCCTAATTGGAAATTTTATTTTTCAAAAGTTACTGAAAATGACTATTTTTCTATCTAAACTAAAAGATCTAAATCACATTTTTAAAAGGATTGTAGGTAAATCAGAGTTCTCTTTACATGCATGTTCATAAAACAGATGTAATCCTGACTATAGCTGTCTTATGCATTCAAACTGTGTAGATTGCTGAACATTTGGCAAAGATAATTATACACTTTGGCTTGGGATGTGGAAACAGCAAACTTTTCCACTTTCCATTATGTAAATTAGCAGTGGAAATAGCCGTATATTGCTCTATGATGTTATCTTGCTAAATATAGGTAACTCAGATTCATTCCTGTTAGAAGGAATAGTTTGTCACAAACTGATGGTGAAATTTTTAGTATAATAAATGTATTTGTTCATCATACGGGACATTCAGTCTCTTTTAATTATTTTTTCCTCTAAACATCTAGAGGATTATAAATTTTAGCAAAAATTGGTGACTTTTATTTTTGACCTTTATATAATTTTTATGAGGGTGAGCACTGCACAGAAGAAAAAAGATCTTATGAATACATTGTTTCTATATCTTCTTATTTATTTATTTATTTATTTTTTATTTATTATTTGTACAGACTGCATTTTGATTCATTATAAACAAATGGGGTAAAACTTTTCATTTCTATAGTTGTACATAATGTAGTTTCACACCATTCATGCAATCATACATATACGTAGGGTAATACTGTCTCAGTCTACTATCTTTCCTTCCCCCACCCCCTTCTGCCCCATTTTTCTCTGCACCATCCAAAGTTCCTCCATTCTTCTCTTGCCCCACCCCCACCACCTCCTCCCCTTCTGTATCATCATCCACTTATCAGAGAAAATATTTGGCCTTTGGTTTTTTGGGCTTGGATTATTTCACTTAGCATGATATTCTCCAGCTCCATCCATTTACTTGCAAATGCCATAATTTTATTCTTCTTTATGGCTGAGTAATATTCCAATGTGTATATATACCACAGTTAATTTATCCATTCATCAATTGAAGGGCATCTAAGTTGGTTCCATGATCTAGCTATTGTGAATTGAGCAGCCATGAACATTGATGTGGCTGCATCACTGTCGTATGCTGATTTTAAGTCCTTTGGGCATAAACCGAGGAGTGGGATAGCTGGGTCAAATGGTGGATCCATTTCAAGTTTTTTGAGGAATCTCCATACTGTTTTCCACAGTGGCTGCACCAATTTGCAACTCCACCAGCAGTGTATGAGTGTGCCTTTTCTCCCACATCTATGCCAACACTTCTTATTGCTTGTGTTCTTGATAATAGCCATTCTAATTGGAGTTAGATGAAATCTCAGGGTGGTTTTCATTTGCATTTCTCTAATACCTAGAGATGATGAACACTTTTTCATATATTTGTTGAGCACCTGTATATCTTCTGTGAAGTGTCTGCCCAGTTCTTAGTTTAATTTTGACAACAAAATACATAGACATTAAATTGTATAACTCAAGAAGATTTTTAAGAAAGCAGTAATTTAGTTTATAAATTATATCCCACATACATTTTTACAGATTTTCAAATATTATGTTCAAGTAAGTAGTTATTACATTTAAGTCACTTGGATGACATTGTATTATTTTTTCATGTTCATAAATAATAATGATATCACTTAGTGAACTTTCAGCAAATGGCTTACAACTGAGTTTAAATATTGCTGAGGCCCCAATTTTTCTCAAAGTGCTTAGACGTGCCACACTTTTGAGGTAACCTAACATTCATAAGTGGCTCTAGGAGACAATGGATGGGAAAGAGAAGAGAGACAGATCTCAAGGCAGTCCAGCACACAGAACACTGATTGTTTGCCTGTTGCTCGCTTTACAGAGCATTATATTATATATTACATTTTTGGATTTCATTTTACTGTTAATGTTTTTACTTTCATTCAATTACTAATTGACAGTTTCCTCTGTGAAGATGTTTTTGCCATTCTTGGAACCACATAGAATTTTCCCTTTAATCATACTGTTTGTAGAGGTCCCAGGCATGTGACCTTTTTTTTTTTTTTTTTTTAAAGAGGCAGATTATTTCCTACTTTTAGTATGCGGTTAAAGTGAGTTGGCCCATTCACATCAAGCCTAATTTGATGTGAGTTAGTATGAACCTTTGACAAAATCCATGGTTTAAAATTTAGACTGGAAGGAGACAGTAAATCTCACTGTTTAAATCACCCAACAGAGTAACAGTACTGTTTGTAACATTTCTCCAGTCTTCATTCCTAAATCTGTTATTCTGTGATGTAAAGCTTGGTTACTTTTCAGTATTTTTAAATTTGTTTGCAGAAGGTGGAGCCCAGAAAATGTGCCCATCATTGAGTGCTCTAAGTTTAGCTAAGGAAAGCAAGGCTGCTGTAATATTTCTATTCCAAAAGAGTTGTATTTATCTGAGTTACAGGACTGGTTTACATAAATGAGAAACTAAGATTTTCCATACACCAGAAAAAGTTTCAAAAGGATGGCTTTTGTGCTTGCTACTTCATATCCACCAAATGTTACAAACAAGTACTCATGTCTGCAGTAGGTCATTTGTGGGTGTGCGTAATTGCGGTTCACAAGTCATTCAAGCTCAAGTCTTTTCCAGGTACCAATGAGAAATGATCAGGAAAATTAGTGTTCCATCTGCATTTTTGGAGCAAGTTCAGCTTTTAAAGTTTATGAACTTATTTTTTTGCACAAAAGTAAATATATCAGAGGGTCTGTTTTTCCAGAAAGGAATTCCAATAATTTTGATGTGAAACTGAAGTATTGTAATCTTTATCATATATAATTACTTTTTTGGTTGTTGGAACTTGGGTTTAAAAATGTTAAGATCTTCAGTAGTCTACTTTATTTTAGTTACTTTTTAAAATAGAACTTTTGTACAATGGATACATTTTTTAATGTGACTCCTTTGCTTACTTGGGCTACTTAAGTGTCAAATTTAGTTTCAGAACTCATGAGAAGAGTTTGATCATTCTTTTTCATGGAGAAACCAGAAAAGATTTCAATGAAGTCATTGTGTTTAATGTCTATCACTGCGAAGTAGCAAAATACTTGTTCTTGATGAGGCCAGTTAAAAAGAAGTCCAGACTTGAAGAAATCCATTTTGCAACAATATTTTCCATTTTTGACACTTAAGAAAAAAGAGAGAAGGAAGAAAACTACCTTACAGGAATCTTTCTTATTTAGATTATAGAAATTAGATGAAATTTTGCTAAACTTGTTCCAAAATATAGAATTTGAAATAGTTGTTGCTGTTCTAGAAACCCTTTTCCTTTCTGAGTATTTTTGAAGTTGAAAACTTAATAGTATTTTTTGGAGAAGGCATTTTAACCTTTCCAGTTTTGTGTATCATTTCTAAAAAGTTGAAGTATACCTCAAAAAGCACCTAACCCTATATTTTTCCTGGAAATTTTTGAATATCTACATTTATTCCAAGCAAAAGCATTCTCTACAATTAGAATTTTTCATAGAATTGATTTCTTCCTTAGTAATTAGCATGCTTATTCAGTTGAGGTGATTAGATTGCCTTTGCTATTTTAGTTTTTCTCTAATCCATGCACTGGGTAGTTTATGGATTGACAGGTAGAGAATATATATACTTATATACACATTTATGCTTTTAACTTTATTTTCCCAATTAGCTAAAAATTCAGTGTTTCATCAGGAGTCAGGGTAGAAGTAAATGTATTCTATCTCATCACTTTCTCTTTGCTTCTAAGAACCTTAATAGGGATAAACAACGGCTAATAATAGTATACAAGCAAGATAGAATTCCTGAGTCAGGAAAGTTCATGTCTTACTGTCACTTACTAAAAGAGCTAACAATCTGTGAACAATTCAATTTTCATCAGGATTCCAGAAGAACTTGAACTAACAATCTGTGGGCTTCCTTTTAAGGGAATGTTTATAATTACCAGACTTTCCAAGTTCTTGAACCAGCAACAGCAAGGACACTTTCTCATCCAGAGGGAGAAAGCAGAATTAATACCTAGGTATCCTCTGCTTCTAACTTAGAAGTGTTCTGGAAAGCCTATTTCCCCATAAGCATTAAAGCTAAAATTTATAACTCTGAATCTTAGAGTAACCAGTAAACTCTTGATTTTTTTCATCAAAGAAAAGGAACTGAGTAGATTAATCTAAGTTGACCAAATTTGTAAAATCATTTATGTTTGGATTTAGAATGATTTTTATACTCAGGTCCAAATGTCATATCTGTTTAAGGAATTTATGAAAAACAATGTGTCATACTATGAAAACTTGACCCAAGAGGAACAGAGAAGCTGTCTGGTCTATCTCTTTTATTGATAGGGAGAGTATCATTCAAAACAGTGGAAAGGTGGATCATTTTCAAAAATTTAATTTAATCCTTTTCTAAATGCTTAATTGCTATGCCTCATATATACTAAGTGCTCAGAAAATGTTTATTGAATGAATGCATAAGTGAAGTTCATGTATATATTGAGTACATTCATTAGGCCTTAAGTGTGTTAGGTACACAGAAATTGAGATATGAAGACACAATCTTGGTTCTTAAAATAATTACTGAGAAGGGACATTCATTCATTCTTCATCTACTGTATACTGAATTATGTTCACCCTGTGAAGTTTCCAAGGATGAAGAAGATGAGGGTTATAAAGAAGTAATGAGGCCAGGGGTGGAAGTTGATCAGTATATAATGTAGGTAGAAACAGTAAATTTAATACAAGAATAGTTGACTTTTGTGAACAAGGAAAGTGTAACGGAATAGGTAGCATTTAAGGGGTTTGAAGAAGTAACTGGAAGCAGGAAGCACAAAGCCTAGTGAGAGGAGGGAATTGGGAAAGGCTCAGCTATCTCCATAGACAGATAGTGGGAAAAGAAGTGTTGGGCTGGAGTTATATATCTTTAGGCAGACTATTTCAGATTTCTTTGTGGTTTAGTCAGCTATTTTGCTGCTGGGACTAAATGACCTGACCAGCACAATTATAGAGGAGGAAAGGTCTATTTGAGGGCTCACAGTTTCAGAGGTCTTAGTCTATAAAAGGCCGGCTCCATTCCTCGAGGCTCAAGGTGAGGCTACACATCATGGTGGGAGAGGGTGGTGGAGGGAAGCAGCTTACATCATGATGATCAGAAAGCAGAGAGAGATCGCACTTGACAGACACAAATATATATATATCCCCAAACCACACCCCAATTCCCACTCCTCCAGCCACACCCTACCTGCCTCCGGTTACCACTCAGTTAATCCCATCAGGGATTATTTCACTGATGAGGTTAATACTCTCAAAACCCATTCATTTCTCTCCTGAACCTGCTTACATTGTCTCACACATGAGCTTTTGGGGGACACGTCACATCCAAACCATAACACTTTGGGAGTCTCTTTAAAGTTTCTGAGTGCCACTTTAATAATATAGATTATGGTGGGGGAAAACTGGAGGCAAAAATCAGTTAGGAATCCCTGGCAATTATATAAGGAAGAGATTAAAGCCCTTGAAAAACCACAGAAAAGTAAAGATGGAAAAGAGTTGGTGTGAAAGAAGAAATGGCAACTGGATATGGCAACCAAATGAGTCAAAGAGGACTCCTGACACTTTTTGTAAGGGACACGGTAACTTCTTGAGCAGGGTCATTTGTGGCACAAGACTGTGAATTATAAATTCCCTTAGATCTAGTCTCCAGGGCTTTCTTTGTGAGGAAACTGTTGCAGATAGGCCCCCTGCCAGGGACATAGCCCTTTAGGCTTGCCCTCTCCAAAGCCAAATTTCTGAGTCTGTGGCTAGGACTTAGAGCAGAAGAGTCAGTGTGGTGGGAATAGTGGCAAGAAGTGCCAAGCAGCAAAATGAGCTCTGCAGGAGCTGAGATGTTCAGTAGTAAGAGCTGGATAGGAAGGATTCATTATTGTACCCAATGTCCGAAGGCATCCCAGGGACTGTGCAGGAGATGGCAGAACATGGAGTTGATTGTTGTTGATCTCTGTATATTTTTAACTTTCCCCTACTTTTCACTAAAAACATAATATTTATTCATGAGGGACATTTTGGAAAACAGGGACATGTGAAAAAGAACAGTTCTTGCTGTCTATAAAAAACTGTTAATATTTTGCCACAAATGCTACTAATCCTTCAATGAATCAGTTTTTTTTTCCAACTGAAAGTAACAGCATATACCATATAAAGACAAAAGGGCTACTATGCTTTATGCTTGCTTGTTATTATTAGTTTATAGCAAGTAAGACAGAAGTCTGATCTACTTCTTATCTATATAAAAGAGCTTATCATTGTTGGGGAGCTGTTTGAGAAGGTTAAGATGGGGAGTAGCATGACAGATTTACACTTAAAAACAAATTCATTTCCTTTTTTTTTTTTTTTTTAAATTTTTGGCCTCAATGTGGACAATAGATCAGAAAAGACTCCAACACTTAAAGCCTAAAAACCAATTCCAAGGTCAAGTCATAAGGGGCTAATCAGAGCATTAGCAGGGGGAGTAACAGAAATTTGAAAGCTTTATGGGAAAGAATTGGCAGAATGTGGTGATTGATAAGTTGTGGAGAAGGAAAAATACATTGTACCATCTCAATTAGTTCTCTCACAGGAACCTCAAGTTCAACAAGTCCAAAACAAATCATAATCATTCTTACCAAATATACTCCCATCCTGGATTGCCTCTCTCATTGCCTCTCTTACTTACCTTAATTACCCAAGGTAGAAATTTGGAAGTCATCCTAGACTGTTTTCTGTAATGTCTACTTCTATATGTAGTCAACCACAAAAACCTGTCAGATGTGTTCTACTTAAATCTTTAAGACCCATTTCTCTATATCTTTATTTCTACATTGTCATCTTCATTTGCCAATTTCAGGTATTTATTTCTGACCTAAAAGAGTGATTGGAAAATTACAGAGTACAAACCAAATCTAACCTGCTGCCTGTTTTTGAAATAAAGTTTAATAGAAAATAGCCATGTTTTCTTAGATTATATCTTAGGTATTGCAGCTCTTGTGCTATAATGGCAGATATGAGTAGTTGTGAGCAAGATCATGTGACCTACAAAGATTAAAATAATTGCTATCTAGTCCTCTATAGAAGGTTCGGTGGTCCCTGGTTTGTAAATTATAACATAACTGGTTGTAGTATCATAACATAACTGGTTTTCCTGTATTCAGTCTTTAGTTGGCTTTTACTGTTGATGGGGTGCTTTTACTAAAACATTATTCTACTCGCATCAACCCCCCCTTGCTCATATTTCTTTAATGGCTCCCAACAGCCAACAAAATTCAATCTATAGCTCCTGAGCATGAGTTCTTACATAGTTTTTCAAATTCTAATTCTTCCTCAAAATGCCTTTGCCAATAAAGTTCTTTGTAATGGTTCATTTTCAGTGGAGTTGCCTATGTAAGAATAGTTGATCTGTATTAATATTATGAGGTTTAATCTTTCAAGGTCTTACGTGGAGTTTCCTGGATGAATATATGTTGTCATTAAATAACATTTTTTAAAAAATTCTAATCTACTGGTTGTTGGTTGTATGTGTCAGTAGGAAGGAAGGTAGTATTATTGCCAAACATTAGTTTTACTTGTTCAGCAGAAACTCTAGGGGCTTTTTAAAGATTTTAACACTTCCAGCTGTTCATCTTTATTTTGCGATTCTAAAAATACCACTACTATATATTTTCAGGAAACTCAGAGGGCATTTCATTGACATCAAGGTTCACTATGATAGAAAAAATTAAAGATAGCAATTTTCTCTGCAAGAGAAAATAAAATCAAAGATTTGCTACATATATTTGGAAATATTGATTGTAATATGTCAATTCTAATTGAATCATATTGAGTTTATATTTTTAAGTGTTAAGATATTTCATTTTCAAATTTAGTCATGAATAAACTCCATTAATGATGTGATTCCCTAGAGAGACTGGCAATATTCAAAAATTAGTCCTTAACCCCAGTAAAACTATGTAAATGTTTTGATGTATCTGCATCTTGTAGTACTCTAATTTAGGGAAAAATCTTATTTTTTAGAAGAAAAACTGAAAGGAACTGATATTTTTTATTTGAGGAGCATCACAGACACTTCAAAAATTTATTTCCTTATATCTTCCTAAACATTAACAGAATTTTTTATAATATTGGAAAGTCAAGATGGAAACAGATATAATCATTTGAATACCTGCATGATTTTTAAAAATAATATGTATGGAAATCAAACTTACCATGATTTAATGTAAATGCCAGTTAAGCAAAAGATACAAAGTAAAAAGCTTTGCTTATTTTAATTGAGGATTTACTGAATACTTAATAAGCATAAGGTAGTATGGTAGATGCTGATTTATTCAATACTTTACTGAAAACTTGATCACACTTAATTTTTCCCACTTCTTTTCTATTTTCAGATGAATTCCAACCCTTTTAAGAGCTTATAAAGTTTCAAATAAGTCCTTGAGATCAGACTTTTTAAAAAGTTTATAAACAACTCTTTCAGCACATGGCATAGCCTATCAGTATAATTTAGAAAACATGATATTATTACTTAAATTACTTTTATATTCAGAAATAAACTTCTACTAGTATTAAAGCTAAAGAGATTTTCTTAGAGATGAAAACATAAAGAAGTGATTGGAATGCTTTAGTAGTTTAGTATTTATTGCTAACAATGCCTAGTGTTAGTTCGTGTTTATGTATATACAAATGAACCCAAAGATCACAGTGACTGAGAACTTTTTAATCACTTTAGGTTGTGTAAGTGAACAGTTAAATCAGTACAAATGAAACTGAAATAAACAGTTACTAAGAAGATATTATGACTCTATCCTAATCCTTAGCCCAAAGCATTTTTGGTAACAGCATTTATTAGATGTATGAGAGCTACATAAGGAAAACTAAGAGCCAGACCGTATTTCAGAGTCTGACCACAGGTGATTCAAGAAGTAAAACCTTTTAGTTATTAAATTAACAGCTTTTTTCATATTAAATAGAAAATCTGAAATTATAAATGACTTCAAATAAATGAACATTTATATGAAAACTTCTAGTTATAACAACTTGAATTCTTTTTTTAAAGAGAAAATGACTTAGAATTGTATGAATCCTGTGGCTTATCCTTTATGGCATTGGGGTAACAGACTTGTTGACAAAGAAACTGTACACTACGACATGGCATTCTCCCTAACCCCTTTACATTGAAAGTGTTCACCTGAAAGAAAGACTAAATGATTTTTGTCCTACCTAGAACTTCTAAGGACAGAACCAGTGTCAGTGAATGAAAGTTACTAAGAGGTAAATTGGGACTCAACACTATGGACAAACTTTCTAATGGATAGATCAGGACCAAAATGATGAAGCTGCTGTATCACAGTGTAGTCCCAGTTTTAAATAGGAGTTATTGGTCCTCTGTCAGCAATGCTAGAGGGTGGTATTTTTCTTTGTAGGCACAAGAAATAAACTTTATAGATGATTTTAGCTCAAAGGATGAACCTTGGCCTTCCCTATGAGAGAGTGGTTTAAAACTTTCGGACCTTATTTTAGCATATCATCAAGAATCTAATTTACTTAATATTTGTTGAGTACCTATCACATTATCACATGCAAAGTATTGACATAATCTCCCCCCTCCCCATAATACACTTTTTAAAACATTTTTTTTTTATTTTTAATTGTGGTAAAGTACACAAAATATAAATTTATGGAGTGGGGAGCAGACCACCACACTTCCAGCCAAGGTCTTAGGGGAGCAGATCTTCCTCAGAATGGCCCTTTGTGCTACAAGTGCGGTGGGCTCTGGGCCCACGTACTGAGGCGGCACTGAGTGACTCCCCCAGTTGCTGGACTCTGCCATCTATGACTCCAGGCCTTCAGCACCCACCCACTGTGGTACAGATGTTGCTGTGATGGTGGAGAATCTTCTCCCCTGGCCTTGGTCTGGTCCTTGGAGTCACAGAGAGTAGACTTCCTGTGCCAAGCCACCTGACCACCCTCCAGCACTTGGAGGTAGTTCTCTGAGCCCTGCCTCCTCCTGAGGACATTGAACTCCCCTCCTTCACATATTCTTTCTTGAAGACCTGCAGGCAGCTCACTATCTGTGGGTTTGTGTTAGTTGAGCAGTGCCCCCATGCCAGCCTGGGAAAGTGTCCCGTCTGCAAAATGGGACGTAGGCCTTTCTGTAGGGACTCAGTGATCTGAGTGCTGCTCCCTCCATACAAAGGCAGGCATGTGATGAATGCCCAGATTGCCCCCGCTGATCCTGCCCATCACCACTTGGGTTAAAATGTGGTGCTCAGCAATAGGTGTTGGGTTTAGGCCCTGGAGCATGTCTCCCTTGGTCCCAGGTCCCAGCCTGTATTCACACTGCCCAAATTGTACCACTGGCCACAGGCTGAGAGTCCATCCTCTTTTGTCTGTATCTCTGAACTCCTATGCAGACTTGTCAATTTTTAGCCCATCTTTTCAACTGCCAGATCCCATTCAGATTATTCAATCTATGTATACAAGAGACCCACCTTCTTTGCCTTTAATAAAGTTGTGTTTGTTTCCAGTGCTAGAGATGAAACCCAGGGTCTCATGCATGCTAGGCAAGTGCTCTGCCATTGGGCCATATACCCAGACCACAAAAAAAGTTTTTTATTGGAAGATGAGTTAACAAAGCCCAAGAGAAAGCCCTGTGGTCCTCCAGAAATGACTGTGGGTAAGCTCTGAACAGACTGATCAGCTTTGGCAGCTGTGTCTACAGTAGGGGCCCCAGAGGGTGGTCTTGGAAGAGTGCCCATGGGTGGGGCAGGGAAGGTTCTGACCAGATGGGAACCTGAGCAGGAGGAGAAGCTAAGCCCCAGCTTTAGGTTTGCAGACTCCCGTTCTACACCTAACCCCCCATGCAGCAGGAAGCATCATGGTAATTTTACCTTTTCTTGCATCAGTTTCCCCTCAAACCCCACCACCAGCACACCACCCCATTTTACCCAAGTCTCTTAGTTCAGAAGAAAACTCATACTTTTGAAAGTATGTCCATTTGGTGGGTGATGGCATCCCAACCCTCACCCCTCTTCCTCAGCAGCACTTAACTCTAAAGCAGTGGCACAGAGTCACTCACACAAAGCAGAAGAGCCAAGCAGGCTGAGGCAGAGTAGCAGCTAGTGTTCACTGAGGGTTCATTGCAAGTTTTAGAATTGTATTAAGTATTTGCGTGGTTGAATATATCCTCACCACAGCCCTGTGAGGTTATAGTCACTATCATAAGATGAGGAAATTGAGGCACAGAGAAGTTAATACCTTTCCCAGTGATTGGGGCAAGAGTCCCAGCTGGGGTGCCTCTATCACATCTGGCCCTCAGAGGCACATGCCTACCAAACTCACTGGCCTGGTAAGGACAGAACAGTCACCCTGTGGAAGGCCCTGCCCCAGCCCTTCCTCTGCCCGCAGCCCTGAGACACAAGGTCAGAGGCTATTTAACATCTTACACAAAGTCCATCCCACTTTTTTACATTGATTACTGGGCCCCTAGGAGCATTTGGATTTTCAATCCCTAAAATATAGAATGGGGAGGGAATATGGTAAATTGGAAATGTGTCCCTTGAACAGGTCCACTTCTCCAAAAGGGACAACCTTCCCTCAGCTCCATCTGATTGTGTCCGTGTATTGGTGGGCTTGTATTGTTAGCTTTCTACTTTTTTAAGGTATTCTGGAAATTTGGTTTTTTTTTTTTTTTTTTTTTTTTTTTTTTTTGTCACATGAAATCTCCCAAATTTTAAGGTTGGTGCCTAGTTAAAGTATGTAATACACACACAAACACATAAAATTTACTGTCTTAACCATTATTAAGTGTTGAATTCAATGGTGTCAAATATATTCACATTGTTATGCAAGCAAACTCCAAAACTTTTTCATTTGGCAAAATTGAAACTACCCCATCCTTCCAGCTATCATCAGCCACCATTCTACTTTTTGTTCCTGTGAGTTTGATTATTCTGGATATGTTATAAGTGGAGTTATACACATTTATTGTGTGTGTGTGGTGTGTGTGTGTGTCCGTGTGTGTGACTAGCTTATTTCACTTAGCATAATATCATCCATTTCATAGTATATGTTAGAGTTTCCTTCCCTTTTAAGGGTGGATAATATTCCATTGTATGTCTAGCCCTCATTTTCTTTATCCATTTATCTGCATAGACACTTAGGTTGCTTCCACCTCTTGACTATTTTCCATAATGCTGTTATGTGCAAGTAATCTGTTTACCAATCTGCAATCAGTTCTTTTGGATATATCCACAGAGATGGGATTACTGGGTCATATGGCAAGTCTTTTTAAAATTTTTTGAGAGACTGCTATACCATTTTCCATAGTGACTGCACCATTTTACATTCCCACCAGCAGTACACTGGGTTTCAATTTCTCTATGTCTTCAATAGTACTTGCCACTTTATATTTTCTTTTTTCTTTTGCAATAGTAGCCATCCTAATAGATGTGAGGAGTATTGACATAATTTTGACATCAGTACCTTGTGCAGTACCCTACACATAGCAGCTACTTTACAAAAACTCATGCCTGAGATGTACTAAAACATTTTCATAATGTTTGCTTTATAAAGTTGATATTGGATAGAGAATATTGAGTCAGTGTTCTATACTTTAGAATAAAATAAAGAAACATCTTAGAAATAGCTCTTCTTATTACTGTTACTCTATTAATATTTCAGTTTTCAGCACCGATGTTGATTTTTATGTGTTATTCTCATAAACATCCATCACTGCCTTTACTGAGGGTCATAAACTAGCCATGGCTTTATTATTCTGCTTCTCTTCTTGATTCCAACCATTTTTTATAGCACTTGTAAGACAGACATGATAATTCCTCTACAAGAAAACTATTAAATACCCCTAGAAATTAAGAGTCTGGAAGTTTTTTAAAAAACATCTTGTCAAGTAAAACATGATCAGTTTAATACATGTGGAGTTGTATTGTTTCATTTTTTCTCCTCTCCTTTCTGCCCCTGTAGTGACTACAGGCTGATATGAGATCACTGGTTCTCTGAGCCAAGTTTATAGTTAGTGTGGTCATCTTTAAACTTATGGTATCATGAATAAATGCTTGATAACCTCAACATTAATGGTCTAATAGTAAGTAATTCTTAGCCTTTGAAAAACAGATTTATTGTTGTTGTCATATTTGGAAAATAATGATTTGGGAATCAATAAAAAGAGCAGTAAGTTTTTACTCCCAATTAATTATTGCAGAAGAATAGTGTAAGTAGTATTTTATTAACAGTGAATGAATCATTCTCAGTGACTGTTGTGCTTGCAACCAGAAAATATATGTCTTACTCCGAATATGTTGATATAATAAACAGTCAGGTGCTTTGTAGCTCTTTCACCATGTATGGATAGTGTTGATGTACAACAGACTTAGTTGGTTCATGTTTAAAATAAGAAGATTTCAATTAGTTTCTTAAGTGTGTATCTAATAGGTTCCTGGATTTTAATTTGTATGTTTAATAATTTAACCTTTAGATGTTTTTTAATGGTGATATTTTGGGGTAAGAAATTGATAAGGTTAATTTATAAATCGAGGTTAAAAAAGTAATTCTGGAAAGAATTTAGAGGCTTGGATCATCAAGTAGGCATATGTGTTCATTAGATGAAAGGAGCATATTAAGTAGGTGGTGTTTTAAGACGTAAAATGGGGTTAAAGATGAGCATTTGAAGGCAATAGAAATTAACTAACATTCTTAGTTATCTTTTCACAACTTTTCTATGTAAAAAATTCCATTTTTTCTAATTCTGAAAATCAAATCTGTGGTATGCTTTATTATTTCTGTAAAAGATCTTCATACAGTAATACCTTGTGAGGGACAGATGTTGCTAATATAATTAACCCAAGTCGAAAATCTGTTATTTTGATAAAAATCTTTAAATATATAGAAACTTATAAAGAATAGTAATATTTTAGAGCAAAGAAAAAAGTGTCGGTGGAGAATGCATTTTCCAGCCCATTCTCCCTGAGAAGGTACCAGATTGGAGACTTGCTCTTCATTTAAGGTTTGAGTAAGTTAACAGCTGGGCAGTATATTGTTTTGAAGCATAAAGTCTAGGCAGCACCATTTATTACTGGTTTAAATTTCAGTATTCAGTTCATTCATCACTGCCTAATAAAGACTGTACTTCCTTTTCACCACATTTACTCACTCACTGGTGTTCTACCACTGTCCAAAAAAAGACAAAGACAGACCTGCCTTTGTGTGGGCAGAATATGCACAGTCAAGATGACTACATGATGTCTACCAGGCTTAACAAATCTAGCAGTACAAAGCCTATAAAAGTGGGACCCCTGGCAGGGGCCTATCATTAGGTAATTTAAGAATCATACCCACAGAGGACCTGTTAGTGTCTTTTGGCAACCTGAGGGTATATTGAGTTGAGTTCCTTGTAATATCCAATTTGTTGGCATTAAAAAACAGGAATCAAGATAATCCTCAATATATTTGCATAAATAAGGTAACTCAGCTAAAATACTAGAAGTTAGCCAGGTGACCATAAAAACAGAAAGCCATTCAGTCTGGTCAGATGTATCAGTGTAGTAGAAGAAACTTTAGCTCAGAAGTCAGTGACAGATCTAGGTCTTTTATTGAAAACTCTTCTTGGGTCTTGTTATGTTTTCTTTTGGACTTAATAAGTGGTTATTAGGATTTTGATTATACTTTACATTATTTCAGTATCATTACAGTTTATTTTATTTTTTAAAAATTCATTTATTTTGATTCATTGTACACAAATGGAGTGCAGCTATTGTTTCTCTGGTTGTACACAGAGTAGAGGCACACCATCTGTGCATTCATACATGTACACAGGGCAATGATGTCTGTCTCATTCTGTTATTATTCTTACCCCCCCACCCTGACCCCACCCCTCCCTTCCATCTATGCAAACTATCCTTCCTCCATTCTTGCCTCCCTCCCACCCCACATTATGCATCATCATTCACTTATCAGAGATCATACGGCCTTTGGATTTTGGGATTGGCTAATCTCACTTAGCATGACAGCCTCCAATTTCATCCATTTACCTACAAATGCCATAATTTTATTCTTCTTTATGGCTGAGTAATATTCCATTGTGTATATATACCACAGTTTCTTTGTCCATTCATCTATTGAAGGGCATCTAGGTTGGTTCCACAATCTAGCTATTGTGAATTGAGCAGCTATGAACATTGATGTGGCTGCATCACTGTAGTATGCTGATTTTAAGTCCTTTGAGTAGAGGCCAAGGAGTGGGATAGCTGGGTCAAATGGTGGATCCATTCCAAGTTTTCTAAGGAATCTCCATACTGCTTTCCAGAGTGGCTGCACCAACTTGCACTCCCACCAGCAGTGTATGAGTGTACCCTTTTCCCCACATCCTCTCCAACACCTGTTGTTGCCTGTGTTCTTAATAAAAGACATTCTAATTGGGGTAAGATGAAATCTTAAGGTGGTTTTGATTTGCATTTCTGTTATAACGAGGGATGTAGAACATTTTTTCATAAATCTGTTGATTGCTTGTAGATCTTCTTCTGTAAAGTGTCTGTTCATTTCCTTGGCCCATTTATTGATTGGGTTATTAGTATTCTTGGTGTAAAGATTTTTGAGCACTTTGTAGATTCTGGAGATTAGTGCTCTATCTGAAATGTGTGTAACAAAGATTTTCTCCCACTCTGAAGGCTCTCTTTTCACATTGCTGATTGTTTCCTTTGCTGAGAAAAAGCCTTGAAACTCTATCCAGAGTAATTAGATAGACCAAAGAAATTAGAGGAATATGAATAGGAAAAGAAGAGTTCAAACTCTACCTATTTGCTGATGACCTGATTCTCTATTTAGAAGACCCTAAAAATTCCACCAGAAAACTTCTGGAACTCATAAATGAATTCAGTAAAGTAGCAGGATATAAAATTAATGCTCATAAATCTAATACATTTTTATTCATAAGTGATGCATCCTCTGAGAGAGAAATTAGGAAAACTATACCATTCACAATAGCCTCAGGAAAAATAAAATACTTGGGAATCAATCTAACAAAAGAAGTGAAAGACCTCTACAATGAGAACTACAGAACACTAAAGAAAGAAATTAAAGAGAATCTGAGAAGATGGAAAGATCTTCCATGTTCTTGGATAGGCAGAATTAATATTGTCAAAATGGCCATACTACCAAAAGTGCTATACAAATTCAATACAATTCCAATTAAAATCCCAACGACGGACCTCAGAGAAATAGAGCAAGCAATCATGAAATTCATTTGGAGGAATAAGAGACCCAGAATAGCTAAAGCAGTTCTTAGCAAGAAGAGCAAAGCAGGGGGTATCACAATACCAGACCTTCAACTATATTACAGAGCAATAGTAACAAAAACAGCATGGTATTGGCACCAAGGCAGATCAGTGGTACAGAATAGAGAACACAGAGACATACGCACATAAATACAGGTATCTCCTACTTGACAAAGGAGCCAAAAACATACAGTGGAGAAAAGATAGCCTCTTCAACAAATGGTGCTGGGAAAACTGGAAATCCATATGCAGCAAAATGAAACTAAACCCATATCTCTCACCCTGTACAAAACTCAACTCAAAATGGATCAAGGACCTAGGAATTAGACCAGAGACCCTGCACATAATAGAAGAGAAAATAGGTTCAAATCTCCATCATGTTGGCCTAGGACCAGATTTCCTTAACATGACTCCCAAATCGCAAGAAATAAAAGCAGGAATCAATGATTGGATTTACTTTTAAAAAGAAAAGAGCAGAGAGAGAAAACCCCATGTTAGCAAGTATGAAGAGAACCAGAACTGTCAAAGACAATTGCTAGTGGAAATATAAAATGTGATAAGCAATTTGACAGTTTTTGTAACCATACATGTTCCTTATAACCACCATGCCCACGTATTTTCATGCCCAGGTATATATCAAAGAGAAATGACTTCATTTACCTACAAAAAGACTTCTACATGTATGTCATAATGATTCGTGGAAGCAACCCATCCAATCTATCCTATCCAATAGGATAATGGATAAGTTGTATATGAAATCTGTGTATATTACTTAGCAATAAAATGAAACAAACTACTGATACACACTACAGCAATTACTATGACTCAGAAACACTATATGGAGTGAAGAAGCCTGACACTAAAGAGAACATACTGTATGATTCCATTTATATAAATTGTTAGACTAAGCAAAACTAATCTATGATGATGGGAAGCAGAATAGTGGCTGTGGTCGGAGGCACTGGTGGCAAGAAAGGATGACAGAAATTATGTGGAAAGGGATATAGGGAACTTTTTGAGATGATGAGGACATTTAGGGGTTTTGATTACACAGGTATATGTATATCTTTCATAACTCATTGAGCTGTAAACACTTAAGACATTGTTCATTTCACTGTAGCTAAATTATATCTCAAAGAAAAGAGTTGATTTTTTTTTAAAGGAAGTAAAACTGATTCAAATTCAGAGTAGAATGGCAAACATAACTTGTGAAAGAAAGTAGACCTATTAGGAATGGTAAATTCTTAGAGGGTTTGAGCTTATTGTTAAAAACTGAACAAACCATTTGTATTAAAGTTTGTCAACGGAAGGTACTGTGTGTGCAAACAATAAAGAGGCAACATTCTAGAAGCTAAATCAGATGATTGAAGAGCCTTTCCTATCAGAATTCTATTACTAATATTGGTATTTATTGTTTCTCAGGGACTGTATTAATCTGTATGTTCATTTTCTCACTTTCAGTAAGACCTTTTCCAAAGTGTGAAGGTTTACAATGTGTCGTTCTTTTGAAACTCCACTATTAACATTTTATTGTTGGCAAATTTAGAATATAATGTTAATCACATGTGTTTATTCAGTATATTTGTATGTACACACTCTTCTATCATTAAAACTTCTCAAAAATCCTACTAAGTAATTACTATTATTAGACTCATTTTTGAGCAATGAAGCTAGTCACAAATTAAAAAATACCAGAACTAAAATTCCACCTCCATAATCTTGCTTCAGATAATCAAGCATTTTTCCTTCTATGCCATAATGAACCTACCAGTAAATTCTCAAACTTAAAAAAAATCACACAAGTTAATCATTTTATTCATTTGTTGATATTTAAATGAATTAAATATTAATAGTGGAAGAATCACAATATTTAGTACAATGCTACTGTATTTTTAAATTTATTTAAACCCTTAATGTGAATAAAATGCAAAAATTATTAACACAGTAAACTCGTCACCAAAAATTAACAAGTGTCTGAAGAACTTTTGCCTGCTCATGCCTTTGGGACTGAGAGTCTACATTACCCCATCAGCTGCCCTGGATTTGATTTTAAAGTATACCTCTGTCATATGATAGATGTCATCTGATAAGGCTAATGTGTCAGCCCAAACTCCAGGTTTTCAGGCTAAATTTTCAATTTTACCTGTGATTGTTTTGACTATGTTTTATGATGAGCATCTATTCAACATAAGGACCTCATTTAGGATCAGTTTTGGTTTTTAATGTTATTAATATTGCAGCATCAATCTTTCTGCCATTGAATTTCCCATCAAATTTTTGAGTAGATATTTTAAGCATATAGCTATTTTTTAACTTTTATAATATAAATATAAATATTCTATTTCCTCATAATTCCAAATACATTGATCTGTATCTCTGTGGTATGATTTGAAATTATACACAATGGTGAATTTCTTCAAAGATATCATTAGTTGCTAACTTGTGAGTATGTATGTTATATTATCAAAGTAGAAATGACTACACATCACAGTGTAGTCTTGCTTCAGTTATCTATCTCTGTGTAAAAACTACCCCAGAACTCATTATCTGGAAGAAAAACCTTGTAATTCTGTAGGCCCAGAATTTGGAGAGGGTACAAAGTAAATGGTTTAATCTGCTCCGCACTATATGGGACTGTTTTGAGCTTGCTCAAGTGTCTAGGAGTTACCTGGATCAGCCCATGGAATGTGTCAATGGGACATATGTCCCAGACCTTGACTCTGCCTATTGGACCAGTTCCTTTGTTCTCCTTTATGAGTGATCTTTTCATGTGGTAACTTGACTTATCTCATTTCATGGTCTTGGGTCCTAAAGGACATATTCCAAAAGTGCAAACCCTCATGTGCTAGTGATTATCAAGCCTCTTCTTTTTCATGTGAGTGTGTGTGTATGTGTATTTAGTGTTTTATGGGCCAAATCAGATTTTAAACCAGTCTTCTCCACTTTAGAGGTGTGTTTTCCTATCAGGTATCACATGGTCAAGCCCTGAGTCAGTATAGGAAGGGACTACACAAGGGTGTAAACACCAGAAATAATGGTCCACCAGGAGGTCCCCATATAACAGTTTATTGCATGTGCTAAGCATGTCAGGTCCTTTGTACTTACCAATCAATTAAAAATCAAAGGCATTTTTTTGTACATGCTTTTCCTTTTATTTTATATGAATTATTTTATTTTACTATATTAACCTTTATATATTAGGGTTTGAAGAATAGAGAGATTCAAATTGAAAGGAGGTCCTATATGCATAATTTAGCAGGAAATTAATTTCAGATCTCAGCTGCCATTATACTGCCTTACATTACACTTACATATAAAATTTGCATCTCATGGCTGGGGCTATATGTAGCTCAGTGGTAGAGCACTTGCCTTGCATGTGTGAGGCACTGGGTTCAGTCCTCAGCACCACCTAAAAATAAATAAATATACTGTGTCCATCTACAACTAAAAAAATTTTTTTAAAATAAAAGAAATACAATTTGCATCTCTATGAATTTAGGTCATTCAGGTATCAGCCTCATTACTTTCGAAAGGAATATTTTATGTCATACTATTTTGAAAATTAAATATGATAATCATTTTAGTACAGTGTCATTCTTCTGATGTTTTTGTGCTGATCTCTATATTATCCTGTGCTTCTTGTTATGAGGATTTTAAAATCTATCTTAGGGGAGGATATTATGTGCAGAGCACAAAGTACTAGACTTAAAGTAGGTTTGGTGTATTTCTTCAAGTTCTTTTTGGCATGTAACAGAAATCCTTTGGTTAAACCATAAATGAACATACCAGAAGGGTATTAGTGAACTTACAGAACTGATGGGAAGCCTGAAGAGCCAAGCTGAGTGAGGATGCAAGTTTCCCTAGCCTGGGTTCCTCAAGCCTATGGATTCTCCCAGCAATATCACTACTGCCTATCTGCCAGCACAGTTATCCAATTAGTCACTCCGTTACTGGACTTTGTGCCAATATAGCCCACTTGAATAATCTTTTAAAAAGCTTTTCATTATAAAAAAAATTTTTAGACACATCAGAAAGTAAAATATAATAATACTAAAAAGAAAAAGAAGCTGGGCACGGTGGCACGTGCCTGTAATCCCAGCAGCTCAGGAGGATGAGGCAGGAAAATTGCAAGTTCAAAGCCAGCCTCAGCAACTTAGTGAGACCCTAAGCAACTTAATAAGATCCTGTCTCAAAAAAAACACAAACAAACAAATAAATATTTTAAATGGTTGTGGGGTGCTGAGGATGTGACTCAGTGGTTAAGTGCCCCTGGGTTCAATGCCAGGTACAAAAAAAGAAAAACCACTCATGCCTATGACTTAGATTTAACAATTATTGTTTCCCCTCTTTGCTTTAAAATACTTTAGCACAGAAATAAATTACAGAGGTCATGATGTTTTACCACTAAAATCTTCAATATAAGTCCCTTTAAAAAGGACTTATATAGCCCTAATATTCTTATATCTAATTATATCATTAATAATAATTCCCTAATAATCATCATCACCCAGCCCTGTATTCTTCTATAAATAAGCAAAGAACAGTCATGTTGGGAAAAAATTTTTGGATGTGTCTGTCTAGTCCTGTATATAAATATTAGTTTCTAGAAATATTAGTATTAAAATAACACATCTTGAATCATCTTTTTAAAAGCTCCCCTTATTTTGAAGTCTTCCAGCCCCCTCTGTTATATGTTGTTCTTACAAGAAAATAGATCTGGAGTTAAGATGGTTAGAACTCAGAATAACTCATTATAACCAATATACATGAGAAAGTCTTAGTAAAACTCATCACAAATGTACATAATAAAGATTTCAAAAGTTATTGGAACTTGAGACACTATCTTTAAGGAGGCTTCTTAATTTGAGCCTTGGTTATAAAACAGCATCATCTGTAAAACAGATGATATAAGCCCATGCCCTACTCTCTGAGATTTAGTGAGATTATATGTATGTACATATTTTACTGATACAGTTTGAATATGTGATTCAAGGACCAAGGACCAACCCAGTGAATTTTGTCTCAAAGTCATCACATTAACATTTAGAACCCCCTCCCCAGAAGTAAAGTTCCCAATTTGTAATTGATGAGAAATAGATTGTTTTCTAAATATATTTAGAAATTCACTCACTGATTGTTTTTCTTTTTTCTTTTCTTTTCAACTGTCTTTTTACTCCATCTGCTGTTATTTTTATTTATTTATTTTTATGTGGTGCTGAGGATCGAGCCCAGTGCCTCATGCATGCTAGCTAAGCATTCTACCACTGAGCTATAACCCCAGTCCCATTTTTTTCGAAATATATTTATAATAGGAAAAAAATGCCAAAAAAGAGTACTAGGCTATGAGAACAATGATATTGATGGCTTACGTTTACCTAAGGCTTACAGTGTATCAAAGCAGTACAAAGTACTTTTCTACTCTTAAGATCTTTCTTCTTTAATATAAGTATTTATATACAGCTGTAAATTTCCCTCTAAGATTGTTTTAGATTTATCCCACAAATTTGAGTATGCTATGTTTTCATTTATTCTATTCAAATACCTTGATCCCCCTGAAGCTTCTTTGATTGATTAGTTGTTTAAGAGTGTGTTGTAAATTTCCATGTATTTGTAAGTTTCCCAAATTCCTCTGTTATTGATTTCTAATCTCATTCTATATGGTTGGAGGACATACTCTGTAAGATTTCAGTCCTTTTAGATGTGTCAAAGCTTGTTTCATGAGTTAGCATATGGTCTGTTTTGAGAATGTTTCATATGCTCTTGAGAAGAATGTGAATCCTGCTCTTGGGTTAAGTGTTCTATACATTAAAGCCCACCCTTTTGATCACTCACTGTAAAGTATGGGGAAGAATGTAGGGGAAATGTATGACACTTTAGCTTTGACATTTTTTACTGAAGTATGTGATCATTATTTTACAAACATGAGGATTATGGATAAATAAAATTCAGCAGCTCCTAGCAAAAAGGGAAACAGTTTGGGTTAGTCTTAAGATTGAAGAAAGAAAAGAGCACCAGGATTTGTTGAAACTCCCATCACTACTGTGGATCTTTCTCTTTTTCACATATTATGAAGAAGCCTCAGGGAGTTTATTGTATAAACTTTCCCAATGTCTCACAAAAGCTTTTGAACCAGGACTTGAACCAGTATCTTTCTGATCTTGCCATACAGAACTTACAAGTGGGAAAACATTAGTGATACTCACTTTGGTATTATTACCATTATTGTGAAGTTTTATGAAATAAGAGGTATCACAGTATGAATTTGCACTTTAACAAGAACAAGTTTCTATTTTATTGGCACACTTTGCATGAATCTTGATAGAAGATAACATCCCCCAGTCAGCAGGTAGTGCTTTATCGTTAGCTTATTCCTAACAAATGAGGGAACAGAGCCAATCAGAATCTGAACCATGTGGAAGACTGCAGCCAGTCTAAGTTTATAGACTGACTCAGAGGTCCTGGCAAAGAAAGCTTTGTTAGGCATTAGTACAAAACTCCAGTGTCAGTTATAATGAATTGCTCTGCAAATCAGTGGAACATGGGAAAGTAATCTCAGCCATAATATTCGAGCTTTTTTAAGTAGACCTGACCTTGTGTGAAGTTAGAGTCATACTTCACTGAATGACATAGCAGACCCCACTTCAAGGTTCCTGTAGCATAGTAAGAGTTGGAGTTTAGTTTTAATGCAGAACATTAGGACTTGCCTCTAACCCTAACTTCCTCTTTCCCAGAAAAAGAGGCTCCTTAGAAGAAGAGGAGGAAGGACTTTTTAAGACATACCTCCAGAACTCATTTGTTCTGGGTTTTTTTGTTTGTTTCTTTGCTGCCTTAGCTTTATATATTTGCTGCCATATCATTTACCAGATTTGTATCCTTTTGAAGTAAGAGTAGTAGTATGGTGCAGGTTCTAAATACACATTTTAAATGCAGAGTACAGTACCACCCACAAAGCTAATGGCAGTTGTTGAAATGTATCAAGAGATTACTGAAATTTTATAAGATTACTCTCCTCACCCAAAACTTACTAACCCCCCAAACCATATTTAAGAAAAGTCATTCTGAAAGCTGTCAAATGCAGCAGTGAAGGCACAATTAAGCTCATAGAGGAGCATATTCTCTGGCTCCTGGAAAATACCTGAATTTATTAAAGACTCTATCTGAGAGAAAAAATTTACCATTTCCCAGTTGTGTCTTAAGATTTTAGTGTGTCCAACTATAAATATTGAAGTTTGACCAAATATAACTATTTCTGTTACCTCCTTGCCCAGGTTTTTTTTCAAGGCTAAGAAAATATTAATAAAGTTGTGTATTACATATGTAATAGTTTTTGAACTATTGGTTCTCAAAGCTGGTCCCCAGACCAGCATCAGCTTACCACATATTTGTTATAAATGGAAATCTCAGGCCCACCCAACCCTACAACATTAGAAACTCTGGAATCAGCATCATATGTATAATCAGTCCTTTAGGCAATGCTGATACTTGCTACGGTTTTAGAAATGCTATTTAAACTATATTCCATTGAAAATACTTTCCACCTACCACCTATTGTTTTCTTTTTAAAAAATTTTTTTTTCTTTTTTAGTTTTTGATGGACCTCTGTTTTTACTTATTTATATGTGGTGCTGAAAATCGAACCCAATGCCTCATACATGCAAGGCAAGTGCTGTACCACTGAGCCACAACTCCAGTCCCTATTGTTTTCTTAAGTAGTCTTCAGGTTCATATGTCCAATAAAATTTTTGTTTTCATGTTGACAATGTGGTATATGTGAAATATATCATTTTTGTTCTCCCACATTTATTCTTTGTGGTTCTAATTATTGTCCACTATATTCTAAGTAAACTTAAGTATTACTTCATTTGCCTTGCTGTTTCTTACCACATTATCTTTGTATGTACTATCTTCTTTCCAATTCCTGACACCATTCCCTATGTTCAATTCCCACCTGTAAAAATAGCATCCCTTTAGAATTTGATGTGAGGATTTAATGACATGTGGTTATGTTTAGCACATTTTTGAAATAAAAAGAAAAGTAAAAGCAGCCATGTAAAATTCTAATTATATTACTTTATTGAATTTACATTTTTAATGAACTTTCTTTGTAAAAAAATTTTTTTTGTTTATTCACAAAATTAAGAACAAATAGTGAATGTTGCCATATGTCTCATATTGGTTTAGTGAAGAGCAGTAAGGGTACATGAAGGCTAAGTGTTCACCTTGTTCTATAAAATAGTTTTTATTCATGAAGCATGAATCAAGCCTAAATTAAGAACTCACATAAATATAAATAAAGTATCTTTTCCATTCAGACTGAACTACTTTGGATTTCACATTGACTAAATTAAAAATATGTTTTTATTAGGTGTAAGTAGTTTCCAAAATGCTTTTCCTGGCTTCCATCTTGTCCTTATTTTCTTGAAGGGTTGGCCTAGCACAGTTCAAGCAGTTTTTTTATTCTATTTTTCTGCCAGGTGGTAACAAAGTAGGAAACCCATGGAGAGGTTAAGTCTTCATAGCCTTGTGTAAAAGAAAAACTGGCACTTTCTGCAGCAGTTGCCTGGGAATGAGTCAGCTGTTGCATCCAGTCACCAGTACTTCTAAGGAGGTAGCTTATTTTCACCTAAATGCCAGCCAGGGTTTCAGAAGCAGAGATCTGCAGATTCATTTAGAGCAAATCTTTAAGCCATAGAATAGGTAAGAGTTTATTACAAAAGTCAAGCAATAGCAAGTGATGGCATCTGTTATAGCTCTGTGCCTATTGTATCCACCAGGCTACCCTGTACTATGTGTTATGTGACTCTCTAGGGAGGAAGGGCAACAAGGTTTAGTTTTTGTTTGTTTCCTCTAAAATTGAAGCTCTATTGTTTACTGTTGGGAAAACTGTAAAACCTTCCCTCTTCTCTCCTTACTGTCCCCTTGCTTTCTCCCCCTGTCCCCTCCCCCTAATGACTCTCAGAATTAAAAAGAAGCTTTAAAAATAAAAAAGTAAAAGTTTGTATTGATTCTCCAAAAATACCCTGTTAGTGGCATAGTACTTTTATGCAAAAATTGGCTCATTCCCAAAAGTGTATAGTAGTGTAGTTCCCAAAATCTTCAATTTTGAGAGTTGAGATCAAATTGAGCAAATTATTTTTTAGCTATTTAGGCTTACAATTTTTTCAAATTCGTACAACCAGTGTATTTATCCATAGTTATGGAGAGTAAAATTGCAATGGAAAGCTTAAGAAATCTTTGCTTAAAGTCTTTGTACTGTCACTGAAGTTATAGATGTATTACTTGGTACAAATTGGAATATGCCCTATAATAAATTAATTTATTCCACAAACTTTTGTTCTCTTCTTTACTTAATATCCTCACTCCAAAATATTTGAGAGTAGTCAATGAGACCTTAGTGGAAATCACAGTTTTAAAAACTGGATACCTAAATTAGTAAAAAAAAAAAAAAAGAAGAAGAAGAAAGAAAGAAAAAAAGAAAAATTATACATTAAATATCCATGAACACCAGAATACTTTTATTTTATTAAATATAATTTCTTAATTATTATTTGTGTTTTAATTTTTAAGAAGGGCACACCCAAGTAATTTCTTTTAATGTCACCCCCAATTAATTTCTTTTTCTAAACAAAAATAGGTTTATCATTATAATCAGACTTAAGAGTTTATAAAATCATTAAGTCACATGAAATTGAATTCTATAGGGCTAACATTGTTTTCATTTTGGTAAACCACATTTCAAATCTTTATTTTTGTGTGTTGGCATGTATATACATATTCAAACATACGGTTTTATGTAAATGGAATAATTCTGTGGTTTTAGGTAATTAATATGATGTAATCCAGTTATTTGAAATAGAAATTCCCCATTATAAGCAATGTTGTAACAAATACCTTATACATTCTTTTTTGTGCTTGTCCAGGTGCTTGAACACTTTGGCTCCTAAGGATAAATGCCTGGAATTGCTGAGTGGAAGGGCACTCACATTTAGCATTGATACATTTGCCAGTAGTTAAGAATTATTTTTAGTGCTAGCTATACTATTTTTAACCTACCATGTTAATGAACCATTGCCGCACTACCAGCAATTTAGTTCAGTTTGACATATGCATTGACTACTGAATATTGTTTATGTGTCAGATCAAGTACTAGTTGTTAGAGTTGCAAAAGTGGAATGTCACAGTTTCATTTGACTACTGAACATGAGAAAGAAGTAAACAGACCATTAAATTATGACACAGTAAATGTGACAGAATAAATGTAAGTAGCTTGTACATCAATATTGGAGGTTCAGAAAAATCTTTGTGGAGAAAGCGGCATGGAAACTGAGATCTGGAGGATGATTGTGAACTGAGGAAAAAGGCTGTGGGAAGGAGGAGTGTTTTAGGCCTTCCTCAAGGAAAGATGTCAATGATTATGGTAGGTTCTGAGAACTAAGATTTTGACATGTGTGGAAAGCATATGAGGACGTAGGATAAGAGACAGAGATGTTAAATAAAGCAGAGCAGACACCATGAAGAATATTATAGTAATGCCCATGAGTTTGGATCATGAGAATTAAGTAATGCTATAGCAAGGAAATGATGAGGTCAACTTTGAGCTTTAAAAATTTCTCTAGCTGTACTTTGAAGAGGGACTTAAAGCCAAGCAAAATCACAGAGCCACAAGGGCAAAAGTGTATAGTGACCTTGATTTGGGCAGGCATATGTGCTGAGAGTCTAAGCTTAGCAATTGAACAAAGCAATAGAGAAGGGCAGTTTTCAATGTCAGGTGAGCAAAAGCACCATTTATCTAATGGCTTTCTCTGTCTTGAAAAAGTGAAGAGTATTTCCTGGAGGACTGGAAGACTGGGGATCTCCTACCCCATCCCAGTGAGGAGAGTATGGAATTAGAAAACAAGGCAAAATGATAGTATCATCATGAACATCATCACCATATAGTTATTTTCAGGAAGGCCATAGTTAGGTACACTAGATTCTGGACTTAGAATGACTCATTTTAGAATTTGTTCTTGAGTGGAATAGAAGAATTCATGATATACCTTTCTCTCATCACAAATGGTTGAGGAGTTCGGTGGAACCAGCTTGCAGGTGAAGTAGAGACCTCCTTATGTATGCCTGCATTGGATGACACAGACCAGGCCAGTAGTGCCTAAACTTAAAATGTGAAAAGTTTTAGTGATTTAAGAGGATCACTTATGTATAACTTCCTGCGTGAAACACTATAAAATCTTATGGTCCTCTAGAAACCATTTTATATAATTCTGGTCCATACTGATCAAAGTAGCTGGTCAGCCAGAAAAACTTCCACCTCACTTTTTTCCTCATTTAATCCATACCATGTGTACTATATTTAAAATCATTTGTCCACATATTCATTCTTTTACTTAATGTGGAAAGCATTTTGATGTCAGTAAAACAAATTTAGCAAAGCAACAAATCTGTGGGAAAATATTAAATAATGTACATAATGGTTACTGTTATCAGGTGAGTATGGCCTTCATAAAAATGACCTCATCCTTTTCAGGTGTACATATTTTTTAATCTACTGCCTTTTCTTAGTGATTTTTTATTTTATGTGCTACATCTAATATTCTTTCTTTCACAAAACTACTCCTCTTCTCATGTCCCTACATTTCCCTCTGATAGTTTCCAGGATTCGTATTCTGTTACCCTTTATCCCTTAGTTCTTGTCTTTGTTTATTTATCACCAACTCCATATTCAATCAGTGTCAGATATTGTGACAAATGTAACTTATTAATTTTTTTCAGATGAATTTAGTTCTTTGTAAAAATTTTGCCTACTCATTAATAAAATATTAAGGCTATATAGCAGGGAGAGAGTAAATGGGAAATCAAAAACAACAACACAGCTCAAAATACCCAGCAATAACTATCACAAAGAGTAAGTCAACATTCTTCCTTAACATTTCTTCATGCATACATGGAGAGGAAAAAGCAAACTTAGGTGATTCTACTAAAAGAAAATTATCCTTCATTTAAAAAAATCCTATATTTTACCTTACTTGAATTTACTTTACTTGAATTTAATATAAAAATACTAAATGGAAGTAAGATTGAAGAAATTTCTTTTTTCTGGGCCTCAAGCATATTATGTACTCTACCACGGAGTCACATCCCCAGCCCAGATTAAAGAAATTTCTAATTTCTTTATAAATATTTCTATTTAAAGAAATATCATCATGTTACACAAAAATGTTATGAAAATATTGAAATTGGAATGCTTTTTAAACTACATGATTCAATTTTAGATTGTCCTGATTAACTTGTCCTAAAAGTTGAGAAAATTAGGATTAAATTAAATTTTTTTCACTTCTCTTATCCTCCAGTTTCCAATTTGGGTTATATTATTGCTTTTACATTGTTGATGTTCATAACATTTGTATGGAATATGTTCATATATTTAGTCCTATATTTAAATGAATTCATTGTTTACCTCAATCTCTTTTACCTAAGTACCTCTAGTCCTGAGTTCTTTATTTTAATGCATATTCTCATTATACGGATTTCATCATCAAAGACTCTGTAAGAAGGCCTCACAGAGCTTTATACTCTGTCTTCCTTTGTATTTGAGATTGTGTGTTCAGTTTGTATAACTGAATTATAACTTGGGTAGATATGGTATTCTTGTATCCCTTTTATTTTCCCTCATTAAATTGTAGACATTTTTCCCTTGTCTTCTTGCACTATGTAAAAGCTTAAAGTCAGTCTCCTTCCTCCATCCTTCTGCCCAGGCTAACTTTTTTTTACTGCCTGATTAAAGGTTTCACGCCTTGTCCTTGAAAGTTATTAATCTAATCAAGATACCTAATCTAATCAGTCATTTTGTATCAGCTTTTTTATGCATGAACAATACCCTATTTACATACAGATTCAGTTTCTTTTCATAGATTATGTATCTTTGAATTATTTTTCCTCTACCACTTTTTTTCTTGAGAGATAGCAGTGTCTCTTGATAGGTATTTGAGGAGACAATAATTGATTATGCTTTGTCTGAGTACTTTACCTAGTGACTCATTATCTCCTAAAGCTTCACAATCTTATTCCCATTTTAACACTTCTAGGTATTTGATCACAAAAGTTTTCATGTTATCTAGTATACTGCCTTACTGGAAAGGGAAGTCTCTTTGTTTCTCATATTGAATTAATGTCATTTGTAGAGTTGAATTGTAGAATAGACATGTCTAAAGACTGAATTTCTGGCACATCTGATTTAAGTTCACAGAAGTGAACTGGCTAAGCTAAGTTCTTGTTATAAAATAACATTTGATTTTCAAACCTTTACTTAGTGTTTAGATAGTATAGCAGTATACCTAGTGTTGATCGTGGACATTTTGTGGTGTTTTTGTGCAGCATTAACATTTGTTTAGTCTGTTTTTAAAAAATCTTAAAATTTGAAAGATCTTACAAAGATTAATGACATTCTATGTCAGATATCTAATATTTTTATTTAAAAATACATGCAGTGTTTCATAGAAAATAAATAAGATTGTAAATCTAAAGGCACAAGTGGACTTAGGTTCCCTTGTCTTGTAGTATCCTTAAGGATGAAGAATTTTATGTATAAGCATTGATGTAGCAGATTATAAAGGGCACAATGAACATTTATCTCTCAGATTAAATTTATCTTCTGATAGATGCCTTTCAGGATCACTTACACTAAAATAATGTAAGTTCTCTGTTAGCTTTCCTCATAAAATTTATGTACATATACATATCTTTGTTGACTTACTTATTTCTTATCTTTCAATTAGGTTATACAGAAAGTAAATGAGCAATTCAGGTCTAAGTTTTTAGTGAACAGATTAAGATAGAGAAAATTTGTAATTTTTAATTTGTTTAAACTGTTACCTTTTTTTACTTTTATAGCAAGTGATGTTTTATCCAAGCAGTGTATCAAACTCAAAAACTTACCAGTAAACTGTTAAAATCTATACATTCGTGAAAAAAAGGAAAGATTTGTTAATCACTTTGTTTAGACTGCGTTTATATTTTGTCAGTAATTGATTATTTAGATTCTTTAAATAGTGATAGTGGCAGCAGTGCTGGTGATAGAAATGAGAACAATAATAGTAACAAGCAAATTTCTGTTGAGTACAATTCTGGACCAAGCATCGTGTTAAGTATGCTTAACTTCCACAAAATCTTCTTCCTTTCTTACAAAAGCCTACCATTATTCTTGTTTGAAGGTGACGAAACTGAGGCTTAGATTGGTTTACTTAGTTGTCCAATATCATACTGCTAGTAATAGGTGCAACATAGCTTTGAACTCACACAGTGGGGTTTCCTGGGTTTCATTTTGTTAGATATTTGTTGAATAAATATTTTTTTTCAAAATTCATGTTTAGCTATGGTATTTTCTGCAATGTAAATCTTTCTCTCTAACTGATGATACCATACACCTAAAAATTGTCCCATATATCTATAGTTTAGTATTTATGATGGGACTTCATTATAGTCATTTTATGATTTCATCAATGGCCAAGCTATTGTATCATTACAAACAGATTTGATAGCTTTGTGATGAAAACAGCAGAATAACAACCATGAAGGGTGTACTGTTTGGTTTTCAATCATTTCCATGTGTCGAGAATTCCTATCAGATGTTGGGAAATAGTAGGCTTAAGCTAACTAGAAGTTCTGCATCCATGGTCCAAGAAACAATGATCTGTACTGGACATGTGTTTAGCCATCAGCTTGTTTAACAAAGCCTGTAAGAAAATTCATTTACCATCTTATGTAAGAAGCTTACACATATTTCATTTCATTTTTGTAGATTAAAGGTCTCTTCAGAAGTTTATCCAACAGTCAGGACTTGATAATCTTTACCAATTTTTTTTAAAGGTAACTGTTACAGACAGAAAGTGCTTGAGTTCACTTATCCTTAATATTAAGATAATATTTCTCATGACATAAGAAAAAAGAACAGATATTACTCAAAATTTTCCTAAGGCACATTCATGGAACTAGAGAAAATGAGAAAAGCATCTGGGAATAAACAAAAACTGACTAAAAATTAGACCAGTTACATTTTTTAAATTTTTTTTTTATTTTTTTCTGTGCTGAGAATTTAACCCAGGGACTCACACATGCAAGACAAGCACTTTTACCTCTGAGCCACACCCCCAGCCCATGATTGCCATTTTACATCCTCAGTCTCAAGTTCAAATGCTGCAGGATTAAAGAAAAATTGTATGGAACTCTTATAGACTGTTGGGGGGGATCGTAAATTATTACTACCACTATGGAAATTCCAATGGAGGTTCCTCAAAATACTATGGAACATAGTGGAACCACCATATGATCCAGCTATACCACTTCTTGGTATCTATCTTAAAGAATTAAAATCATCATGCCAGTGATATGCATGTTTATAGCAGCATAATTCACAATAGCCCAACTATGGAACCAGCCTAGGTGTCCATCAACAGATGAGTGGATAAAGAAATTGTGGTATATATACACAGTGAAGTCTTATTCAGCCATTAAGAAAAATGAAATTATGTCATTTGCAGGAAAATGCATGGAACTAGAGACCATTACGTTAAGCGAAATAAGTCAAACTCATAAGGTCCAAGGTTGTATGTTTGCTCTTCTATGTGGAAGCTAGAGAAGAAAAAGGAAATGAAAGGTAGTGAGGAAGGGGTCTCATGAAAATCAGAAGGAGATCAGTAGAGGAAAGGGAAGGGAGAGAGACGGTTGTGGGGAGAGGGAGTACTGTGGAATGATATTGGCCAAATTATATTGTTATGTTGTATGCATGTATGAATGTGTAACAACAAATTCCTTCATTTTGTACAAATATGATGTACCAATACAAAATGGAAAAGAAAGAATTGAAGGATTTTAAAAAACTAATAAATGATTCAAATAGTGTGATAAAAATGGAAGTATATTAACTTACTACAGTTTTAAAACTTTCCTGTGTACTTATTTATTCATAGTATTTCCTGTGGTATTGAAAATATTTAGTTTAAAAATGAAGTGAGGCTGGGCATGTAACTCAGTGGTAGAGTGCTTGCCTAGCATGTGTGAGGCCCTGGGTTTCATCCCCAAAACTGAAAAAAAATAATAAATAAAAAAAATTGAGGGGCATAAATCTAGAAGTACTTTTCATTCGTAGGTAGTTAGTTAACTGGGAAACCAAATGAAAAATTAGGATGCCTATGTCATATTTATATTTCCATTATTGACTTGAATAATTTTGAAATACCTCTATTCTTGAATTTCTTTTGCATCTATGATGTATGTGATAATATTGGGCATCTCACTATAGATGTGAAAACTGAGAAGAAATTGTTTAAATTCATAGTGGACTTTAATATCCTGAATCCAGTGAAGTGAAATAAAATCATCTGCTTAGTATAGTAACTCTTACACTTATACAATAGTTTTGGTAGTGGATTTCAGAACTATTATTGTATATCTTACTCAGATTTTTACTATATGATAGTAAAACTGAGGCATAGAAAGATGATTAATTGCTTTCTTGTGGCTACATAATAATGTTGGGCCTAAATCTGATAAGCAAGCTTCCCCCACCATGTTTTGTCTAATATTTTGGAAACAAGAATGGACATTCGTTTTGCCGTGTGCAGTGGCACAGACTCATAATATCAGCAGCTGGGGAGGCTAAGGCAGGAGGATCATAAATTAAAGCCAATCTTAGCAACTCATCAAGGTCCTAAACAACTTAGCAAGACCCTGTCTCAAAATAAAATATAAAAAGAGCTGGGGATGTGACTCAGTGGTTTAGCAACCCTGGGTTCAATCCCTGGTGTCAAAAAAAGAAAAAAAAAGAATGGACATTAATTTTAAAAGGAAAAAAAGAAAAAGAAGTTAGTGCTATTAGAGATTTCATTAGTATAGTAATTAGTATCAGTTTATTATAAGTTTTAAAATTTTTACTTCTTTAAATTCTGATGTAATTTAACAGTTTTGAGTTGATTATTCTATATTTTGATTATAGAAATAACTCTCTTCTAAGCCCCTGGTAATATGTGTACTCAGATTAATATTGAACCTTTGTATCAGTACTGTTATATAATATATACCTTGGATAGAACACAGTTATGTATGAGTAGCCTTTCCCATTACTATGCCGTGAAGTGCCACTTTCTTCATGAATTCTTAAAAGATAAAGAAGACTTTAGTAGGGAAATAGGGGGATAACACTATTTTAAGTCACAGAAATGGCATGACTAAAGGGGTATGTGTGCTCAAGCTCCAAGTTTGCCAAGGTGATTATGACTAGTATGATTTGACTGAAATTTAAGGTAACTATGGAGGATATGTGGGATATAAAGTTGAAAAAAATATTTCAAAGCTAGCTTATGAGAGGGACTTCAATACTTGAGAAAGAAAATTCTTGCATACTTCAGTAGGATTTAGGGAGCTGTGAAGCTCAGGGAAGTGAAGTCATAGAATTTAGCACATGTGTTACAAAATGAATGGAAGAAATGTCAGACCAATGGCACATACACCAGGTAAGTATGAGTCTGTTGCAGGAATGAAGTCATGATGGCCCAAACCAGATGGCTGTCACTGATGACAGAAAGAAAGAGACTAAAGGAAAAAGGAAGGATATAGTAAGTAAGGGAGTGATACTAGAAGGTGGGTCTGATGACAGGCTATATTAGAAATAGGAATGATAGGAATATAGTGATATTTTTTGAGGAGTCAACATGATCAATCTGACTTAAAATATGATAATTTTAATGTATTTGTGGAATGACTAAGGAGGTACTTATCTGGGAGTTAGAAATGTAACTTTAAGCTTGAGAGAAGAAATGTGTTAAGAGAATCAGGCTGTCTTAATTTTATATACTGGTTGCATTAAGAGGAAATTGAAGGCCTGAGTGTGGAAGAAATGCATAAAGAAGGAAGATGGGAATGAGGGTTGAGACTGGACTACTGAGAAACACATAAGGTAAAAGAATAAAGCTAGTGTAAGCAGGAATATTAAACAGGTAATAAGAAATCTGGCACGACACCATCTGAGACAGCAGAGAAACTGAGAGAAGTGAAGTAGTAAACAGAGTCAGGCTCTTCTGAAGGGCTCATACAATCTAAAGGGAAGCCAATAGAATTGGTGATTAGGAGGTCATAAGTTACTTCTGAGAGAGCAATTTAAAGAGTATATGGATTACTCATAAGGCAAGTAAAATGGAAGGATAGTCAGTAAAATGAAAATAAAAGCAGTTGAGAAATCTGTTATAAAAATAATTTTCAACTTCAGTGTATAAAAATATTGAAGAAAAATATACTCAACATTTACACTTTGCTGCAGATATTCTTTCAAGTTCAATATTTAGTTATTAGTTATCCTCCACCTTTATACTTTATGCTATAGTAAATACCTTTTAGCATACACCCTGTTTTTGGCACTCTTCTCTCTAGATTTAGGTATGCTGCTTGGATTCCTTTTCACAAGGCAAATTCCTACCCATCTTTCAGGACCCAGTTCAAATGCCTTCTTTCTGAAGCCATTGATTAGCTTGCAGTAATATTTACTTCGTTTAATTTAAAATTTCTTCAGTTATTTATTTTTCATGGTAGTTATCACTCTTTATCATGCACCTTCTTTTATTATTTACATGGTTTATGTCCTTTGTTGGAATTAAAGCTCCTTTTGACAGTGTACTCAGGTGTCTGGAAATACTGTAGACCTAGAATTCAGAGTTTCATCCTCAGTTTCCAGCTCTATCACTTACTGATATGTGACTTTAGTCAAGATATTTATTTAATGTCCATAAACCTCAGCCTTCTTATAAAACACCTTTATCAATCCACTGCAAGAGAAATTAGGAAAATTATCCCATTCACAATAGCCTCGAAAAAGAAAATACTTGGGAATCAGTGTAACAAAAGTTGAAAGAACTCTACAATGAAAACTACAGAACACTAAAGAAAAAATTGAAGAAGACCTTAGAAGATGGAAAGATCTCCCATGTTCTTGGATAGGCAGAATTAATATGGTCAAAATGGCCATACTACCAAGTGTTATACAGATTTAATGCAATTCCTATTGAAATCCCAATGATGTTCTTCTTAAAACTAAGAAAAGCAATCATGAAATTCATTTGGAAAAGTAAGAGACCCAGAATAGCCAAAGCAATCCTTAGCATGAAGAGTGAAGCAGGAGACATCAAAATACCAGACCTTAAACTACACTACAGAATAATTGTAACAAAAACAGCATGGTATTGGCACCAAAATAGACTGGTAGATCAGTGGTACAGAATACAAGACACCAGAGACAAACCCACACAAGTACAGTTATCTCATACTAGACAAAGGCCCCAAAGGCATACATTGGAGAAAAGATATCCTCTTCACCAAATGCTGCTGGGAACACTGGAAATCCATATGTAGCAAAGTGAAGTTAAATCTCTATCTCTCACCCTGCACAGAAATCAACTCAAAGACATAGGCACTAGCCAAGAGACCCTGCTTCTCATAGAAGAAAAATAGGCCCAAATCATCATGTCAGCTTAGGACTCGACTTCTTTTTTTTTTTTTTTTTTTTTTTTTTTTTGTTTGTTTTTAGTTATTTATTTATTTTTTGTAGACAAATGGGGTACAACTTCTCATTTCTATGGTTGTACACAATGTAGATTCACACCATTCATGTAATCATACATATACATATGATAATACTGTCTGTCTCAGTTTACAATCTTTCCTTCCCCTACCCCCTCCCACCCCATTTTCCTCTACACCATCCATACTTCCTCCTTTCTTCTCTCATCCCCCCTGTCACCCATCCCCCCACCTTATGTATCATCATCCACTTATCAGAGAAAAAATTTGGCCTTTGGTTTTTTGGGCTTGGCTTATTTCACTTAGCATGATATTCTCCAACTCCACCCATTTACGCAAATGCCATAATTTTATTTTTCTTTATGGCTGAGTAATATTCCATTGTGTATATATACTGCAGTTTCTTTATCCATTCATCAATCGAAGGGCATCTAGGTTGGTTCCATGATCTAGCTATTGTGAATTGAGCAGCTATGAACAATGATGTGGCTGTATCACTGTAGTATGCTGATTTTAAGTCCTTTGGGTATTAACCGAGGAGTGGGATAGCTGGGTCAAATGGTGGGTCCATTCCAAGTTTTTTGAGGAATCTCCATACTGCTTTCCAGAGTGACTGCACCAATTTGCAACTCCACCAACAATGTATGAGTGTGCCTTTTTCCCCACATCCACACCAACACTTACTATTGCTTGTGATCTTCATAATAGCCATTACAATTGGAGTTAGATGAAATCTTAGGGTGGTTTTAATTTGCATTTCTCTAATTACTAGAGATGATGAGCACTTTTTCATGTATTTGTTGATCACCTGAATATCTTCTTCTGAGAAGTGTCTGCCCAGTTCCTTAGCCCATTTATTGATTGGTTTCTTTGTATTTTTGGTGCAAAGTTTTTTAAGTTCTTTATGAATTTTGGAGATCAGTGCTCTGTCTGAAGCGTGTGTGGAAAAGATTTTCTCCCACTCTGCGGACTCTCTTTTCACATTATTGATTGTTTCCTCTGCTGAGAAAAAGCTTCTTACTTTGAATCTGTCCCATTTATTGATTCTTGCTTTTATTTCTTGCTCTCTGGGGTCTTGTTAAGGAAGTCTGGTCCTAAGCCAACATGATGATTTGGGCCTACTTCTTTTTATTTGGTGAAGGGTTTCAGGTCTAATTCCTAGATCCTTGATCCATTTTGAGTTGAGTTTTGTACAAGGTGAGAGATAGAGGTTTAATTTCATTTTATTATGTATGGATTTCCAGTTTTCCCAGCACCATTTGTTGAAGAAGTTATCTTTTCTCCATTGTATGTTTTTGGCACCTTTGTCTAGTATGAGATAACTGTACTTACGTGGGTTTGTCTCTGTGTCTTCTATTCTGTACCATTGATCTACCTGTCTATTTTGGTGCCAATACCATGCTGTTTTTGTTACTATTGCTCTGTAGTATAGTTGAAGTTCTGGTATTGTGATACCTTCTGCATCAGTCTTCCTGCTCAGGATTGCTTTGCTATTCTGGGTCTTTTGTTCATACAGATGAATTTCATGATTGCTTTCTGATTGGAATTGCATTAAATCTATATAGCGCCTTTGGAAGCATGGCCATTTTGATAATATTAACTCTGCCTACCCAAGAACATGGGAGATCTTTCCATCTTCTAAGGTCTTCCTTAATTACTTTCTTTAATGTTCTGTTGTTTTCATGTAGGGGTCTGTCACCTTTTTTGTTAGATTGATTCCCAAGTATTTTATTTTTTTTGAGGCTATTGTGAACGGAGTTGTTTTTCTCATTTCATTTTCAGATGATTCATCACATATATATAAATGCATTTGATTTATGTGTGTTTATTTTATATCCTGCTATTTTGCTGAATTCATTATTATGTCTCAAAGTTTCCTGGTGGAGTTTTTTTGATCCTCTAAATATAGGATCATGTCATCAGCAAATAGTGACAGCTTGAGTTCTTCTTTTCCTATTCATATTCCTTTAATTTCTGTGTTCTGTCTGATTGCTCTGGCTAGTGTTTCAAGGATGATGTTGCATAGAAGTGGTGACAGTGGGCATCCCTGTCTTGTTCAGTTTTTCTTCATTAAGAATTATGTTGGCTGAAGGCTTAGCATAAATAGCCTTTACAATGTTGAGGTATGTTCCTACCATCCCTATTTTTTTCTAGTGTTTTGAGCATGAAGGGGTGTTGTATTTTGTCAAATGCTTTCTCTGCATCTATTGAAATAATCTTGTGATTCTTAACCTTAAGTCTATTGATGTGATGAATTACATTTATTGATTTCTTGATGTTGAACCAATCTTGCATCCCTGGGATAAACCCCACTTGATCGTGGTGCACTATCTTTTTAATATGTTTTTGTATGTGATTTGCCAGAATTTTGTTAAGGATTTTTGCATCTGTATTATTGAGAGATATTACTCTGAAGTTTTCTTTCCTCGATGTGACTTTGTCTGGTTTTGGTATCAGAGTGATATTACCTTCATAGAATGAACTTGGAAGGGTTCCCTCCTTTTCTATTTCATGAAATACTTTTAGGAGTATTGGTATAAGTTCTTCTTTGAAGGTTTGTAGAACTCAACTAAGAATCCGTCTGGTCCCAGACTTTTCTTGGTTGGTAGATTTTTGTTGGCTTCTATTTCATTGCTTGAAATTGATCTGTTTAAATTGTGTATGTCTTTCTGATTCAGTTTGGGAGGATCATATGTCTCTAGAAATTTGTCAGTGTCTTCAGGATTTTCTATTTTGTTAGAGTATAGATGCTCAAAGTAGCTTCTAATTATGTTTTGTATTTCAATGGTGTCTGTTCTGATATTTCCTTTTTCATCACAAATTTTAGTAATTTGAGTTTCCTCTCTCCTTCTCTTTGTTAGAGTGGCTAAGGGTTTATCTATTTTGTTTACTTTTAAAAAGAACCAACTTTTTGTTTTGTCAATTTTTTTTGTTTCTTTTGTTTCAATTTCATTGATTTCAGCTCTGATTTAAATTATTTCCTACTTTTGGTGGTGTTCTGTTCTTCTTTTTCTAGGGCTTTGAGATGTAATGTTAGGTCATTTAGTTGTTGACTTTTTATTCTTTTCTAGAATGCACTCAATGCAATGAATTTTCCTCTTAGTACTGCTTTCATAGTGTCCCAGAGATTTTGATGTTTTATCATCATTCTCATTTACCTCTAAGAATTTTTTTATCTCCTCCCTGATGTTTTCTGTTATCCATGCTTCATTCAGTAGCACCTGTTAGCCTCCAGGTGTTGCAGTAGTTTCTGTTTTTTATTTTGTCATTAATTTCTAATTTCATTCCATTATGATCTGATAGACTACAAGGTAGTATCTCTGTCTTTTTTTTTTTTTTTTTTTTGCATTTACTAAGGGCTGCTTTGTCGCATAAGATATGGTCTATTTTAGAGAAGGATCCATGTGCTGCTGAGAAGAAAGTGTATTCGCTCATTGATGGATGGAATATTCTATATATGTCTAAGTTATTGATTGTGTTATTGAGTTCTGTGGTTTCTTTGTTTAGTTTCTGTTTGGAAGAGCTATCCAGTGGCCACAGCAGAGTGTTAAAGTCACCCAGAATTATTGTGTTGTGGTATATTTGATTTGTGGAATTGAGAAGGATTTGTTTGATGTACATAGATGCACTGTTGTTTGGGGCATAAATATTTATGATCATTATAACTTTCTCATTTATGGTTTCCTTAAGCAGTATGAAATGACCTTCTTTATCCCTTCTAATAACTTTGGCTTAAAGTCCACTTTATCTGGTATAAGGATGGAAACCCCTGCTTTTTTACTGAGTTTGTGTGTGTTAGACTTTTTCTTATCTTTTCACTGTTAGTCTGTGGAAGTCCTTTACTGTAAGATGAGTCTCTTGAAGGCAATATATTGTTGGGTCTTTCTTTTTAATCCAATCTGCCAGTCTATGTCTTTTGATTGATGAGTTTAGTCCATTAATGTTCAGGGTTATTAATGAGATATGATTTGTATTCCCAGTCATTTTGTCTCAGTTTTTGTTTTTAACTTGACTTGGTTTCTCCTTTGATTGGCTTTTCCTTTAGGATTTTGCTGACTTACATTGTTGTTTTTCATTTCTTCCTCATGGAATATTTTGCTGAGAATGTTCTGTAGTGCAGGCTTTCTATGTGTAAATTCTTTTAACTTTCGTTTGTCATGGAAGGATTTTATTTTGTCTTCAAATCTGAAGGTTTAGTTTTGCTGGGTATAAGATTCTTGGTTGGCAACCGTGTTCTTTCAGAGCTTGAAATATATTGTTCCAGGCCTTTCTAGCTTTTAGGATCTGACTGAGAAATCTACTGTATTGGTTTCCCCCTATATGTAATCTGATGCTTTTCTCTCACAGCCTTTAAAATTCTATCTTTATTTTGTATGTCAGGCATGTTCATTATAATGTGCCTTGGTGGGGATGTGTTGTAATTTTGTGCATTTGGTGTGCTGTAAGCCTCTTGTAGTTATTTTCCATTTAATTCTTCAGGTTTGGGAATTATCTGATATTATTTCACTGAATAGGTTTTTCATTCCTTTGGTTTGTATCTCTGTGCCTTCTTCAATCCCTATATTTCTTAAATTTGGTCTTTTCATATCCCATAGTTCGTGGAGGTGCCATTCATGATTTCTTACCATCTTCTCCGTTTGGGCAACTTTATTTTCAAGATTCAATATTTTGTCTTCATCATCTGAGGTTCTGTCTTCCAAGTGATCTAGTCTGTTTGTGATGCCTTTCATTGAGTTTTTTATTTGGTTTATAGTTTCCTTCCTTTCAAGGATTTCTGTTTGGTTCTTTTTCAGAATCTCTATCTCTTTGTTGAAATGATCTTTTGCTTCTTGCAGTTGCTCTTTCAACTGCTTATTGGAATGATCATTCATTGCCTGCATTTGTTCTCTTATCTCATCCTTTATTTCACAAATCATGTTAATTATGTACATTCTTAAGTCCTTTTCTGACATTTTTTCTATCATGCTGTCATTGGATTCTATTAATATAGAATCTTGGTTTGTTTAGAAAACTTTCTTCCCTTGTTTTTTCATGTTGTTCATGTATCTTCCTGTCTAGCAATGCAGATCTGAGGTATTATCAGTTTCCCCCCATAGTGTTAGAGTGACCCTGCAGGTTTCCAAAACTTCCTCTTTAAGGGGGAGATCAATATTAGCAATTCCCAGTACTGACAATATGTAACCCTAAACCAAGTAGCCCTTATGAAGACATTATCAAGATTGTTGTACTAAACAGAGAGGATGAGTTTAATTATTATCTACAGTATAACATTTAGATTTGTAGTGAGGTCTACAGTTTCTAATGGAGGACAAAGAGGATGGGGAGGGGTGTAAGATGTAACTGTTAATGGGATAAGAAAAGAGTATAAAGAAGTTCTAGATCATAGGAAGAGTGAAAGTGTAGTCAAAATGTTGGTTGTTACCATGAGAAAAAGGAGAGAGAGAATCTGAGGAAACAGGCATACAAAAGGAATATAGAGAGCAAGAAAAATAAAGAAATAAACTTAAAATTTTTTAAAAACGAAGAAAAAAAATCTACACTATAACAGTCATATACTATTGAAACCTCCCAGTCTTCAGTAGCCTGATATATGAGAGGTACCTGACAATGAGCTTCCAGTCTCCAGCAGGCATTTCAGGATGGGATTTGCCCCATCTGGAGATGACAGTTTCCACTTCCAGGATAATCCAAGATGGCCGCACTGGCTTCCAAACGTGTTGGCAAATGGGGAGCTGCGGTGCAGGGTGTGGGCACTGAGTCCATGTTGGGTGCAGTCGGTCCAGCTGGGGGCCCTGGAGGTGGGGTGAGTTAAGCCAGGCTGGGGGTCCTGGATGTGGGGTATAGTCAGTCAGGACAGGAGTACTGGAGACAAGGTGCAGTAAGTTGGGCTGGAGGTCCTGCATGTCCTGGCTGTTTTCCCAAAATGGTGGCAGCCACGTGTAACCAAACCTGTGAGTACTGTGACAGTGAACTTCTAGACAACAGCAGGCAGTTGGTGATCTGCTGGCAGTCTGCGGGCAGTCTAAGGGCTATGGGCGACGATCCGCAGGTGGACCTCAGTTGGTGGGTGATGGGTAGGTGAAAGGCAGGTGATGGACAGGCAAGAGGCAGGCAGATGGGCAAATGGCGGATGATAGTCAGCAGTCAGTGAGCAATCTGCCCTCAAAATGTAGTTGATATGCTGGCAGACTATAGATGATAGAAGCAGACAAACTCCTGATTTCTTAACAAGACTACTAAAGCATAAGAAGTAAAATTCAGAATCAATAATTGGGATGGGTTCAAACTAAAAAAGCTTCTTCTCATCAAAGGAAACAATCAATAACATGAAGAGAGAGCCTACAGAATGGAAGGAAAACTTTACAACATGCTCCTTAGATAAAGTACTAATCTCCAGGATATATAAAGAACTCAAATCACAATACCAAAAAAAGCAAAACAACAACAAATAAACCAATTAATAAATGGACTAAGGAACTGAGCAGACACTTCACAGAAGAAGAAATACAATCGATCAACAAACATTTGAAAAAATGTTCATCATCTCTAGCAACTAGAGAAATGCAAATCAAAACTAAGATTTCATCTCACTCCTGTCAAAATGGCAATTATCGAGAATACAAGCAACAATAAATGTTGGCAAAGATAGGAGGGATAAGGTACACTCATACATTACTGGTGGAACTGCAGATTGGTGCAACTGCTATGGAAAGCAGTATGGAGATTCCTTAAAAACTTGGAATGGAAAGCACCATATGACCCAGCTATCCCACTCCTAGGTTTATACTCAAAAAACTTAAAATCAGCATAGTACAGTAATATAGCTATATCAATGTTTATAGTAGCTCAATTTACAATAGCTAAACTATGGAACCAACCTAGATTCCCTTCAACAGATTAATGAATAAAGAAAATGTGGTATATACACACAGTGGAATATTACTCATAATGAAATTATGGCATTTGCAGGTACATGGATGGAACTAGAAAATATCATGCTAAGTGAAATAAACCAATTCCAAAAAAACAAAGGCTGAGTGTTTTCTCTGATAAGCAGATGTTTATCCATAGTGGGGGGATGAGGCAGGAAAGAATGAAGGAACTTTGGGTTGTGCAGAGGGGAGTGAGGGGAGGAGTCAGGTGGTGGGGATGGGAAGGACCATAGAATGAGACAGACATTATTACCCTGTATACATGTATGATTGCACATCCAGTGTGACTCCCCACCACATACAGCCAGAGGAATGAGAAGTTATGCTCCATTTGTGCACAATATGTCAGAATGCATTCTACTGTCATGTATAACTAATTAGGACAATTAAAAAAATACCTATATCACAGATTATTGAGAAGATGAAGTGGCAAGGGAGAGCTTAAAGAACCTAGTGAAGTTAGGGTCAGCATATTCAGCTTGATTTCTGTGCCTTTACCCAGATTGGTACATCTAAATATTAGAAATTATTGAATGAATTAGTAAATTATTTGCCATTACTAGATATGTAAAGGCTACTGTAATTTTTAGGCTACTAGTACTTTCTTTAAATTTTTTTATTCATTTAATTTTGATCCATTGAACACAAGTGGAGTACAGCTATTGTTTCTCTGGTTGTACACAAAGTAGAGTCACACCATCTGTGCATTCATACATGTACACAGGGCAATGATGTCTGTCTCATTCTGTTATTATTCTTGCCCCACTACCCCAACCCCACCCCTACCTTCCCTCTATGCTATCTATCCTTCCTCCATTCTTGCCTCCCTTCCACCCCGCATTATGCATCATCATTCACTTATCAGAGAGATCATTCCCTTTGGATTTTTGGGATTGGCTAATATCACTTAGCATGACAATCTCCAACATCATCCATTTACCCTACATATGCCATAATTTTATTTTTCTTTATGGCTGAGTAATATTCCATTGTGTATATATACTACAGTTTCTTTATCCATTCATCTATTGAAGGGCATCTTGGTTGGTTCCACAATCTAGCTATTGTGAATTGAGCAGCTGTGAACATTGATGTGGCTGTATCACTGTAGGCTACTAGTACTTTATTGGGATGATGTTTTAAAAAAGAATTTTTTTCAACCAGGCCAGAATATATTAACAGATTTACCAGATTTTATATGTGTGTGTATCTATACAAAATATATGTATATATATGCATATATATATATATAACATAAATATATAATATAATGCAGAATTTTCTGGTGGGTAATGGTGATCTATCAGAGCACTTTTAACATTCAAATGAAAATTGCCTTAGAGTTAGTAGCAATTTATAACAGCCATTTCTTTTATCATTCAAATAGAAACTAGGCTTTGAGGGGGCCAAAGAAGGTGCTCTCTAAACTCTAAAGCAAGCCCTTGATTTGCAGTACAAGGTGCCATATATTCCAAACTTACAATTTTTTGCTCTCATCATAACAGATTTCAATATATTCTCATGCCAATGGATAGGATTTTCCAAAGGATAAAAGATTGGGCACCCTAACATTAGACTGTGATCTAAAGATCAGTTTAAAAAGTTACTCTTTATCCCAAGAGTTTTGGATTCCACAAGAACTAACAAATGGTGATGTTTGAATATTCTGAAAGATTTTGACAACATTGCAAATGCTCAATCAGTTGAAAAATTCAACGCAATGAAACAAGTTTTAATAATTGTGTAGACTTACCTTCTCTTTCTCAATTTTTTTGAGCCTTTATTCATCACTGTTTAGTTTGTATTATATTAATACTTCAATAATCTCAATCTTTTACTATTTAAGAATGTCTCATAAGTATGTCTCAATCTTTTACTATTTAAGGATAAATTATTAGAAGAAAGCATTATGCATTAAGTGCCCCCTTTAAAATTTTTAACAGAGCTGAGCTCCATATATAGTAAAGGTAACAATCATCTATACTAAATAACATAATTAAGAAATATTCATACATAGCAAATAGTTTATAACACTAGTGGCATTTTAAACATATTACCTTAATAGTAATAGCTGTATTTGTTGAACCTGTATTGTGTGCTTGATATTTTACATCTTTCCCCCATTCTTTAGTTGAAGAACTGAATCTGAGAAGTTAGGAAATTATTCTCACATCATTCAGTTAATAAATGATGGAGTTATTTTCTAAGTCAGGACTTTTTGAATCCAAGTTAATTCTTTCAATATTTGTGTTTTACAATAGTGCCTCTACAATAGTATCTTCCATGGCATACACTTTCTTTGCATCATCATTTGAAATTATTCTCATATCTGTTTCATTTTGCCTAGTAATGTAGTATTTCCTTTTCAACTCACAAAATACTCTCCACCTCAAAGAGGGTCTTCAGAAATCATCATCTAAATTACTGATTGACTTACCAAATTAAAAATATGCAAAGTGGCAAAATAAATGTAGGGATTTTCAGTGGATAGAGCAAATATGTGGTTGCTGTTCCCTGTGTAGCTTCCATTAGAGTTCATGCTGACTAAAGAAGAGATTTCTAAAATTGTATTCATCTAACTTCAAGAAATAGGAATTAACTGTACTTGTCTGAGACATACATAAGAAAGACTAAACTTGGCATTGATAGCGAGTTCTAAGAAGAGCTGTTGTATGTGAGTGAGATTGGAAAATATACTTCAGCACTGATTCAGTAAAAGGGAGGAGAAACAGAAGTTTAAAATTTGTTCATTAGAAGGATAGTGGTTCCATGATCAAATAGATTAATTTTAGAAGAAGGAATAGATTTGGGTAAGAAGGAGATGACTTTGGTTTGAAAATAAAGTGTAATAATGTCAAGACATCTGGCATATTGTCCATCTAGATCAGAGTCCTTGAAATGTTACTAGTTGAAATTGAGATGTGCTCTAAGTGTAACATACACACCAGATTTTGAAGACAGTACAAAGAAAAATGTAAAATGTCACATTGATTTTTTGTTATTAGTTGCATGGTCAAGTAACACTTCTGAAATAATTTAAGTTTTTCTTTTTGCTTTATCAAAATGTATTTGCTGGGAGACTTTAAACTACTATATGGTTACCTTATATTTCTGTTGGATAGCACTCATCTACATAGCAATTTGTTACAAAAAGTTAGAAATACAGAACCAAAGCCTCTAGGTCTGGAAATAACCTATGTAGGAGTGATGTTGATGTTATGAGATTAGACAAAAATGCCATGTACAGGGTATAGAGATGAGAAAAATGCCAATAATTGTGAGAAAGGAAGAGAAAGAGTAACCAGGAGAAGAATTGAAAAATCTAGAGTCCAAAGTGATTGATACATAAGTCCCATTAGGGTAGAATTTCAGGAAGGAAAGAGTATTTAGCATCATTGAATGATAGGCCAAAGAGGAAGAGAACTGTGAAAAGGCCATTGAATTTGGTTGATATAGGAACTGTTTCAGTACAGTATAAGAGGGATAGATTTCAAGAGATTATGAAGTAGACTGTGTATGTAAACCTTCTTTCAGAAATAGAGTCCATTTGTGGAGATGATAATCATTTGATTCAAGCAGAGTCCAGGGAAATTAGAGCATGTTTGTTTGCTGAATGGAAGGATCAGTGAAGTAGGAGTGCTTAAAATTATAAAAGGGACACAATAATTTCTGTAGTAAAGTGCTAAGCATTGGGTCCCAAACCTGAGTGCATACTGGAATCATCAGTGGGACTTGTCACAAAGGCAAATCCCCAGGCAACATCTCACATCTAAAATTACCCTGTTTTTTGAAGGTTTGTCTCCTGAAACAGATCCCTTGAGGGGGACAACATGAAACCATATCCACAGTTTCTTTTAGATGATTGTGATATATCTAACAAGGGTCAAACAAGTCAAGAAAATTAAAGGAGCTGATGAGGACATCGTTGAAATGGATAACTGTGCCATCCAGAACAGATAGAAAGCCAGTGAGGATTATAGTGAGGCTGATGGAGCACGAACAATTGAGGAATTAGCTTTCATTATTATGAGTGGGTATAAGTTCAACAGTAATGAAAAAGGGAAAAGGTAAAAAGGTAATGGATTTTGATCAGAGAGTGTTGATTCATATTTCAGGGTCTTGAAGGCTAAGCAGACACAAAATGTGACTGTGTTTCTCTTAGGTAGAAAAAAAAGAAAGAACCAAGTCAGGCACATTGTAAGGCTTATCAGTTTGGTAAATATAATACAGGATAGGGAGTGGTAAAAAGACATGAGATTTAGGATAGGTAGGAAGCACTAATGGTTGAATCAGTGTGGAACTGTATTAAGATTCAACTAAACCTTGGTTTGGAGAGCTTTGGAGACCATTTCCAGAGTGGGATGACTGCTTAGCTTACAGGCTTCTGAGTATCTGTAATCCAGTTCAGTTTTTGTTAACCATAGAGTGGATGCTTGATATTCAAAGATACAACACACATAACTTTGACTATTCAAAAGTGACCCGATGGGTTTGTATTAGTCAATTTATTATAACAAAATATCTGAGTCAGACTGTTTTTTAAAAATGAGGTTTATTTTACATTCACTTTTGGCTGCTGCAAGTATAAACAACATAGAAGTCTCTTAAAAGGACCCCCACCTTAGCTGTGTCACCTCATAGCAGATGGCAATGGTGACAGCACATGAGAGAGAGAGAGAGAGAGAGATATTATATTTTGGAACAGGAAGCCAGGGAGAAACTAGGGTACCACAGTCCCTACCTGCAATTGATCTAAAAACCTCCCATTGGGCACCATCTTTAAAGGTTCTGTCATCTCCCAATACCACCACCCTGGGGACCAAACCTCTAACACATGAATGCTGGAGACAGCACACTTAAACTGTATCCAAATCGTAGCAGGGTTTATGACCTGAGTAGTTAATAACTTCCTCCAAGAAATGAATTTGGTTTTCATATATGTCATCAAAACATACCTCAGTTTGCCTTTAACACATGAAGCAATATATTAATCATCAGTACTTGGGTACGTTTCACAGAAGAGGAGAGAATATGCCAAATTGTGGTATTAAATGAGTTACTAACTTGAGTTTAAATAATCAAATGGGTTTTTAAAGTTTTAAGCAGCGAACCTAACTTGTAATAATTGCTTAATAAATGATAATTACTGGTGCAATTCAGGAATTCAACAAATTTGAGCCAAATTATTTTGTAAATATATAGTTTTAGTGAATGTACTTAATTAAAATTTTTATTTTGACTCCACCATGAAATATTAATTGAAACCAGAATACTGAATTTGCTTGTGAATTAAGAAGATAATGAGTCATTTACCTTTTTGTGTTTAATATACTTGAACAGAGAAATATTTTATAGTAACTCACAAAAAGGTTTCTAGGAAAAATTACAACTTTAAAAATATCACTTTAGTATATTTCTATGCAACAAATATGTATATAGAAATAAAATGAACAAATTGTATTATTCCTGTTGTTTTTCTTAGACTCAGTTACCTAAAAACGTACAATTCTGTTTTCGCTATACTTTTTTGTCATTATACTATAAACATAAATAACTGCTTTTTGCTTTATAGTGAGGAACTCAGAAAAGAGGCAAGACAATTAAAGAGAGAACTCTTAGCAGCAAAACAAAAAAAAGCAGAAAATGCATCAAAAGCAGAAAAAAGAAATGAAGGTAAGACCATTTATCAGGCTTACATTTTCTTTTGATGCTCTTCCTCCTGATTTTCTTAACTCTTTCCCCCCTCTCTATTCTTCTGCTTTCCTCCTTTTCCTTCTTTCCTCCCTCTTTCTTTTTTCTTTTTTTTTCCAAACATAAAAATGTTTAATGTGACAAACAGCAGGGGATCGTTAAGTAAATTATAGAGTAATAATATTAGTAGCCATTAAAAAACAATGTTTACAAATAATTTAACTGACATAGGAAATGTTTAATATTTGTTGTTTTTTTTTTTTTCATTATTCCCCCTTTATTTTTTATTTTTTTATTTTATGGTTCGATGTACACAAATGGAGTACAACTATCGTTTTTCTGGTTGTATACAAAGTAGAATCATACCATTTGCATATTCATACATATTCCTCCCTCTTTCTTGAGCTGTAGTAGTGTTGTTGTTCCCCTGATAATTGCTTTGGGAAGTTAGCCAATAAAATAAATTTCCACTGAGGACCTTTTTCTGAGAAGTAAATTAAATGCAAACATGATCATAACTGTTGCTCTTAAGTAGACCTAATGAGAAGTTGATGGAGTGTTTAAAATCAAGTAAAACTTCATGTTGCCATAGCATATAACTGGAGTAAAAATGCACAGAAATAGAATGTTCATTTTTAAATATCACATACTCTCAAAAAAAATTTAGAAAAGTGTTTGGGGCCCATGTTTAGGATTTGTATAAACATTTGTGTGTTGGTTTGAATAATATTAAATACCTACTCTTGCTTTTTGTTTGTTTTGACTTTTTTCTCTTATGTTAAGACAACATCTAAACTATTGATAAAAAGGATCAAAATAATACCTGCTATTTGTACAGGTTGGATATGTTCTGTGATTCACTATGATTTTAATTAAACTAGAATAGCTTCATAAACAGCTATTGCCTTTCAGTAAAAATCTCTAATTTACTTTAAACTATTCTACAATAAAGCATGTAATGTTCATTTTCCAAAATTGCAGCTTGAAATACTCAAATCTGTTTTTTTCTTACAGTAATAAATTGCATCATAGATTCTAATTTTTTTAATTTTTATTTTTTTAATTTAGATTCATTGTACACAAATGGGGTACAACTTTCATTTCTCCATTTGTACACAAAGTAGAGTCACACCATTTATGTAATCATACATGTACATAGGGTAATGATGTTTGTCTCATTCTATTATCTTTCCTTCACCTGCTCTCCCCACCCCTCATTTTCTTCTATACAATCCATCCTTCCTCCATTCTTGCCTCCCTCCCACCCCCCATTATGTATTGTCATCCACTTATCAGATCATTCAGCCTTTGGTTTTTTGGGATTGACTTATTTCACTTAGCATGATATTCTCCAACTCCATCCATTTACCTGCAATGGCATAATTTTATTCTACTTTATGAATGAATAATATTCCATTGTGTATATATACCACAGTTTCTTTATCCATTTATCTATTGAAGGGCATCTAGATTGGTTCCACAATCTAGCTATTGTGAATTGAGCTGCTATAAACATTGATGTAACTGCATCACTGTATTATGCTGATTTTAAGTCCTTTGGGTATAGGCCTCTGCTTTCCAGAGTGGCTGCACCAATTTGCAACCCCACCAGCAATGTATGAGTGTACTTTTTTTCCCACATTCTCTCCAACACCTATTGTTACTTGTATTCCTTTTTTTTTTTTTTTTCCCCATGCTGGGGATTGAACCCAGGGCCTTGTGCTTGCGAGGCAGGCACTCTACCAACTGAGGTATATCCCCAGCCCCATGTTGCTTGTATTCTTCATAATAGACATTGTAATTGGGGTGAGATGAAATCTTTAGGGTAGTTTTGATTTGCATTTCTCTTATTACTAGAGATATGGAACATTTTTTCATTTATCTGTTGATTGCTTGCAGATCTTCTGTGACGTGTCTTCTGTGACATTTCCTTAGCCCATTTATTGATTGGGTTATTTGTATTCTTGGTATAAAGTTTTTTGAGTTCTTTATAAATTCTGTAGATTAGTGCTCTCTCTGAGGTACATGTGACATAGTTTTTCTCCCATGCTGGAGGATCTCTCTTCATATTGTTGATTGTTTCCTTTGCTGAGAGAAAAGCTTTTTAGTTTAAATCTATCCCATTTATTGATTCCTGCTTTTGTTTCTTGTGCTTTGGGAGTCTTGTTAAGGAAGTCTGGTCCTAAGCCTACATGATGAAGATTTGGACCTACTTTTTCTACTATTAGGTGCAGGATCTCTGGTCTAATTCCTAGGTCCTTGATCCATTTTGAGTTGAGTTTTGTGCAAGGTGAGAGACAGAGGTTCCATTTCATTTTGCTGTATAAGGATTTCCAGTTTTCCCAGCACCATTTGTTGGAGAAGCTATCTTCTCTCCATTGTATGTTTTGAGCTCCTTTGTCTAGTATGAGATAAGTGTATTTATGTGGGTTTGACTCTGTGTCCTCTATTCTCTATGTTAGGCATTTTCATTATAATGTGCCTTGGTGTATATCTGTTGTAATTTTGTGCATTTGGTGTTCTGTCAGCCTCTTGTAGTTGATTTTCCATTTCATTCTTCAGATTTGGGAAATTTTCTGATATTATTTCATTGAATAGATTATTCATTCCCATGGTTTGTCTCTCTGTGCCTTCCTCAATCCCAGTAATTCTTAAATTTGGTCTTTTCATGATATCCCATAGTTCTTATAGGTTCCATTCATGACTTCTTCCCATCTTCTCTGTTTGTTCAACTTTGTTTTCAAGATTAATTTTTTTTCTTCATTGTCTGACATTATGTCTTCCAATGATCTAGTCTGTTGGTGATGCTTTCTATTGAGTTTTTAATTTGTTGTTTCCTTCATTTCAAGGATTTCTTTTTTTTTTTTTTCAGAATCTCTATCTCTTTATTGAAATGATCTTTTGCTTCCTGCATTTGCTCTGTTAACTGTTTATTGGTGCGATCATTCATTGTTGCCTGTATTTGCTCTCTTATCTCATTATTTGCTTCTCAGATCATTTTAATTATGTACATTCCAAACTCCCTTTCTGACATACCTTCTGCCATGCTGTCATTGGATTCCATTGATATAGCATCTAGGTTTGTTTGGAACACTTTCTTCCTTTGTTTTCTCATGTTGATCATGTATCTTCCCCTCTGGCAGTGCGAATCCGAGGTTTTGCAGTTTCCCCCTATAGACTTATAGTGTCCCTGTGGGTTTCCAGTACCTCACCTTAAAGTGGAGGATCAATGTTAGCAGCACACAATACAAGCAATATGCATCCTTAACACAAATAGTCCCTATTAAGATATTAGCAGTATTGTCTTAATATACAGATGATTAGTTTGATTATTATGTTCAACTTAAACAATAGGTTTGCAATAAGGACCACAATTACTAATGGTGGACAAAAAGGATGGGGAGGGGTGTAGGATGCAACGTTAATGAGAAGTGAGTGTGTAGAGGTACTGGGTTGTAGGAGAAGTGAAAGTGGAATTAAAAGAAATTGGTTGTTAGCATGAGAAAAGGGAGAAAAGAGTCTCCAAGGAAACAGATAGATAAGAGGAAAATAGAAAGAGTGAGAAAAATAATAATAAAAGTAGGAATATAGTAGGTGTAATAGGAAAAATCCTAATAATGCTAATAAAAAAAATTCTACAATAAATCTATTCTGTACTGTTCTTCTGTAGTCTTCAGTAGCCTGATGTCTGAGAGGTGCTTGATAATGTGGTGTCCCAAGAAGGGAGCTGCCTCACTAGGGATGGTGGCCTCCAGGTTGGGAATAATCCATGCTAGCAGGCAGAGGTGATCCCACTTGCTGGTAGATGGTCAGCCAGGCATCGCTGGAGACGAGCTGACCCAGGTATTGCTGGAGATGTGCTCAGGTGCTGGACCAGGTGCCGGGCCATGCATAGATTCTAATTTTAACATGACTAAAGACTTTATTCATTTGCCTCTAATAATGTATACTAGATTTGATTTAATAAATTTGCTTCATATGTATTTCATCTGTATCCACATATTTTCGGAAACCTTGAAGTGTTTTTTTTTTATCTACTTGATTCTGTAGATAAATACATTCTGTAGAAGTATATTAAAAAATAGGATCAGGGCTAGAGATGTAACTCAGTGGTAACACTTGCTTAGTATTATAAGTGAGGGTCTGGGTTCAATCCCCAGCATCACCAAATAAAAAAAAAGATGCAGCATCTAACCTTAAAAGAATACATATTGCTTAGGTTATTTGTACCATATCCAATGACCATTGTAGAAAAAGCAAGTATTTTATAAAAAATTGAAAGTCTCTGAAATATATATTTGATTGAAACTAATTGCTACAAAATTAATTCAACCATAATGACACAAATTATAAATAAAATTTAAAAGAAAGGGTAAAGTTATTTATGATTAGACCTTGTAAGTAAAATATAACCCAGAATAGAAATAAACTATATCGGTAATATTAAGATCTGAAAAAAAAAACCACTAAGGATTATTTTATATTTAACTTTATATATAATTTTCCCAGCAAATTGCTTCTTATAATTAAAAGCATATTAAACACATAAAATAATTCCATTCAACCAAGAAAGAACTTTTACTTAAGAATTTTATTCATTTTTGAGCTAATAATTATGGGCACTTCCATGTGTCAAGAACTGTGCTGGACTGGGGCTATTATGTTGGCAGTAGATGGATAGTTCTTGCCTTCTGGTTCATGATCTAGTAGAAATGAAAGAAATGAAGTAGATAATTACTATATTGATACTGTATAGGTAAGGCCTGTGTTACACTTAAACAGTATATGTTTCTTTTTCTGTCTTAGAAATACCGAATATAATTAGATAAAGAAAGGTTTGAGTCTTAAATGTCTCATTTCTTCACACAAAACAGAAGCATGTGTAGGAACTTAATTTGGTACTTGTATATAAAAGTTATTATGCTATGATTAGATAGGAATTTACGTAAGTAATTATTTTTCTGAGTTTGATTCTTCTCATATCATAGAGGAATACTTTGATTTGCCCTGTTCTGAATAACAGTTAAAATTAGCTTCTAAAAAACTACATCCACTTAATTGCTATCATTTTGTTTTCTAGTCTTGGGACTGGCATATTATTTACTAATATTTCTTGTTTTTTAAAAGAATTTTAGACTTATGCAGAAATTGCAAAAATAATTCTGAGTTCCCCGTACCTTTAATGTTAAGATGATAACCAAAGTGTGTAGGTCAACATCAAGCAATTAGTGTTGGCTTAATACTATTAACTAACTACAGACCTTATTAGAATTTCATCATTTTTCACACTAATATCCTTTTTCTGTTCTATGCTTTTGTCTGGTTTCGTATTGCATTTAGTGCTCATTCTCTTTAGTGTTTGCAAATCTGGGACTCTTCCTCAGTTTTTCCTTATATGTCATGACCTTGACATTTTGAACACTCCTAGTTAGATCTTTTATAGAATCTCTCAGTTTGAGTTTTGATCAGTTTTCATGATTGGATTAAGGTTATGCATTTTTGGGCAAAATTGCCACAGAAAGTTTGCCTCTTCGGTGCATTTTTCAGTAGTAAGTAACATGATGTCTACCATCTTATCACTGGTGACATTGCCTTGGTCACTTGGTTAGTGGGACCTGCTGAGTCGTTGCTTTATACAAACACTCTGTCTTTGAGACTTAGAATTATACAGTTGCCCCATTTTAAACTCTTCACGTTATCCCCCATTAATTTTAGCATTACTTGGTAGATCATACATCTCATCTGCAGAAGATAATTATTTATTGTGATGTTCTTATGGTGACATTCTATTTCCTGATTCCTACTACTTTTACTACTTGGAATTTCATAATAAAGAACTTTCTTTTTCATTATTTACTTATTTCATATGGATTTTTATTTATATTATTCTACATATTCAAATTATCGTTTATTGTGTTTAGATTTTTGCAACTTTGGCCATGGGTAGACCTTCCAAGAGGTCTTCTATGTCCTTTCAGCTTGCCACATCCTTTGAGCACTTCCTTGCTTCTAACACAGACTTTGCATGCATTTTCCCTTCTCCAAACCTACCATAAACTACTTCTCCACAGAACTGTTTCCTCTTATTTGAGTATTGTGTTTAGAAAAGAAAAGCTGGAAAGTAAGTGGACCATTCTGTTTTGATTCTGATGCTTTTAGAGTGTTATTGGAAGCCATATTTTATTATCACTATCTTGTTAGAAAGCTCTTTTAGAACTTACTTATGATGCACATTATGGATTACCTTTTTTTTGAAACCATATTTCTTCAAAACTTAGTTTGATCTTTTCAAATTGACAGGTATTGCTGCTATGATGATAAAACTTGTTTATTATGAAAGCTTTTTGAATTTCAGTAAATACCACATTACATTTGAAAATCAAATGTTGCTTGCGGTTTTTAAGTCTAGTGACACTTCTCTTCCTGTGGCTACAAGTGATATACCATGAGCCATCTCACAACATAACATTATAGAAACTAAGTGGGATTTTCAGCATCTTTCAATCTACATCATAACTTAGCCTGTCTTCCCAGTCAGTAGATATTCCAAGATTAAAACTATGAACTCCGGCCAGGGATGTAGCTCAGTGTAGAATGCTTGCTTCGTATGCGTGAGGCACTGATTTCGATCCTCAGCACCACATAAATAAATAAAATAAAGGTATCGTGTCCATCTACATCTAAACTAAACTAAAATAAAATAAAAGAACTACATGAACTCTGGGAACAGATCCAGAGGTTCTCATGTGTATGTATATAGTAAGATTCTCACATGAAAGAAGTTGGAAAGTGTTATTTGACCTTGGTTCTGTAACTTCATGCATCAATTGAGCTGAATACTCTCATGAACCTGTTCAGAAAAGATTTCTTGATTGGGATATATGCCTACATATCTGGCTTTTAGAAACCATTTTAGTTTAGTCCAAGACTAAACTATCTGAGTATTCTGGCAACTCTTTATGGTATGGTCTTTTGAACATTTTCTGCTATATCTAGTAATTTAATTTTAACAATTAACTTAGAAACAGATAATATGTTTTAAAGCCTTTTGGATCATTTAGAATAGCAAATTACTGTGTAATTTGTGTAATGTAGACTTGCCTTCAGTAAGAATGATGTATGTGCTTCCATTTGATGTAATGTGCTACACCTGCTAATACAGAGAGACCAAAAACATTTCTTTTGGTATTTTTAACAGTAATTTTGATAGTAATGCTAGGTGCTTATTTTATATAGTACTAATGGATTAAAAGTGTACTTTGGAATATTATAGCTTCTCCAAAATATAAGTAAGGAAGTATTAAAATTCTTTTTTTTTAATTTATTTAATTTTGATTCATTGAACACAAATGGAGTACAGCTATTGTTCGTCTGGTTGTACACAAAGAAGAGTCACACCATCTGTGCATTCATACATGTACACAGGGCAATGATGTCTGTCTCATTCTGTTATTATTCTTGCCCCCCACACCCCAACCCCACCCCTCCCTTCCCTCTATGCTATCTATCCTTCCTCCATTCTTGCCACCCTTCCACCCCGCATTATGCATCATCATTCACTTATCAGAGAGACCATTCGGCCTTTGGATTTTGGGGATTGGCTAATCTCACTTAGCATAACGGTCTCTAACATCATCCATTTACCTGCAAATGCCATAATCTTATTCTTCTTTATGGCTGAGTAATATTCCATTGTGTATATATACCACAGTTTCTTTGTCCATTCATCTATTGAAGGGCATCTAGGTTGGTTCCACAATCTAGCTATTGTGAATTGAGCAGTTATGAACATTGATGTGGCTGCATCACTGTAGTAATCTGATTTTAAGTCCTTTGGGTATAGGCCAAGGAGTGGGATAGCTGGGTCAAATGGTGGATCCATTCCAAGTTTTCTAAGGAAACTCCGCACTGCTTTCCAGAGTGACTGCACCAACTTGCACTCCCACCAGCAATGTAAGAGTGTACCCTTTTCCCTACATCCTCGCCAACACCTGTTGTTGCGTGTATTCTTAATAAAAGACATTCTAATTGGAGTAAGATGAAATCTTAAGGTGGTTTTGATTTATAGTTACAGGCAGTGAAATTATTTAAGCCTTGATAGCTCAGTTTTCATATCATAAATCCAGGGATGAAATGCCTTAGAATGTTCCTCTTAGGCTTCTTGTGAAAAGTAAAATAATGAGAAAACTTTCAATGAATTTATAATACTACATAAAAATAATTTTAAATTTGTAAGAAGAAAAGTATAGCCATTCCTGGTTCCATTCTGTTTCCTATCCAAATCCAAGAAATTAAAAATATGAATTTTAATGCTGTTAGTTGTAGTTATAGCCTATAATCAATATGTTCATATGTAAATATGACATAATTAAAATCTCAAAATAAACTTTGTTTTTTATAATAACCCTTCTATAATGATATTCTTTTTTAAAAGAAGTGTAGGTATGTAAATTTACATACATTCTGGAAGTAAAGCTTCCAGTGATATTATTTCCTGGGTTTTTTAATCCATCTGGCAAGTCTTAACACTTGCTGACTATTGCCACTTCATCTTAGAATAAAGTGTATTATACTTGGATTAAAAGCACTTGGAAAGAAATTTATTATAAGAACAAAAAAGCCTTGTGTTCTAATGCCCATGCATTAAAGTACCTAATTCTGGCCTGCTTGCCTGAATGGAGGCCTCCCATTAACCCAGGTGCTCTGACAGGGATTCTACCATCTTAGGAAATCACCTTTGATTAAAGGATTAATATTCCATCGGTTTTATAATCTCTACTCAGTTTCCTGGGCCAGATCCTTCGCCAGATTTGTATAGACAATTAAGGACTTACATTCTAGTCATAGTTCCACTTTTGAGTCCCACTTTTGTCACATTGTGGAAGCTACTTTAAAATCTGGACCCATCTGTTTTTCCATTTATCAATTCAATGATAAATAGGATCTGTTATTCCTTGTATTACAAGGATGTTGTCAGTTAATAGAAATAAGTATAGTGTGTAAAGAAGTAAATGAAAGAAATCAACTGTCAAAGAATAAATCAGTATAGTCATATAATTAAAATTTTGAATTAGCATTGAATTTGACTTTGTAAAATTCAAATTGCTTTTCCAGGTTGACTACAGAATCTGCAGTAGACTCTAGCACCCCAATTTAGATAAACAAGGAATATGATGTGTTTTTTTATCTACCAGCGATGTCAAAGGAGATATACTGCAGGACAATCCTGTTTACAACCTTGGAATCTCCTTATTCCCACTGTAAATCACCCAGGCCTCTGCACAGAATTGGGGGGGGGGGTAATAAATTTTGAATAAGTTTGATAATTAACTGGAGATAGAGTTGGTTGCCTGCATTGGCTCTGTCAAGTTCTTTAATAAACTGTATAATCCTTTTCATTCAATTATGTCTCTAAGTCCTTTCCAGGTTGCTTCTTTTTTAAGTTTTATCATATCAAAACCAGTAACAAACTGAACATAGTAACATGGAGATACAGGTTTGGACATATTTTCTAATCAGCTTTTGGGCGATAAGGTGTCAGATAATCTGAGGTTCTAAGCAGACAATACCTGCTCTATGACTTGTGCCAAAAATTAGAAAAGGAAGAGCAATCTGAGCTTGTAAATCAAGAAGGAATTTTAAAGCCTCTTCTTGAAACACATCCCTGAGGTCCTTAGTACCTCTCAAGTTGTACTGGGCCATTTCAAGTTTCTTCAAACTATCTTTTTACTACTGGATTCAATCAGACTAGGGTCCCTTAGGCTTGATAGGTTGTGAAAGTATATAGTTTTTAACTACTTTTCATCTGTCTAACATATAATGTTAAATAGCTTAATCTTGGTTTTAATAAGAAGCAGAAACCCTGTTGGAATGTTAGCTCAGTATTATGCCTAATACTACATAGAATTTTTTTTTTATTTTTAATGTTTAAGAGAAAACCCTGAGTCATCATTGTTTCTTAGAGGCCAAAAGTATCAGATTTATTTTTCTCCTTTGTCTACTCTGAATCTATGTGCTAATTTTTAACTTGTTTACATGAAAAAGTGAAAGTGTATGTGTACTTGATTCATAGGAAGCCTTTCAGGTCATCTGTCATCTTCAGTTTCTCCTTACTGTGGGCATGGTGCTAATAATTGATTATTTGGTTTTCTAAATTCAAAGAGATTAAAAAGCAATGAAAGTGAGGGCATGAGGGCAAGTATATCCTACAATGGTGAGTTGTATGGTATGTGAAGGATATTTCAATAATTTTTTAGGGAGAATAAATTAGCAAAGGAAAACCAGAGCAGAGGTGGACCTGTGGATCTTTCTAGCCCAGTATTAACATTAAAAAAAAAATTTTAAGTCTAAAGGAAAAACATAACTAAAAACATTCCTTCTAGTAACATAAAGAGATGATAGGCAAACATTTCATACTAGGTCAGGACACTTAAGAACCTAGTAGTCAAACATTGTGGATGTATCTACTATAGACATTTCTTTTGCTCTGAGAATGTGTCAGTATCTTTCAAAGATAAAGTTGTTGGTGCTTATTATAAGGACAATGGTTTATTAAGAAAAGGTTAGATGGTGTTTCTTATTCCTTAATAAACCTAAAAATAGTCAATAATTCTAACCTAACTGGTAAAAAAAATGTTTTAATTGATTAAATATAAGGTTCTATTATCTGGAATATTCTATTGTGTAGAACACTTCTCTTCCTGGAAAGTCCTGGAAAAGAAAAACTTCACTTTGTAACTAGAATAATCAGTCTCGCAAATGAGATTTTATTTAAACTTCATGTGCTAGAAAACATAATGTATATTTAACAATGTCTTTTAGTAATATAACTTTTAAAACCTTTAAAGACTTTTAAAGATCTATAGTAAATGAAAATATGTATATGCCTTTACAATTATAATCAAGAGTTTAATCTTTTGGTAAAATTAAGTTGAAAGCCCATAGTTTAGACAGTCAAGCTCAAACTTTCTCACTAGCCATGATAAGGAAATCATATTGTTCTCTTTAAAAGAGCCATTACAGTCTCTTTTTTTAAGAGCTGTATTTTTTACAGTTATAAAAATAAATGTATGTGGATTGTGTACTATGTATCTCAAAAAGAAATGTGAATGTGTTCACCATAAAGAAGTGATAAACGTTTGAGAAGACAGAAATGTTTAATCCAATTACACAATAGGTACATGTTCCAAAATATCAGATGTACCCCATTAATATTAGAAGTTTTGTATTTTCATGTATCATTTTTGAAAGTAACTTAACTTTTAAAACATAAAAAGAAAAAACACATCATCAACTAGATCCTGTTCTTGCCCAAACTCCTTAACATAAATCTAATCATGGGAAAATCAATAAATCCCAACTATGAAATATAACTTTGTCCACATGCTTTAAAAAAGTTTCTCATGTAAGACTCAGAAAATGAGGGAGATCCTTCTAGATTAAAGGAGACTAGAGAAATAACAACAAAATGCAATGTACGACCCCAAATAGGAAATTGGATTTTTAAACTAGTAATATTTTTCAGGGGAGGTGGGCAACTGGGGAAATTTGAATAAGGACTGCATAGTAAATAATATTGTGGTACTGATGTTAAATTTTTCAATGTGACAATGGTTTTGTGTTGTGCTTTTAGGAGACACTGAACTGCTTGCAGGTGAAAATGTCATAATGTTTGCAACTTACTCTTAAAATGTTTCAGGGGAAAAAAGAATAAAGAGCAATCAATCAAGCAAATGTGGCAAAACATTAACAAGTAATGAAGCTAAGTGAAAGGTATATGGGAATCCAACATATTTTAACTTTTTCATAGGGTTGACATTTTCTCAAAATGAAAAGTGTGAGGAGGAAATGAGTGAATAAATAAATGCATAAATGAACAAAAAATATTAATTTATCCTTTACAAAAAATATCAGAAAAGCATAAAGGATAGAAAGAAAGATCACCCATAATAAAGATAACCCCAAAGATAGCCAGCATTGTAATATTTGTTTTTCTGGAACTTATCTTGGCAGGAACACATGGGTATTTTTTGCCTCCATAATGTAATATTTTACAACATGCTTTTTAAGAACAAAGTCTTTACTGAAATTCACCAATAACCCTTAAAAGGTTAATTTCTGTTAGGAGAATTTATTCTTAATTCTCTTAGTATAAGATATAGAGCGTTATGGATATAAATACCACATAAATGTACTTAGAAAATAAAAAAAAAAATTCCACCATTTTTAGCTCTATGGTTTAGAATCAATAACTGCCAGGGACTTCATCTCCATTGCTGATGAGAATTATATGTGCTTCCCATTTAAAGGAAAAAAGAAAAACTTAAAAAAAATCTTACCTGATATTGTAGTCTGCCATCTCTTCCTTTCTCAAGTTGCCACTGGCAATTCTGCAAGGAAACGTTAGAATCAGGTGAGGTATTTGGAGACTAAGTTAAAATAATTATGAATTTATCCACTTTAAAAAGTAAAAGAGGTTTTTTTTGTGTGTGTGTGTGTGTGTGTGTGTGTTGTTTTGTTTTGGTATTTAGATTCTCTCAAGGAAGGAACTAATATCATCATTAAAAGTTTGATTGCGAGCATTCTCATTTGGGAATGGAGTTGTTAACTTTTCCAGACGGCTGTCAAGATCTTAACTAAGATTTTTTTTAAGTGACATTTTCTGAGGTTTTGCCAGAAAGGACTTCAAACATACAAAGCAATTCATTTGAGTGCTGAGTTTATTCAACATAATGCAGCAGTTAATCAAATTTGAAAATGATACTCTTATCACAACTTTATGTAAACCTGTGAATATGCTGCATTAAAAATGTCTGGACAGTTTAATCTGCATGATATTAGATTGATTTTCTTAAATAATTAATGTAGTATGCTGACAGTTTTAAATGATTATTCCTCATAAAAACTCCTGACAGATGGTATGGTTGCAGCTTTTGAATATTAGCATTATTTCATTCAACATTGATAATCTCTAAATTATATTAATAACTACATAAAAAATTTGAAATTCAAGAAAGAACAAAAAGGAGTAGTAAAGTTCTGTAAACTAGTAAAATATCCAAATTAAATAAATCATAAAGATTTTTTTTCCGTACTGGTTGTTGGACCCAGGGCCTGGCATATGCTAAGTGTGTGCTCTATTACTGACCTACATCCCCAACCCTTTTTTTTTTTTATTTTGAGACAGTGTCCTACTGAGTTTCCCAAGTGAACCTTGTACTTGCAATCCTCTTGCCTCAACATCCTAAATAGCTGAGATTATAGGTGTGCACCATTGTGCCTGACTAAGGCTATCTTTTATTTATATTTTATAACTTTTGTTTGTTTTTAGAAAAAATGGACACACCACAATGTAGGCTTATTTCAAATACTATGCTGCAGTGTGTTTAAAAGTAAGCTAATCTTAAGGAATGTATCAGAGTATGATCTGGATCTCTATTTATATTGCATATATCTGTGCAATTATCACAGTTTTGGTACTGAAAAGAATCATCTGACCCTACTTCTCTGTTATATACATAGGAAACCAAGAGCCAGCAAATTAAAGGGCTTACCAAACATCACACAGCATAGTCATAGCATTAGAACTCAGGACCCCTAACTTCCAGTCTGGTGTTCTTTCTACTACTTTATACTTCAATTTGATTCAACCTTGCGGAATTAAGTCTGTAAAGTTTTAACTGATATTTATTAAAGTCCACTCTGGGTTTTGCTAGAATATGGTTTCTAAAAACCCTTTGGCAGACTTGGAGTCTTTAAAAGAGTACATTATATCAAAAATCTGTACCTTTTCAAAAATTAGACATAGTCAAAAAAAAGTTTTCTCTTTAATGTTATAGAAAACATAGGTTTCTGACCATAAGGCAGACTAGTAAAGTAATCCTACTGCTGAGAACAACTTAAAGTGTATAATACGAATTCTCATATGGTTCTATGCTTACAAAAATGCAAGGAATACTTAAACCAGGGAATAAGAAAAGGTATGAACTAAGAAATAGGTGGAGCAGTAAGTCTGTCTTTAACCTTAAGGGCATTTGCTAAACTGAGTGAACTAGAGCATTAATTTTTTAAGTTTTGCAAAGTTCATGGAAGAGAATGCAAAACCTAAGGTCTTCCAAAGATGGGGGAGGTCTAATAGTTCTATATAGTTGGGGGCCCAATGTACCTCATCATTAGTGGCAGGGTGAATTAGAAAAAGCAGGGCCACCCCCAACAGAGGATTACAAGGAAAACTTCCTATCCAGAAACATGGCACAGAATATTTTGGAGCAAGAGCAAAAGTGCCTGAGAATTCTAGCAACAAAGCCACCTTATTGTTAGTCTGGAACCCAATTCACTTTGCATGGGCAGTCTCAAAATCTTCAGCCAAAAATTGAGTTGGAAATAGTCCTGAATCCTGAGTAAACCCAAAAACCTGAAACAAGCAAATTCAAATCCTGTCAGGAGGTATCTACTTTCATTCCCAGTCCTAAAGAAAGTACAGAAGAAAGTGAATGGCTCAGAATTCACATAAAACACACACACATGGTATTCAGATATCCTGACCAAAAGCTAATAGAAGCATCACACAAAACAATCAGACCCATAAAAAATTCTATTTTTTTCAGACACTAAATGTTAAGTATGCAATATACTTTAAGAAATGATGGTTGAAAATATAAAGAACAAGCCAACTTTAAAATAAAGAAGATTGCCTACATATGAAAAATGCAATAGTTGATATTTAAAAATCAATAGGTTTTATAGCAAATTAGCCATAGTTAAAAAGAGCTTTAAGGGCTGGGGATATAGCTCACTCTGGGTTCAATCCCCAGCACCACAATAAAAGAAAAAAAAAACTTTAATATCACAGGTGTGGTGGCACATGCCTGTCATCCAAGTGACTCCAAAGGCTGAAGTAGGAGGATCTCAAAATAATAAAGACTGGGGATGGAGCTCGTTGGTAAAGTGCCCCTGGATTCAATCCCCAGTACAAAAGATAAGAGCCTTAGCTAAGCATTTTCTATGAAATGAAAGATATTAGTTCACATAATAAAGAAGCTTCCCTACAAACTAAAAGAAGATTAAAAAAAAAACAAACAGCCCTTGACCCAGATAAATTCTAATACTTCAGAGCATTCAGTATGAGAAAATCTTAGTAGTAGCTACAAAGAAAAGATATTATTACCTTTAGAAGCAAGAGCTGATTTCTCAACAGCAGCAAGTGAGGACATAGGCAAAATATTGTCTTCAGCATACTGAGGGAAGTTCTCCTTCTGATAAAGACTGAGAATCATTGCTACCTACAGACCCTCACTGAAAGGAATTTGAAAGCCCGTATTTCAGGCAAAAGATAGGTGAGCCCAGCAGAAGATCTGCAATCCAAAGATTAAGGACATGGAGTGGGAAATATATATATATATATATATATTACGTAATATATCTGCACACCTGTAAATCTAAATAAATATTGAATACAACAACACTAGTGTCATTGCATTCAAAATAAAGATAAAATTAAAATGCATAACATCAGCATTAAAATTCAAGAGGTGGATGAAAGTTTGAAAAGTATTCTATGGTCATATCTTTTGGGGAATAAGGTAAGGAAGCACATTAACTTTGGTCTTAATAAATATGCATGTCAATATTTTTAGGAGAGCTGCCAAGATATAGGAAAAGGTCATAATTTCCATACTAATACATGAAAAGATGGACTTGTGGGAACAAAAATCAACCCAAAAGGAAATAAAGAGAGAAAAAGTAATGTTAGAGTGGCGAGACATTAGAAATTATGGTACACAATAGAATACAAATAAAATACATACACATTAATAATTCAGTTGTCCCAAACAATTGAAATGATGCAGAAGGTCAAATGCTTTACCTAAAAGACAAACTTCCTCAATCAGGGCTGAAAGATAAATTCAATCATATGCTGTTCTGTGAAAACTATCTTAAATATATTAGGCAATCAAATCTTTTAAGACAAAACATGAAGGGAAGGGAGGGGAAATAGGAATAGGAAAGACAATAGAATGAATCCATAATTTTCCTATGTACATATATGAAGATACCTAAGTGAATCCCACCATCATGTGCACCCAAAAGAATAGGGTACTAACTAGAATAAGATTATTCCATCTCATATAATTATATTATAATGGATTCTACTGTCCTGTACAACTAAAAAGAACCAATAAAACAATGTATCATTTAAAAAAAAAAGATTAGGGATAAAAAGGGTCTCTAGGTAATAATGAAACAACTTTATTTACCAGGAGACTTTAGCAGTCTCAAACTTGACTGGATCTCGTAACAGACTCAAAATGTATGAATCAAAAATTGATAGACGTGTAATAAATGAGCACATTCATCATAGTGGGAAAGTTAAATATATTTCTCTCTAACAGATCAAATAAGCAAATAAAAATCATAACAATTAGATGATTTGGACCACAGAGTTAACAAGCTTCATATAATTAACATAAAGAGAATATTGCATGTAGTAGCTTCAGAATAAACATTCTTTCATGGAACTTCTGTGTGTGCGTGTGTGTGTGTTGCTCAGAATCAAACTCAGGGCCCCCTTCGCATGCTAAGCACACATTCCCCCACTGATGCCCCAACCCATTTTTAGCACTCTTAACACATCTGTAGAAAGTGAACACATAGGGAATCAAAAAGTAAGTTAGAGAATTTTTAGTGTTATTTACAAACAGACTGTGTTCTCTAGCACAATACAATTATTGGGAATTATAGTTGGCTCTCCATATCCGTGGATTCTATATCCATAGACAGCAGTCAACCAGGGATTGAAAATATTCAGGAAAAATTGTGTCTATACTATACGTGTACAGATTTTCTTTTTCTGATCATCCCCCAACAATATATTATAACAACTATTTACATAACATTTACATTGTATTGGGTATTATAAGTAACTGGGGATGATTTAAAGCACACAGGAGGCTGTATGTAGATTATATGTGAATACTGTGCCATTTTATATAATAAGGTACTTGAGCATCACAGATTTTAATATCTAAAGAAGAGAGGTATTCCTGGAACCCATCCCCCACAGGTATCAGGAGTTGACTGTACTAACAATGATATTAAAGATTATTGATTTCCAAGTATATTAATGCAATTATTGCAGTACTCGGAAGCAAAGTTATTGCTTTAGAAGCCAATATTTCAGGATATTATTGTAGAAGTTCCCCATTTAAAGTTGACAAAATTAACCCAGTAAGATAGAAGAAAACAATAAAGAAGAAATCAGTAAAATAGAAAACAGCTCTTAGAACCAAGTTACAATAAAAATGACTAGCAGAATAACTTCTAAATTCCTTACATATAATAGATAACAAGAAAATTCATTTGATTTTATTGTATTAGATATTTGTCACTTGTTTTTCCAGATCTCCTTCTAACAGAGAAAGCAAGATCTACTTGCTATGTACAAGGAGTATAATAAGCAAAATTTCTGTTAACACTGCTAACAATATTGGCTACAAAAGAAGTTGCTGTTAAAAAAAAAAGGCAGGGGCAGGCAGGCAGATAAAGACTCAAAAAATGGTGATCACATTTCTCAAAAGAAGAAATACAAATGGTCAACAAATACTTGGAAAAAAATTTTCATTGTAGCTAGCAATCAGGGAAACAAATCAAATCAACACTAAGATTTCATCTCTCTATAGTCCGAATAACAATTATTAAGAACTTAATTTCCATGTACACATATGAAAATGTCTAAGTGAATCCCACCATCATGTCCACCAAAAAGAACGGGATCCTAATAAGAATAAGATATATTCCATGCCTGTATAATTTTATCAAAATGGATTCTACTGTCATGTATAACTCAGATGAACCAATAAAAAAGGAACACAAGTAATAAATGCTGGTGAGGATATGGGGGGAAAGGTACACCCATACATTGTTGGTGGGCTGCAAATGAGTATAACCACTCTAGAAAGCGGAAGAAAAATGTCTCAGAAAACTAGGAATGGACTACCATATGACCCAGCTGTTCTACTATTTGGTATTTATCCAAAAGAAATAAAATCAGCCTACTATAGCAATGCAGCCACTTAAATGTTTATATCCACACAATTCAGAACAGCCAAATTATGGAATCAGTCCAGATGTCCATCAATAGATGAATGGGTCAAGGAAATGTGGTCTCTATGCACAATGGAGTTTTACTCAATCAGAATTAAGAATGAAATTAGGGTATTTGCTGGTAAATAGATGGAAATGAAGACCATCATGCTAAGTGAAATAAGACAGACTCAGAAAATCAAGAATCAAATTTTTCTCTCATATGTGGAAGCTAGAGCACAAAAAAGGAAAGAAGTTGGGGTGAAGATCAGATATAATAGAGGAAAGATTAGTGGAGTAGGAGATCAAGAGAAAGGACAAGGAGGAATGGGAATTGGAAGAAAATATGAAATAAATTTAACCAAATCATGCTATATGCACGTATGAATATGCCACAAGGAAATTCATCTTCATGTATATGTAGAAAGAACCAATCAAAAATAAATGAGTGAAAGGAAAATCAGTATAGTAGAGAAAGGAGAATATCTGGGGGGCGGGGACAGATGTTGAAATCAAATTCTATGCATGTATGATTTTGTCAAAATGAACTCAACTGCTATGTATAACTATGATGCTCTAATTTTTAAAATGTGATTTTAAAATGTTGCATTTAAATAAGATTGAAGGTTATTTGTCTCATACAAAACAGTCCAGGGGTGAACCTTCAGGGCCAACAAGCCATTCTAGGAACCAATTTTTTTTTTTCATTTTGTTTTCCTGTCATCTCCTAAGGAGTTATTTTTATCTACATGATTGACCTGGTTCACCTTCATGTCTGTGTTCTAACTAAGGAGGGAAGGGAGGAGAATGAGTCCCAGATGAGTAACTTCATGTTTAAAGAAATGACCCAAAAGTTGCACACAGCATACTATTCCTGAAATCATGTAGTCATACTTAGCTATAATTAGACTGAGAAATTAGTCTCCACTTGGATGTCCAAGTGCCTGGCTAAAATTTAACATCAGGAATAGAGAATCTGATGTTGGTTCTTTCACTAAAAGATAAAAAGGGAAACTGAATTTATGAAGAAAATTAGGCAATTCTGTATATAATATAAAGAAAATTCTAGGAAGAACCAAAGAAACAGTAGTTCATTTGTTCAGGCGAAGCTTAACCAAGTACCTGAGTCATGTTTTCAAGACAACATTCCACTGCAAAATGATGGACAATAAGAGATACAATAATTGGAATGGTGCCCTGCAGGGCGGAGTCAGATTCAACTCTGCTTGGTACCTGGCTCAGTGACTGACATAATAATAGGCATGCAACAAACATGTGCTGAAAGGCCAATGAAATTGACCTTTATTTGAATGATAATGATATAATTTATAAGCAAAGGAGAAAGAGCTATTGAGAATGAAGAAATCTCAATATAATGTTTTGAGTATAAATTCACAAAAAAATTAAGAGCACAGAACACACAATGAACAAAGTAATTTTATAGAATGAGAACTATGAAAATAATATAAAACAGGATGATGTGATATAATGGTATGTATCAGGAAGGGCCCAGTCAAGAGGCAGAATCCACAGATAGTAATTTGAACGCAGAGAAAAATGTTTTAATAAACATTAAAGAATTATTTAAAGTAAATGGTTTAAAAGAAGCAGCCTAATATGGTGATACAGATACATCAATGTTTACAGCAGTGCAATTCACAATGACCAAGTTATGAAACCAGTACAGGTGCCTATCAACAGATAAATAGATTAAGAAAATGTGGTACATATATACAATGGAGTTTAATTGTGTCATGAAGAATGAAACTGGTATATGCTGATATATGGATGGAACTAGAGAACATCACGCTAAGTGAAATGAACCAGACTCAGAAAGTCAAGGATTAAATGTTTTCTCATATTTGGAAGTTAGACCAACATAAGAGGGGTGGGGGGAATGGGGGGGGTTCCCATGAAAATAGAAGGGAGATCAGTGTAGAAGAGGAAGGGGATAGAGGGGGAAGGAGAAGGGAAGGAAAAGTAAGAAATTGGTGGGATCAAATTGATCAAATTTCTATGTACATATATGAATATACCACAGATTCACCTGTATGTATATCTGTAAAGCACCTATTTTAAAAACTAAAATAGAAGGAAAATCAGTAGAGTTAAGAAATGGGAACAGGGGAGAGAAAGAGGAAGTACTGAGGACTTAAGTAGAGCAAATTATGTTCTCTTCATGTGTAATTATGTCAAGATAAACCCTCATATTATGCATAACTATAATGCACTAATGAAAATATAAAATATAAAAGTAAATGTATAGATGGAAAAATAAAGTGAATGGTTTGACATGTTTGTGTATATACATACACACATACATACACATACACACACACACATACACATACACAAACCTGTGAAGCCATCACCATAATCAAATTAGTGAACATAGCTTTCAAGGCCCAACGTGTTCTCATGTGCCTTGGTAACCCCTAGTACCTACTAAAGTCTATCATTATAAAATAGTTTGTATTTTCTAGAATCATGTATATCACATACTGTATGAACCCTCTTTTATCTGGCTTCTTACACTCAGCATAAGTATTTTGAAATTTATCTATATTAGGTGTATCAGTACTTTATTTTTTGCCAAATGTTATTCCATTGTATAGATATACCCCACATTTTTATTTAGCCATATGCTTTTATTTCTCTCAGGCAAAAATCTGAAAGTGAAATGGATAAGTCATGTGATAGGTGTGTGTTTAACTTTTTAAAAACTGCTAACCTGTTTCCTAAGTTGGTTGTTTCAATTCACAATCCCACAGGTAGTGTATGAGCTACCCAGTCACTCCATACCCTCACAAATACTTTGTATAGATCGCCACTCTTTAATTTTAATCTTTCTAATAATTTGCAGTGTTACTTGGTGGTTTCAGTTTGCATTTCTTTAGGTTAATGATGATGTTGACCCTTTCTTCATGTGTTTATTTGCCATCCATGTATGTGCTTTGCTGCAGTGTCTATTCAAATCATTTGCTCATTTTTATAGTGTGTTGTTTGTTAAATGCTATTGAGTTTTAAGAGTTCTTTAATACTCTGGATACACATTCTTTATCACATGTATTATTTGCAAATATTTCCTCCTAAGCAGTGGCTTATTTTTTCACTCTTTAAACAGTGTCTTGCAAAAACAAAACTCTTATGTTTCAAGGGAGTCTTAATTCATCAACTTCTCTCATTTTTGCATTGAGTATATGGATCTAAGAAATTTTTGCCTCACCCAAGGTTACAAAGATTTCCTCTGTGTACTAGAAATTTTATAGTTTAAGATTTTACAATAAGATGTATAAATCACTTTGATTTGTTTTTGTATGTTGTGCAAAGTATAGATGTAAGATCTGTACACATATTTCAAGATTGATACCTATTTGTTCTACATCATTTGTTAAGAAAACTGTCTTTTCTCTACTGAATTGCCTTGGAACTTTTGTTGACAATCAATTGACCATATATGTATGTGCTTATTTTGTTATCTCTATTCCATTCATCTATTTGTGTATCTTTATACCAATATTACACTGTCTTGATCAATATAGTTTTATAATAATTCTTAAAGTTAGATGTAAGTCCTCCAACATTTTTGAAGTTATTTTGTCTGTTCTAGGTCCTTTGTATTTCCATATGAAATTTAGAATTGTCTTGTCAATTTCTATCAAAAAAAAAAAAAAAAAAGGCCGCTGGAATTTTGATTAGGATTGCATTGAATGTGTCAGTCCCCTTGAAGAAAATTAATGCCTTTGGACTACTGTGTATTACCACCAACGAATGTGATATATATTTCCACTTAATAAGATCTTTTACTTTTTGTGAAGCACTTTTCATGTAGTTTTTAGTGTAGAGGTTGCATGTATTTGTCAGATTTCTCCATAAGTATTTCTGATTTTGATGTTAATGTATATGGATTTATCTTTCGAAATTAATAAACAAGGTTTTTTTAGAAAAGTTTAGAATTATAGAAAAAGTAAGCATAAAGTACAAAAAGTTCTCACATGGTCCTCCCTTCCCCCATTATAGTTTCACCCATTATTAACATCTCATATTATTTTCTTTTGTGACTGGCTTCTTTCAGTTAGGATACAGTTTTCAAATATTCTTGTGTATTCACTTTGCTTTTTGCCTTTGCCAACGGTTTCCTCAAGAGCCATCATACTTTATAGTTTCATTAAGACTCTTCAAGCCCCATTAACAAATTCCTCACAATCTTCCAGCTTCTTCCCACTGCAAAGCTCCAAAATCAATGACACATTTTAGGTTTTTGTTTAGGACAGCATACCACTTTCAGATATCAAAATTTGTATGCCTATTGCTATATAACAAATTGCTCCAAAATCTAGTGGTTTAAAAACAAACATGTGTTATCTCATAGTTATTATGAATTGGGGATTTGAAAGCAGCTAAGCTGGGAAGTTTGGGAACTTATAAGGTAGTAGGGAAAGAGTTGGCCAAGACTATAAAGCTGAAAGCTTTTTTGTTTGTTTGTTTTTTTGTAGGGGGGTAGTAATTTGTTTCTAAGATGGCTCTCTTATATAGCTGTTCATAGGAGGCTTCAGCTCCTCACTGTCTGTTGGAGGAGGCCTTTATTCTGTACCTTATGGGCCTCTTCACAGCACTGTTCACATCTTTATGGTAGGGTACCTGAGTTCTCCCAGAGCAAGTAATTTTGGTGGCAGAGCCAGTGGGATTGAGGCAGGCAAAGCAGTATATGTAGAGGGTGATCAGGAAAGATTTGATGACTACTGTTTACTAGTTTGTAAAGTAATACATGTCACCAAGTGCAGCCCTCCTCAAGGAAAGGAGAATTAGGAGAATTAGAACAGCAACCAGAGATCTAAACTGATTGATAAAACACCTAACACAACCACAACTCAGATAAGACCTGAATAGATAGTTTCCTAAAATCTCTTTCAACTCATGATGATTTGATCATAATCCCTTCTACACAACCTCAAGATACTACAAGAGCTCTGTATGTCCCTTTAACTACTAATAAATACTCATCTTTTCTGTTCTAGTCAAGCTTTATGATTACACCTTCTCCTCATTAAGATGCACTGAATAGGAATACTTTCCTAAATATCAGATCAAGTCTTTCAGCCTTCTCTGGTAGTAAAGGTTAACTGAAAGTAGATAGGCATCCATAGGTATACAACTTCAAATCATCTCTGTCCCTGAACCTGGATTAAATTGAGCAACAAATATACCACTTACAGTAACTTTGAAATAATTACCATGTTCACAGAATTGAAAACTTGTAACTTAATGAGTTTAAGGTGGTCTTAGCAGCCAAATGTAAATCATCCCTAGAAGAAAATAATATCATTGAAGGCATCATGTTTTTCTATAAATAATTGGCAAATTCAGTGTCCAGTGCACAATAAAAACTAGCAAGGTGCATGGAGAGATAAAATCAGTTGACTAAAACCCAGCAAAACCAACAGAGTTCTGAAGGGACTCCAGATATTGAAATTATCCGAAACAGACTTTAAAATAAATATGCCTACTTTGTTCAAGTAATTCAAAGACAAAACTGAATGAGTCTCCCTCTCAATAAGATTTTGAAAAGAACAGAAAAATAAGTCTGAAGAAAGGAAAAATGAAATCAGAAATTAGTGCAGTAGAACATATATAGTATGGGAATGATAAAACCAAACACTTGCTCTTTTGAAGACTCATTGAAAAACTCATAAGAAATTTGCATAAGAAAAAAGAAGGTACAAAAAATCATTGAGAATTTTTCAAAGGACATAATTCTTACCAATATTAAAATGCTCTCAAAAGACTTAATATACAACCTCTGCTACTAAGAAATACTGCCATTTACCAAGATTCATCTAAGAAGAAGTAGGGTACTTAACAACCTTCTTAGAGAAAAAAAAAATCCAAAATTTAGAGCCCTTCCACATGAACAAATGTTACAGAAACTCTTCCAGATGATAGAAAGAAGAGAATCTGCTGTCCAGCTTATGAAGCCAGAATACCCTTGATATGAAAACCTGATAAAGACATTATTCGTAAAGAAAATTATAGACCAGTTTCCTTAAATTCAAAACAAAATACTAGCATATCAAATGTGGTGATATTTTAAATGCCTAATACATCCTGACAGATTTGGATTTATTCTAGGAATTCAAGTTTGGATTACATTCAAAATCAATATAATTTATCATGTTAATAAAATTGGGAAAAATCATTTCATCTTTTTGATAGAAGAAAAAATATTTAACAAAATTCAACATACATTCATGATTTTAATGTTATATAGTCCACCAGCAATAGGAGCATAGTATTATTCACACACACACACACACACACACCCCAAAAACAAAACCCAGCAAATATCATATATAATGATATGGTAGGTAGGTCATGAGATAAGGAGATCCATGATAATGCCTTTTACATAATATTATTTCATGCATGAAAATTTACTGGCAATCCTAGCCTATGATAAGGCAAGAAATTGAAGTGGAACAATTTAGAAAAGAGGAAACTGTCTTTCTAAAATAAAGTTATGTACATACAAAATCCAAAGAACTCTATGGAAATCATAAAATTTAATAAGTAATTATATACAATAGCTGGATGTAAATTCAGTATATAAAAATAAATGTTGTTCTCTATATACAAATAACAGGGATTTAGAAATGCCACTTATATTCTAAACGTAGTCCTATAGATATTAGAATAAAATGTCAAATACCTTGGGATAATTATAATACAGCTATGCAAGACAGAAAATTTCAAATACTTATTGAATGATGCTAAGGATTATCTAAAAGAATGAAGAGAGTATCATATTTATGGATTGTATAAATTTAGTACTATTAAGATATAATTTTCCCCAAACTCTTCTAAATGCAATCTCAATCAGAATCTAGCAGGTTCTATAGAACCCAATAAGCTTATTCTTAAATCTGTAAGGTCCTAATTTAAAATTATATTACAAAACTGTAGTAATCAAAACAATGTGATACTGGCATGAAAAACAGACACTTAGGCCAATGAAACAGAATAGAAGTCTCAGAATAAATCCAAATTTATATGGTCAACTAATTTTTGACACCGACTGGTACCAAAAGACCCACTGGGGAACAGATATTCTCTTCCACAAATGCTAACAAGAAAACTAATTTTCTGGATACAAAAAGAATGAAATTGAACCCTTATCTTCTATCATACACAAAATAACTCAAAATGAACAAAAATATAAAACTTCTAGAAGAGAACATAGTGTGAAAGTTCCCTGACATTTGCCTTGGTAATGATTTCATTCTTACGTGTCATACCAAAATTTAGGCTACAAAAATTACAATAAAGAAATAAATGTGAAGACATCAAATCAAAAAGCTTCTGCACAACAAAGGTAACCAGAAAATAAAAAGGCAACCTATGGACTGGGAAAAATAATTGTAAACCACATATCTGTTAAGAGTTATTATCCAAACACTTAGAAAGAATGATTACATCACAAAACAGAAAAACAAATTTAAAAATGACCTGAACAAACATTTCACAAAAGAACATATAAAAATGGCTAATAGGTATGTGAAAAGGTGCTCACGCATCACTAATCATAAGACAATTGCAAATTAAAGGCACTATGAGATACCATCTTATATCCATGATGATTGCTAATACACTGTTGGTGGGAATATAGATTGGCACAGCCATATTGAAAAACAGTATGGAGATTCCTAAAGAAATTAAAATAGAATTACCATATGACCCAGCATTCCCTCTCTGGGTATGCACCCAAAGGAGATGAAGTCACCACCTTGTACTCCAATGTCATCACCGCATTATCCATAAGGAAGATATAGAAGATATAGAAATAGCCTAAATGTTTATCAATAGACAAAATGTGATCCTGCCCTCTGCCACAACATGGATGGATAAGGAGAACATAATATTAAGTGCAATTATTTTTCTTTCTGTGTCTGGGGTGTGTGCGCGCGCGCGCGCGCGCGCGCGCGTGTGTGTAAGAGCTCAGAAAAAGAATGAAACAAGTTACTACAAGTGGAGTAGAAGAATAGGGAGATGTAAGTCAAAGAAAATAAATGTAGGATGAACAAGTCTGGAAATCTAATGAAAAACATGAGAAATAAAGTTAAATAAATGTGTTAGGGGTTTTTGTTAAATAGTGTATTTTAGCTGCTTTTTCACAAAGAAAAAGTATTCATATGAAATAATAAATATGTTAATCAGCTTTTTTAAATACTGTTTTCTAATCCATATGTATCCTGTAGCATCATGTGATAAAATTCAAATATGAAGAATAAAATTTATTTTAAAAAATAAAGAAAAATTATAGAAAACTTTAACTAACACAGTCAAAAAAAGTTTTTAAAAAAGGAAATGAAAGTCACCATTTTATATGATATTGATGGAGTGTATTACAAAGATAGGTAATTGAGACAGTGTAGGATTGGTATAATAGAAAGCCTGATCATATGTAAAAGGTAGCACTTCAAAGCATTGAAGAAAGAAGAGTGTTTTCAGTGATGTTGCTTGTATTATTGGATTATTAATTTGAGGGAAGAAAAATACTGAATCCCTAAATCACATCAGATACATAAACCAATTCCAGATGAACCCTAGAACTAAATGTGAATGGCAAAGCAACGAAACTTCTAGAAAACACTTCAGGAAAATGTCATTGTGACCTTGGTTTTAAAATTTGAGGATTAGGACAAAACAAAAGAACTAATCAAAAAGAAAAGTTTTCTAAATTTTTATTTTATTAAATTTAAGAACTTCTGTTCAAGATATCCTGATTTGAGTGAAGAGGCAAGTCATAGGATGAGAGAAGAAATTCACAGCATAGCCTCGATATATAAAGAACTATTATTATTCATATTATTATTCAATAGTAAGAAATAGCTCAGAGAAAAGTGGGCAAGAGATTTCAGTAGGTACCTCACAAAGGAAAATATGCAGTGTCCAATAATCATAAGACAATTTAACTCACTTTTAGGAGTATGTAGGAGAATGCAAATTTAAGCCAGACCACGGTACCCTCCAAAAATGACTAAAAAGGAGGTTGACAATGTCAGTTGTTACAGAGAATGTACAGCATTGGGACTCATCCTCTGGCACTTAGAATATAAATTTACATAACCATTTTAGAAAACAATAGGCATTATCTGCCAACACTAAACATGCACATACTCCATGACCCACTTATTCTACTCTTATGTGTGCATCATTAGGAGAAATGTGAGCATCTATATGGTAGTGCCATGATAGCATTTTTCCATAATAGCTAAAAACAAGAAACAGCACAAACATATATCAATAGTAAGTTGTACTCATAAATGGAATACTCTTCACCAGTGAAAATAAAGGCACTATAATTATGTAGAGAAATATGGATAAATGTTATAAACATAATGTTCTACAAAAGAATCCAGACACAAAAGAATGTAAATGATGTGATTCCCTTCATGTAGTGTGGAAGGAAATAAAAATAAAAGCCAGGCAAAACTAAGTAGTTGTGGGTTTGGTTTTGTATTATCAGGAACATGCCTGGAAAAAAATTGTTGTGTTTGTTATTATAGTTGTTTTCGGAGGAAGTGCTGTTTTTGTGCTACATGTTCTTCTCATTCATTCAAGATAATTCATTTACTTAGTGTTCATGTAGTCTTTGCAAGTAGATGATGTAGGCTTGTATCTGTACAATAACAAAAAATAAGTGGTAGTGTTTAGTAACACATGGTTAAGTGGTAAAATTGTAGAGAAAAAATATGAGATTGCCATATGAGGAAAGATAATGTTTGCATTGTTAAGGGAGGGAGAGATTAGTAACTGGTATGGGCAACAGGGTTGCTTCTGCAGTGCTGGCAAACCACAGTATCTCCTGACCTGGGCCTTAAATTTGTGATAAATCATTGAGATATTCATTTTAATTTGTGTTCTTTTCAGTGTGTATGTTACATTTCATGATACATACAAAATAAACACACACACACAAACACAAAGATAAGTAATACTAACAGAGGAAAAGATTCCTAAACATTAGAAACTTTTAACCGTTTGACTTCCAACTGTATGTTACTCCCAGCAGGCTTCTTCTGTCAGCTCTCTACTATGTCACATGACTCAGACTAATGACCTCTACATCAGTGATAGCAGCTACCATTTCGTACATATTCACGGTGTGCCAGCACATTTCACAGTTGTAGAACTGGAAGGACCTGGATGCTTGGTTCTTTCCATTGTGTTAATCAGCAGCAGGAAACCTGTGTTCTTCTCACTGTCTTCACCTGCTTCTCTGGAAGGTGTTTGAGGTTTTTTGTTTTTGTTTTTGTTTTCTCATTTATTATCACTGACTGAGAAAGAGCATAGCTCAAGTATCATTTTTTACATCTCTGAGTATCCCTTTATACAACATCCAAATAACCTAACTCAAATAAATACACTAAAGATTTTCCCTTTCAACAATGAAATTATATTTTATAAGGTTATTTTACAAGATTTTCCATGTTAGCTTAACTATTTCAAAAAATTCACTAAAGAATCCAAGATATAAAATCAGTAGAAGCTATAATTTCTTTTGGTGGCAAATAGCATTATAGAATCTCAGTTTTCAAAAACCAATGGGATGTCCTGGTTGAGAGCACAGTCTTGGAAGTCAGAAAAATCTAGGTTTGAATCAGTTCTTCCAAATTAAGCCTATGTGATCTAGGATAAATTATGTATTGGGCTGGGGATATAGCTCAGTTGGTAGAGTGCCTGCCTTGCAAGCACAAGGTCCTGGGTTCAATCCCCAGCACTAAAAAAAAAAAAAAAAAAAGGTGTATTTATGTATTTGTTAAGGTCTCTTGGCCACAACCAACTACATTTTAAGCCACAGGATGGAATACTTAGATAACTCACCAAAATGGAACTAAGCACTTAACAGTCAAGCTTCAAGTGGGCCAAGAAGATCAAAGGTGACTCCAGGGAATTCAGTGCAGGGCCTGTTGTATTCTTCCCAGGTTCTATCATCACACATATCACCATAGCATCTTTTCAGCCTGCTTGAGCACCCAGCCCTCAGGAGACAGATACTGATTGATTAATTATGGGTCTCCTTATTATCAGGAACAGGATCTGTTATCAGAGAAAAGGATAAAAATTATACATTAGGCACAAACACACTAGGCAAACCTATAATACTTGACCTCTCAGCTTCAGTCTCATCTATGAAATAAGTCTATTTATTTTTTTATTTGGGGTTTCATTTATTTGGATAACCTTGACTAATTTACCTAATAAATTAAAACCTTTTTATTTCAGTATCTCAGTCTCAACCCAAAAGGGGAAGGGAGGAAGAGAAGAGGAGTCTTCAAAAATATAACCCCCTCAAAAATATAATAAGCCAATGATAACAGTTTCCAAGATGGGATGACAGTTGGAAAATAGACCACTACCCACACAGAAAACACTATTGATAATGGAATTCTTGGTGCGGGGTCTCTGGTCTAATTCCTAGGTACTTGATTCATTTTGAGTTGAATTTTATGCAAGGTGAGAGATAGGGGTTTAATTTCATTTTGCTGCATATGGATTTCCAGTTTTCCAGCACCATTTGTTGAAGAGGCTATCTTTTCTCCATTGTATGTTTGTGGCACTTTTGTCTAGTACGAGATAACTGTATTTATGTGGGTTTGTCCCTGTGTCTTCCATTCTGTACCATTGGTCTACCTGTCTACTTTGGTGCCAATACCATGCCATTTTTTTGTTACTATTGCTCTGTAGTATAGTTCAAGGTCTGGTATTGTGATAACTCCTGCATCACTCTTCCTGCTAAGGATTGCTTTGGCTATTTTGGGTCTCTTATTCTTCCAAATGAATTTCATGATTGCATTCTCTGTCTGTGAGGGACATCATTGGGATTTCAATTAGAATTGCATTAAATCTGTATAACACTTTTGGTAGTATGGCCATTTTGACAATATTAATTCTGCCTATCCAAGAACATGAGAGATCTTTCCATCTTCAAAGGTTTTCTTTTTTCTATAATTTCTTTCTTTAGTCTTCTGTAATTTTCATTGTAGAAGCCTTTCACCTCTTTTGTTAGATTGATTCCCAAGTATTTTATTTTTTGAGGCTATTGTGAATGGAGTAGTTTTCCTAATTTCTCTTTCAGAGGATTCATCACTAATGAATAGAAATGCATTAGATTTATGTGTTGATTTTATATCCTGCTACTTTTCTGTATTCATTTATTAAGTAGGCCCAAATCTTCATCATGTTGGCTTAGGATCAGACTTCCTAAACAAGAGTCCCACAGTGCAAGAAATGAAAGCAAGAATCAGTGGAATGGATTCAAACTACAAAGCTATTTATCAACAAAGGAAACAACCAATAATGTGAAAAGAAAACCTACAAAATGGGAGAAAATCTTTTCCACACACACTTTAGGTAGAGCACTAACCTCCAAAATTTATAAAGAACTTTAAAAACTTTACACCAAAAATATAAAGAACCCAATCAATAAATGGGCTAAGGAACTGGGCAGACACTTCACAGAAGAAGACATACAAGTGATCAACAAATATATGGAAAAGTGTTCAACATCTCTAGTAATTAGAGAAATGCAAATCAAAACTACCCTAAGAGTTCATCTCACTCCAATTAGAATGGCTATTATTAAGAATACAAGCAATAATAGGAGTTGGCAAGGATGTGGAGAAAAAGGCACATTCATACATTGCGGGTGGAGTTGCAAATTGGTGCAGCGACTCTGGAAAGCAGTATGGAGAGTCCTCAGAAAACTTGGAATGGAACCACCATTTGACCCAGTTATCCCACTCCTTGGCCTATACCCAAAGGACTAAAAGCATACTACAGTGGTACAGCCACATCAATATTTATAGCAGCTCAATTCACAGTAGCTAAGCTCTGGGACCAACCCAGGTGCCCTTCAATAGATGAATCAATAAAGAAACCGTCATATACAATGGAATTTTATTCAGCCATAAAGAAGAATAAAATTATGGCATTTGCAGTTAAATGGATGGAGTTGGAGAATATCATGCTAAGTTAAATAAGCCAATCCCAAAAAAACAAAGGCTGAATGTTTTCTCTGATAAGTGGATGCTGATATATGAGATGCAGGGTGGCGGGGGAAGGAAATAGAGTAGAATGAGACAAACATCATTACCCTATGTACCTGTATGATTACATGAATGGTGTGAATCTACATTGTGTATAACCATAGAAATGAAAAGTTGTACCCCATTTGTGTACCATGAATCAAAATGCAGTCTGTAAAAGTAAAAATAATTAAAGTAAAAAAAGAAAGTGGAATTCTTCTGACAATGAAAGGGTGGTTACCAGAAGCTAGGACAGGGGTTGGTGGGTGGAGATGAAAGAAATGTTGGTCACAGGGTACAAAATTTAACTTAAACAGAAAGAATAAACTAAGTAGATATATTGTACAGCATGATGACTGTAGTTAATAACACTCTATTATGTATTTGAAAATTTCAAGGAGAGTAGATTTTAAGTGTTCTTTCTGCCCCCCACACAAACACAACAATGTAAGGGTGTGAGATAATGCATATGTTAATTAGCTAGATTCTGCCATCCCATGGTATATACATATTTCAAACTATCATGTTGTACACCATAAATATATGAAATTTCTATTAGTTAATTTTTAAAATAGGTTCAAAAAGAAAAAGGAGTTCATGATTTAGGAGACATTTTTATCTGGAAAGTATTCACATATGATTCTAAGATGCAAAAATTAATGTAAGTTACTAATTTTTTCTCCAACTTAAGCATAATATAGTCTTTGCTTGGATCTCTTCTGCTCTTTATTCATGGATTCGGTTTACTAATGTATTTTATTTCCTTTTCTTAAATAGTTTTATGTTACTGCTGTGTTTTATGGAATATATACCATAGTCCTGTCCATCTCTCCTCCCACCCCCACCTCCACCCTCAGTGACTGCACACTGAACATGAACAAAACCATTGTTCTATGACTTATAAAGCCCTTCAGGATTATTGAGAGTGAATGGTGTTATATAAATGTCAGATTGTTTCATAGCAGTTCTTAAAACAATGAGATAATGTCTGTTAAAGGATTTTAAGTTCCATGAAGAAATGCAGGACATAAATGTAATTCATTTTTATTACATTATTTCCGTGTATGTTCCCTGTATAATTTAAAACATTATTATATCCACTAGAGATAAAAATGTTTTGTTTGTTTGTTTTTTTTTTTATTCTTTTATTTACTTATTGATTCATTGAACA
>JAJEJO010002058.1:392863-433835 GCA_020662805.1 Glaucomys volans
TTTGGTGTACATTAATGATTTTCTAGCTCCATCACTTCTTTTACATTTATAGTTTCCATTCCATTATAAAGAGGACTTTTCTTTCTTCCCCATATACTATTATGTCAGTATAAACTCATGGAATCTTATTCATGGGTTATAGTTTGTTTTTATGATTATTTACTTTAATGAACAAATATGTATTATTTCATTTTTTTATTTGACATTCCTTCTAGCTTACTCTGTGTTCTTTTGATATAATCCCATTATTATTTGAGTACTTTCTTATTTTTTTTTTTTTAGAACAAGGTGTTCTAGGTTCATATTACACTTTGCCCTCTTGAGTCCTGAAATCACCAAGTTTTCTAAGGAGCTCTAGTTACTTTAAAAAGAGAATAGTTGTGAAACCCCCTGCTTCGCTCTTCTTGCTAAGGATAGCTTTAGCAATTCTGGGTCTCTTATTCCTCCAAATGAATTTCATGATTTCTTGCTCTATTTCCATGAGGTCCATCATTGGGATTTTAATTGGAATTGCATTAAATTTGTATAGCATTTTTGGAAGTATGGCCATTTTGACAATATTAATTCTGCCTATCCAAGAACATGGGAGATCTTTCCATTTTCTCAGATGCTCTTTAACTTCTTTCTTTAGTGTTCTGTAGTTCTCAGTTTAGAGGTCTTTCATATCTTTTGTTAGATCGATTCCCAAGTATTTTATTTTTTTTGAGGTTAATGTGAATGGGGTAGTTTTCCTAATTTCTCTCTCAGAGGATGCATCACTTACGAATAAAAATGCATTAGATTTATGAGCATTAATTTTATATCCTGCTACTTGGCTGAATTCATTAATGAGATCCAGAAGTTTTCTGGTGGAATTCTTAGGATCTTCTAGATAGAGAATCATGTCATCAGCAAATAGGGATAGTTTGATCTCTTCTTTTCCTATTCGTATTCCTTTAATTTCTTTGGTCTAATTGCTCTGGCTAGAGTTTCAACCAGACCTCCAACTATACTACAGAGCAATAGTAACAAAAACAGCATGGTATTAGTACCAAAATAGACAGGTAGAGCAGTGGTACAGAATAGAGGACACAGAGACAAACCCAAATAAGTACAGGTATCTCATACTTGACAAAGGAGGCAAAAACATGCAATGGAGAAAAGACAGCCTCTTCAACAAATGGTGCTGGGAAAACTGGAAATCCATATGCAGCAAAATGAAACTAAACCCATATCTCTCACCCTGTACAAAACTCAACTCAAAGTGAATCAAGGACCTAGAAATCAGACCAGAGAATCTGCACCTAATAGAAGAGAAAATAGGTCCAAATCTTCATCATGTTGGCCTAGGACCAGATTTCCTTAACATGACTCCCAAAGCGCAAGAAATAAAAGCACGAATCAATGATTGGGATAGAGTCAAACTAAAAAGCTTCTTCTCAGCAAAGGAAACAATCAGCAATGTGAAGAGAGAGCCTTCAGAGTGGGAGAAAATCTTTGCCACACACACTTCGGACAGAGCACTAATCTCCAGAATCTACCAAGTACTCAAAAATCTTTACACCACGAACACCAATAACCCAATCAATAAATGGGCCAAGGAAATGAACAGACACTTTACAGAGGAAGATCTACAAGCAATCAGCAGATTTATGAAAAAATGTTCAACATCACTCGTTATAAGAGAAATGCAAATCAAAACCACCTTAAGATTTCATCTTACCCCAATTAGAATGTCTTTTATCAAGAACACAGGCAACAACAGGTGTTGGCGAGGATGTGGGGAAAAGGGTACACTCTTACATTGCTGGTGGGAGTGCAAGTTGGTACAGCCACTCTGGAAAGCAGTGTGGAGATTCCTTAGAAAACTTGGAATGGATCCACCATTTGACCCTGCTATCCCACTCCTTGGCTTATACCCAAAGGACTTAAAATCAGATTGCCTCAGTGATGCAGCCACATCAATGTTCATAGCTGCTCAATTCACAATAGCTAGATTATGGAATCAACCTAGATGCCCTTCAGTAGATGAATGGATAAAGAAACTGTGGTATATATACACAATGGAATATTACTCAGCCATAAAGAAGAATAAAATTATGACATTTGTAGGTAAATGGATGATGTTGGAAACTGTTATGCTAAGTGAGATCAGCCAATCCCATAAATCCAAAAGCCGAGTGGCCTCTCTGATAAATGAATGATGATGCATAATGTGGGGGGGAAAGATGGCAAGAATGGAGGAAAGATAGCTAGCATAGAGGGAAGGGAGGGGTGGGGGTGGGTAGGGGGTAAAATTAATAACAGTGTGTGACAGATACCATTGCCTTGTGTAAATGCATGAACGCACAGATGGTGTGACTACTTTGTGTACAACCAGTGAAACAATAGCTGTACTCCATTTGTGTTCAATAAAAAAAAAAGAGAGAGTATAGTTGTATTTAGAAATCAAGAACTAATTAAGATAAAATTAGATAGTGCTAGAGTGTTCATTGACATTGCTTCTAGGCTCTCAAAGTGAACAGAGCAAGGAGATATGTTAATAGGCCAATTACAGATCCACACCACAGGGTACATTCTAGTTTTCCCTTTCCATATTAAAACTATGTTCTCTAAGTAAGAATTTTTTCTCCTTTGCTACTTTTTTTATTCAGGCAAATACATTATCTAAAAGTTAATACATGCTTACTATAGAATATTTTTATCCTAAAACAAAAGAAGAAAATAAAATTACCTTTATTCTCACCCAGACACAGCTTTTGCAGTTACATTTTTATTCCTTTTTATTCTCTGAACATGAGTATATCAATATAGAAATAATGTGTATTTATACTTTCAGTTTTCAAATGAGGTTGGGAATTTAAATGCTAAATATAAAATTTTATTTTTGTGAGGCATTTTCATCCTTGTGTCATACTTTTGGGAGTATGGTTTCACAGAGTATTGCTCTCTCAAACACAGATAGGTTTCATTACTTGCTCTGACTTGGGACTAAGCAATCTTTAGCACATCATTTCTGAGTGTTAGTTTCCTTGTCTGTAAAACAGAAGTAATAAAATATTAAATAATATATACAAAAGTCACCAATTACAGACTTGGTATGGCAAGCAGTTAGCAATTTAGAACACTTTTGCAGGTTACTAAAGCAGTTATTTACATGTGTTAGGAAAGTAGCTTATTAATAAGTTTATCAGCATGCTAAATATATCATCCTAGCTTAAAGCACTTTTAAGGGCAAGAAATGCTATACTAATAAAGAATTTGCAGTAGATCTTTTTAAAATAGGTGAGCAATATGAAAACATACATAGGTATAATATAATATATAAATAAAGTTAGTTATGCCCACACTGTGTATAAATCCATAGATTAGGAATCACAGTTTTATATGCACCAAAAGATTGATGAATACTTCTGCTATTTGCTGTGAGAATGTGCTTGGTCAGCCTGTTTTTAGCTTTTATGCTTGTAACAAGAAATGAAAACATTGGCTTTCCACAGTCAACCAAATATTTGTTTTGCTGCTACTTACTCTTTTCTGTAGACTAAATAATTTTTCTTGCCTTCAGCAGCATAAATATGGTTTTGGTCCAGGCTTTGAACACTTCAGCTTTAATTTTACTTCTCTGCATATAATGCCACTTGTGTACTTGTATAATAATATTGTAAATACTTTATCTTCTGTTATATGGTGAAGGAGCTTATTTTGCTCAGGAATACAAAAATAATTCCAGAAAAAAAGATAATGGTATCTGCTAGAAATGAAAGGAGGAAAAAGCATGCTGGCATGGAACATAGAAATACAACTCTTCTAAAGAAAAAAAGCAGACATTGAATGTTTAAATGTTTAAAACAGGGCATCTTGTATGCTTTTCAATAAAAACTGGTGATAGCTGTGGTAAAAAGTTTCATCAGTATGATTTTCCTAGGTCAAAAAAACACACCAAAAAAATGAAGACAAGAGGATGGGGAGTTAATGAATAAAACAAATGTTACCCAGATCATGGCCTCATGTCTTACAAAGTGAAAATATAAGGATTTATGAAACATATTTGTTTTCAAGTATTTGTTTATTTTTATAAAGGCATTAAAGAATTTACCAGGAAATACTGATTGAGAATAAAGCATTTTATAACATTTTAACATTTACATAGTGGCAAACTGACTGTCAGTACCATATGTGATAAAGTTCATTGCGTTTCAAAGTCAGGGGTAGCAAAATCTGTCTCAACATTCTAAACTACCCCTGTCTTAAACTTACATCATGGAATATAATCCCTTTTCCTCCTGGTGTAAACCATTATACTATGAGTTTCTGACAAATGTAGCACATCTTGATCATAGTTCTTCACCAACAAATACTTATTCAACATGTACTGTGTGCCAGGCACTCATTTGGACCCTATATATACAATGGGGAACCAAAAAAAGACCTCTGCCCTTATGAACTTTACATTCTACCTGTATTTTTAAAGTTCCTGACACATTGTAGATTTCCTATCATGGTAATAAAATGTCTGTGGCAGCTCTGTGTGTCATATCTTCACAGAACAGCATCCAAAGCAGGAAGGAAAGGTAGAGGAAAATGACTTTTCTCCTCTGGGCCTTTTTATGGAAAGGAAAGTCTTTCTCCAAACCACCTAACAGCCTTCCCTTTGCATATCATTGGCCAAAATGAAGTCTATGGAGAATGAATGTATGACCTAGACCCTTCACTGGGAAAAAGTAGAATTTCTGTATTATAAGCAATCTATTACTACAACTATCAACTCACCTGCACCTGTGCTATTTGGTTGCCTACCTTCCTATAGTTATGGATGAGCAGAGTATAGTGCTAGGCCAACTCCTGTACTTGTACCTTAGTACATCTTTTCCCCTCTCACCTATGTGTAGATAAAACATCACTCTGATGGTTCTTGTCTTTCTCTCCTGCACCATCAAATTTCTGTCCTTACTGAATTGTTAACCATCAACGTAAATTAAAACAAGTAGTAATTTCTCCATTAAAAACACTTTGGCCTCACATCTCCCTCTAACTAATGCCTTTATTTCTGCTCCCCTTTTCAGAGAACCTTGCCATCTCCAATTCCTCTCCACCTAGCTCCTTTCCTCTTAACCCCAGTTAGCCGTCCATGCCCACAAGTCAAATACATAGTCCTCTTAAGAGATCTATCACCAGCTTTTTACATTTTTGACCTTTCTCCTTGAATCAACTGCCTTACTTGGCCGGTAATTTCTTCTGTCTTGTACTGTACTATATTTAATTTTTTGACCATGTCTATCAGTCCCATGGATCCATATATCATCTATATGTTAATAATTCACAAAGTGGTTAATAGGCTTCTTAATCTTCATGTGTCCCAAAGTAAACACTCATCTTACCTTCCAGACCTATTCCTCCTGAAATCATCCCTATCTCAGTTAGTATTGGAATGATCCTTGACTCCTTTTCCTTTAGCACCCTCTTCCCCCAGGCAGTTGATTACCAACTGGTCAGAGCCACAGTCATCTCCCACAAGAGATTGGTGCAGTTGTCTCCTAATTGATTTCTACCAGGGTCCTCTGAAAGTCTACTCTCAACATAACTGGGACAGTCCTTTTAAAATCTAAGTTAGATCTTGTCACTTTGTGTTAAACCATTAAAGTGTTTCATCAAAACCAAAACCCCTACATCTATCTCATAAGCTCTACATAATCTGTACCTTCTCTTCTCCTCTTTACCTCTCTGGTCTCATTTCCTTCCTCTTTTTTCACTCTGTTCTAGGCACAGCAGCCTCTTTGCTGATCTGAGTACATGTTTGGCATGCTCCATGTCTCGGGGTCATTGGACATGCTGTTACTTTCTTTGGACTGCAGTTCCTCTAGATACGTGCCTGGCTTATTCCCTTACCACTCAAGTCTTTTCTCAGATGTTGTCATCTCACTGAGCCCTTCTTGGAGTGCCCTGGCTGGCACTTCCTAATTGCTCTCCCCTACTATATTCTTCTCTATATCATCTTATCTCTTTCTGACACAGTATAGGCTTTATGCATTTAAAAGGCCTAATTTGTCATTTAATACAGAGCATTCGGATGCCTAAAACTAATCCAATTTTGTTACCAAAAAAGAAGTTAGGAGAATTATCACTTGAGCAATTGATTATGTCTAACACAAAGTCTGTACTTATGAAACACTTATATTTTTTGCCCCCACCCATTTCTCTCTGACAGAAGCCCATGAAGATGGTAGGACAAGTAGGATTTTGCACAAGGAATCTGTGTCTCACATACGCTCATTGATTTTCCTCTAAGAGTACCAACATAAGTGATAAGACCTAGATTCCCTGATAGTAACTAAGTTCCTCATTCCATAATGGTAATAGTCAGTATTAAGCACAATATTTTATAAAATGCTCTGTAATCTTTCATGTGAGCCAAGAGAGCAACTCTTTATCTTCATAAAAGTGATATGAATCATTCTTTGCAGGAATGGTGGGGAGGTGGCTGTATTTCAAGAAGTAAAAAAGAAAAAGGAAAATATCTTACTGCATATTTAAGATTCTGATTTTTTCTATATCTTGAGTTGAAGTCTTTTTTAATAATTGATAAAGTAGTTACTGATATTTACTGCCTGTATGTACTTTTTACACAATGAAACACAGAATATGTTGCTTTGCCATCAGATTCCTCCATATTCCACCCACATCATCCCCTTCTCTTCTCAGAGAAGCAACTTCACCAGCTGTCCAAGACAAAACCACAGTAAGAATACTCAAAATGCGTGATGTTGAACATTTTTTCATAAATCTGTTGATTGCTTGTAGATCTTCCTCTGTAAAGTGTCTGTTCATTTCCTTGGCCCATTTATTGATTGGGTTATTGGTGTTCGTGGTGTAAAGATTTTTGAGTACTTGGTAGATTCTGGAGATTAGTGCTCTGTCCGAAGTGTGTGTGGCAAAGATTTTCTCCCACTCTGAAGGCTCTCTCTTCACATTGCTGATTGTTTCCTTTGCTGAGAAGAAGCTTTTTAGTTTCACTCTATCCCAATCATTGATTCGTGCTTTTATTTCTTGCGCTTTGGGAGTCATGTTAAGGAAATCTGGTCCTAGGCCAACATGATGAAGATTTGGACCTATTTTCTCTTCTATTAGGTGCAGAGTCTCTGGTCTGATTTCTAGGTCCTTGATCCACTTTGAGTTGAGTTTTGTACAGGGTGAGAGATATGGGTTTAGTTTCATTTTGCTGCATATGGATTTCCAGTTTTTTATTTTTTAATCAGTCGAGTAAGATCATAATTTGGCTAATTAATGTCAAATGATTGCCAACTTTTTTGTTAGGTAATAAAGAAAAAGATATTTGTGCACTGTTATCTAGAAGAAATTATTTAAAGTTATTAAGCATACTAAATGTGTACACTCTGTATACAGTATATAATAAAATATCTAACACTAAAACTACTACAGAACATAATTTGTTTCCTGTTTAATATTTCAAAATGCATTTCTGGATTTTGTTGGTTATCAGTTATCACTGCACTGTGGATAAACAGACGTTCAGAATCAAAAAACTTGTGCAGAAGAGTGATGAGCATTCAGGTTCACTATTCCTTGGAGAAAACAAGTGGCTTCCCTGGAGCACTTATACGAGATTAGAGGAAAGAGCATATGAAAGCAGATGTGGGTTATTGGTCTGGGACTTGAGAATGAATACATCATTTTAGTAAGAAAAATGTTTATTAATGAAACTACTGTTTCCATTTGCCCTTGGTATTAGCTTAGTAAAACTGTCTCAAGTTTTACTTCTTTTCTGCAATTGGACAAGCAATTTGATTTCCATCTGCTTTTTATATTGGCATCATTGGTTGACTGTGGTTTTTGATTGGCAGAGTAAATAGCCCTCTGGGCAGACTAGAAGTTACTATTTTTGTCCTCACTATTCTTCTTTTGCTTAATCTGCCTAATGTAAAAAAGACCAAACAACATTTTATATCAACTAGAACTCAGCTCAATTGCTAGTACACATGTCCAGGGCACCATTTATTATTTCTTTTAGACATATTTTTCATGTGAGTATTCAAGTGCCTTCTTATATGCATTGGCCATTTATTTGATTTTCTTAGATCCTTTGATTTTAAAAAAATTAAAAACATTTCTGTATCAGCAACCTGTGATAGTCCATTCCAACCACGTTTCCATGTATCATCTTACTGCTATTTCCTAAAAAGGAAACATTCCCTCCAGCCAGCAACTGTTCCACCTTGTTTCTCATCAGTAGGTTTGGCACTAGTTCAACTTCTGTCAACACTATTCCATCAAATAAATAGCTGTTGGTAACATAAAGGATGAGGGGGTGTGGTGTGCATGCACACCAATGAACAGGCTAACAGTATTCTCACTGCTTCCATGTTAGCCAGTATTCCTGTACTCCTACTTGAAGTTTAGTCTAATTTAACTGTACCTAGGTGCTGGTGGTGACACTTGCCTACATAAGTATCAGCATCTGTCAGATAATACTTTAGTCATTTGATTAAGAATGCATGTCTTCTGGTTTTCATTGACAAAAATTTTAATTAAGCTTTTGTACATGCTCTTTATATAAACATTCTTTTTAGTAAGTTAAAATCCTAATCAGAATAAAGCAGTATGTCTTCAATCTGTTATCATCTGTACTATTTCACTAGTTATTAGCAAAACTGGATAAGCTTCGCTTTTAGAAAATGTTATGTAGCAAGCTGAGTTTCAAGTCATCTAGCACAATGTTGATCTCTGGAAAGCATAAATGTCAGATAGAAATGCTCCCTATGAGCTTCCTCTCTTTGCAGAAAAAAAAATCTGACATTACATGTATATATTCTTTTAATTCAGGAAAGGACTTTGGAGTCTTGTAAGACATACCACTATGTCCAAAAGGTTAATCTTCATTCTGAACATTATCAACCAACCATACTGAATCATCTTCTGTGTTATGTAATCAGTTTAGTTCAGTCAAATCATAAAAAAAAAAAATTGTCAAAGCCTTCCTTCTTTGATCCTTCTGCATTTATTATGGTCCTTGCCATTTCTGCTAAGTATTCATGGATACATAGAGAGTTTTCAGGCAGATACACCATCTTGATTACTTGCTTCCTGTTTTTTCTGCAGCATTGGACTACTTATGGACCTTTAAGAAACATTTATATCATTAGTTTAAGGCTTAAGCTAGAGGCAGACCTGCCTCTAAGTTAGAGTGTAGAGCATGGTTTTTTAAAATTATATGCTGTAATTCATTGGTGGGTCATGAAATTAATACGGTATTTCAATTAGCATATTTTATTTAATGGAATGGCACAGACCAGAAAATACCAGAGGACATCACATGTGGTAAGCATAAATCGTGTTTTGTGAAATTTTGATGTTTTAAATTGTATTCAGTTGAATATGAAATTACCATTTTCTAAAAAAAAAGAGTAGTGTCAATAATTTTATATTGTTTAACCTTAGTTATACAATTTTGTATTATTAGACCTATGCCAAATATGTATTGAATTCAGATGAAAAATATAGTTTTTATATAATTCTAAACAAAAGAATTTAAAACCATAAAGTTAAAAAAATGTCTAATAGTACTGTATTAGGCCCAGAAAAATCCCACAAGATACTTCCCCTAGTTTTGAAGGAGTTAGACTCTGCTGAGTAGATCAAGACTAAATTCATGGAAAATAAACATTTTGTAGTTAATATTTTAAAACAACTAATTAATAGTCATAATGAAGCATTATTCATGATTAGTGGGCAGTATTTCAAGTGCTAAAATTTGGTGTGCAGGTGAACTATGAAGACATTCAGAGCAATGAGTACTAATATCAAAAAAGATTTCTCACTGAGCATGGTGAATGAAGAAATCAATCTGGCCAGAGGAGAGGGGACAAAATGCTCACATTTCATTTCTATAACTTGAGTCTAGCAATCACCTAAGTACCTGATCCCTTGGAAGAAATAAGCTGTATAAAGCAAAAAATCATCAGTAGTAAATAATTTTAGTAAAATAGAATCAGAAAACAGTTCAGCTTTGGAAGACTCTTGCTTTAATATGGTCAAGGACATACTGTTTGGGAAGACTTAAAACCTCACTTTAGGGGCTGGAATTGTGGTTCAATCGTAGATCATTTGCCTAGCACATGGTGGGGCACTAGGTTCATTCCCTAGCACCACATTTAAAAAAAACAAACTCACTTTAGAGCTTCTGGTATCTTGTAAAATAGCTTTAATTTCACTTAGATTTTTCTCTTAAGAACTTTGGGAAATGTAGAAAATATTACTTCTAATATTACTATTTTACTTAGTTAAATATTAGGAAAATTACTGTTTTATAAAAAATTCCTAAGATTTAAGATTTCTTATAATAGATATGAAATCCAGAACCTAAGAATAATTCTTTAGGGAACTGTTTCATGTCTAGATACTTAGAAATATTTTTGGAAAAAAATAATTTATCATATATTAATGAGGGAAAAGTATTTGCTTTTTTTTTTTTTTTTTTTTTTTTAGTGACCAGAATTAGATTTAAATTGCAGAATACTGGGATATACTCAAAACAAAGATATACTCAAAACAAATCTGCTGTTTGTATTTTTCTCTTGCAAATTTTGCCCCTCTCCTTACAGGTTTCAAATTGGAGCAGCCTTATGTCCTAACATGACCATTTTAGCCATAGTACTTCTCTTGGGCTATTTTAACAACCTGCTAACAGGCTGCCAACAGATTTCTGTTGCTAATCTCAGATCCTGCCAGTATGTTCTGTGTGTGACTTTTCTTAAACACAAACATGATCATGTGTCAATCCCCTTCATAAAGTTCTTTAATGATGTCTCATTTCCTACAGGATAAAGTCCTTTGCATGCCATACAAGGTCCTACATGGTCTATACTTTGCCTTCCACACCAAACTCTTCTCTTGCCATGGATAACATGCTTCATACAGACTAAATTTTTCTACATACAAACTCATTTACACTTTGCTGTCATGGTTCCCACTTCTTGGAATGCCTTCTATATCTAATGAATACCAATATTTATGTCATTGTTTAAGATTATTTCTCTAAGATGCCTTTCCTGATCCTCCTTCATCACTGAATTTGTAGTGTCAGATTTTTCTGTACATTACCATAACCTGGAAATTCCCAAGATCAGGGGGTGATACCTAGGCATTGGTACTTTTTGAAGATCCACTGGTAATAATACTGTGAATTGAAAAGTGACTAGTTTAAACTAGGATGTGCTATAAGTGGTGTAAATATACACCAGATTTTGCAGACCTAATACAAACTAGCTCTTTAATAGCTTTGTATTGGTTGCATATTGAAATAATTTTATACATAGGAATAAATTTTTGAATTATTTTAATTCTATCTGCTTCCTTTTATGTTTTTAATTAATTGCTGGAAAACAAATTTCTGTTTGTGACTTGCATTATATTTTTATTGGATAGTGCTAATCTAGAATAAATCATACATACAGGTACCACATAATAAAATTTCAGTCAACAAAAGAGTTCATATACCACAGTAGTCCCATAAGATTATAATTGAGCTGAAAATTCCCATTACCTAGTGATGTCTAGTCATAATAAAATTATAGCACAACACATTACTCATGATTTGTGGTGATGTGGGTACAAACACACCTACTGCACTGCCAACTGTATAAAAGTATAGCACATACAACTATGTACAGTACGTAACACTTGATGATGACAACTGTACTACTGATGTACATGTTTACTATATATTTATTGTTGTTTTAGGGTGTATTCTTTCTACTAATTAAGAAAAGTTCATTGTAAAAACAGTATGTCATGTTGTGCTAGAAGCAGTCTCAAACATCTCATGTGTTTTTTGGGGGTTTTTTTTGTTTTTTGCGGTGCTGGGAATTGAACCCAGGGCCTTGTGCTTGTGAGGCAAGCACTCTGCCAACTGAGCTATATCCCCAGCCCCAAATATCTCATGTTTAGAACATTGCATTGAGGCTACATCAGATGATTAACTTATATCCATAGGTTTATGTCAGTATACTATATGATGGTGGAACAAATTATGAAATTGCTTAATGACATATTTCTAAGAATATATCCCTGTCATTAACCATCACATGAGTATATTACATAAATTGTTGCTAATTATCATCTGTGATATCTATCTAATGTGTACATTGGTGTTTTTCTGATCCTTTTCTCCCTCACTGAAAAATTAAGCATTACATAAATTTTTATTATACCAGAATTTTGCCGATAAAGTATTGATTCATTAATTTATTAATTCAGCAAACATTCAAATGCTTATTACATGTAAAATCTGAAAATTAACCAAAATAATGACATAAAATTATCAGATACAGATTTTAGAGGAATGAGAACTATAACCAGTATCATTTAAACCATTTGAATTATTTTGCTATTTTCCATTATAGAGAATTAAGATAAGACATGGTATCTTTAAAAATCAACTTTATGGAAGTATACTTTATATACAATAAAATTCACCAATTTTAAGTGTTTAATTCAATGACATTAGATGAAAGTGTACAGTTGTGTAACCACCAGCACAGAACATAGGACATTTCTATTATCCCTTAAATATTTTCAAGTGTCCCTTTACAGCTAATATCCTCCAGTCAGAAACCTAACAACCAATAATCTATTCTCTTTCTCTATAGTTGTCTCAGTGGAATTTCATATGAATGGAATCATACAGTATTTGTTTGACTTTTCTAACTGTGTTAGCTCTTCATCATCATGACAAATACCTACAAAAACAATGCAGAGAAGGAAAGATTTATTTTGGCTCAGGGTTTTTTAAAATGGTGACTGGTTGCATCACTTCAGGTCTGAGGTGAGGCTGATCATTGTGGTTGAAGGGTGCCGTGGAGAAAATATGCTCAGCTCAGGGCAGCCGAGAAAGAGAAAGAGAAAGGGGAGGTGGGGGAGGACAAAGAATTACCCTTCCAGGGCATTCTTCCAGTGACCTACTTCCTCCAACTTGTCCCCACCACCTATAGTTTCTACCACCTCCCAGTAGTTCATTCAGCTATCAGTGGATTAATCCACTGAAGAGGTCAGAGCCCTCTCATCCAATCACTTCCCAAAAGCCTCACCTTTGAACTTTGCTGCTTAGGGGACCTAGCCCTTAAAACACAAATTTGGGGGGAATGCTTTGTATCCAAACCGTAGAACCGTAGTATAATGCTTTGATAGTTCATTTCCTATATTAGTAGTTTGTTCCATTTTATTGATAAATAGTATTCCATTGTATGTGTATTCTGTCATATATCCATTTATCATTAACATTTGGGTTATTTTCCATTTTTAATTGTTATGAATAGCTATTATAAATATTCATAGTATTCATCTGTCTTGGGTTAATATCTAGGAGTAGGATTTCTGGGACATATGATAGTTATGTATTTATAAATAACTACTAAACTGTTTTCCAAAGCAACTATACCATTTTTCCTCTCTCCCAGCAATGTAGAAAAGTTTTAGTTGCTTCAAATCCTTGCAATTATTGGTATTATCAGTCTTTAATTTTAGCCATTCTAGAGAATGTGAAATGGTATTACAGTTGTAGTTTTAATTTGTGTTTCTCTGATCATGATGCTGAACAGCTTTTTGTATGCTTATTTGCTATTCCTTCATGAATTTTCCATTCAAATCTTTTGCCCTTTTTCTGATTTTTTATTTTTATTTTTTAAATTAGAGTTCTTTATTTATTTGCAGTGCTAGGGATCAAACCCAGAGCCTTATGCATGTTAGGCATGTGCTGTACCACTGAGCTATATCCCAGTCCCTCTTTTTGCCCATTTATAAAATCAGGTTGTCTGTTGTTACTTTAATCATATTTTATTGGGTTGTTTGTCATCTTGTTATTGCCTTGAAAGAGTTCCTCATTTATTCTAGATACAAGTCCTGTATCAGATATGTTTTGCAAATTTTTCCCAGTCTGTGGCTTATCATTTCATTTTTCTTAAAACTATAATTCAAAGATCAGTTTTTAATTTTAGTGAAGTCCATTTTATCAATAGTTTTCTTTGATGCTATAACAAATCAGTACCTAATCCAAAGTCACAAAGTTTTCTTCCTATGTCTTCTTTTTATTTTGTTTTGATTATTTTTAGTTATACATGACAGTAGAATCCATTTTGATGCAATTATAAAAGCATGGAATATATCTTGTTCTAATTCAGTCCCTAGTACCTTCCCTACCCCACCCTTCCCCATGCCTCCTCCTCCCTTCTCTACTGATCTTTCTACCATTCACCCATATTTATTTTTTTAATTAATTTATTTTGGATGTACACAATGGTAAGATTCACTGTGGTATATTCATATATGTATATGGGAAAGTTTGGTCAGATTCATTCCATTGTCTTTCCTTTTACCATCCCCCCTCCCTTCCTTATGTTTTCTTCTAGAATTTTATAGCATGAACTTTTACTTTTATACTTATGATTGAGCTATAGTAAAATTTTTTATGTGTTATAAGGTAAGGATCAAACTTCTTTTTTTCTTGCCTATGAATGCCCCAATTGTTGAAAATCCTTATCTCATTGAGTTACTATGCTAAACTATCCTTTCCCCTTTCCCCATTGAATTATTTTTAATATTTTTAGTTGTAGATGGGCACAGTACCTTTACCTTATTTATTTATTTTTATGTGGTGCTGAGGATCGAATCCAGTGCTTCACACATGCAAGGCAAGCTCTCTACCACCAAGCCATGACCCCAGCCCTCCCATTGAGTTATGTCAGCATCTTTATCAAAAAATAATTGAACTGGGCCCAGTGGCTCACACCTCCCATAATTCTAGCAACTTAGGAGGATAAGTCAGGAGGATTATAATTTCGAGACCAGCGTAGGCCACTTAGTGAGATTCTGTCCCAAAATAAAAAATAAAAAGGGCTGGGAGGGAAAAAAAAGAAAAAAAAGGAGCAGGAGGTGGCACTAGGGATGTAGTTCAGTGGTAAATTGTCCCTGGATTCTATCTCCAGTACCAAAAACACAAAACCAAACAAACAAAATCACTTGACCTTTTATGCATACATTTATCAGTAGACACTGATTCATTTTTTATATATCTGTCTTGATGCCAGCACCACACTGTCTTAATTAATTTGAATTTACAGTAAATCTTTGAATCAACCAGTTCTCCAATCAAAAACTCCTCCTGCTTTGCACTATCATGCCTTTGCTCAGCCAGGATGAGAATCAATGTGCCTGTTTTTACAAAAAGTTCTGTTAAAATTTTGTTTGCAGTCATGTCAGATCTACAGATGAATTCGGGAGAAATGACATCTTAATAATATTGAGGTGATTTTTTTCATAAATACAGTATAACTCTCTGTTTATATGTCTTTTAATTTCTTTCAACTATGTTTCATAGTTTCCCAGTATACAAATATTTCACTTATTTTTAAAATATGTCCCTAAGCATTTTACATTACTTGATATTGTAAATGGTATTTTTTGTTCCTATTTCCAAATGTTCTCTGATAGTATAAACAAATACAATTGAATTTTGTATATTAACTTAAAATCCTACAACTTTGCTAAGCCTACTTAGTTGTACTAGTAGCTTTTTTTATGCACTTTTTTGTGATTTCTTTTTAACTTGAATTTTCTGTGTCTAAAGATAATTTTATTCTATTTATTTTACATTTTTCTTTCCTGCCTTATTGCTTTAGTAGCACCTATGGAGTAGAAGTGGTGAACACACATATCCTTACCTGGTTTAGAGGGGAAACACTCAGTCTTTCACCAGCAAATCTGATGTTAGCAAAGACTTTTTTGTAGACACTCTATCTGATGAAAGAGGTTTCCTTCTACTCCTGTTTTGCTAATAGTTTTTGTCATACATGAATGTTGAATTTTGTCCAGTGCTTTTTATCTATTGAGATGATCATGTGATTTTCATTTTTAGTCTTACTGTGGAGTGTTATATTGATTAATTTTCTAATATTAAAGCAATCTTGCATTCCTGAAATAAACTCCACTTCATGATGAATTATCCCTTTTTTCCCCCTATGTTTTTAAATTCATTGTCAAAAAATTTCATAAGGATTTTTGCATCTATCTGCAAGAAAACTCTTGGCCTATCATTCTGAGGTTCATTTTTTTGTAATATCTTTATATAAAATTTGTATCAGAATGTTCAGTTTATAAAATGAGTTAAGTTGTGTTTTGTTTTTGGGAGAGTTTGCATAGAATTAATGTTATTTCTTATTTAAATAAGCTTACTATTTTTTTTTACCATTGCTTTGTAGTTTATTTCTGAACATCTTAGTTTCAATATTATGATATCACATTTATTATTAGAAATTTTTACATGAAGGTTATCTGGTGACCAGCATATCTGATAAAAATAGCTTAAACAATTATCCATATCTTCCTCTATTTTATCATTTTACTTTTATTTGTTCAAACCATTTGAAAATTAATTTAGTCCATATGGGAATAAAGGTAAAAACTTACAATTTAACAGAGGGAGGTATATATTCTCATGAAGGTGTGAAGGAGTAAAGGAAGGGCAGTTAAATCCAAAAGGCACTATTAAGTAGAATCATGTGTTATTAAGACCAGTGGTCTCCAAAAATATTTTATTACCCTCAAGAAAAGATTTTTTATTTATTTTTAAAAGCTTTTTTTTGAGACATAGTTCACATTCCATGTATTTGCCCAGTTAAAAGTATACAATTCAGTGATTTTTTTTTAGTACATTCATATGTATTTGCAACCATCACTAGAGTCACTTTTAGAAGTTTCATGATCCCAAAAAGAAACCATAGCCATTATCTCTACAGCTCTAGTCCACAGTCCTCCAGACCTAGACAACCATTAATCTACTTTCTATTTCTGTAGATTTCTCTGTTTCTGGACAGCTTATATAACATGTGGTCTTTTATGATTGGCTTCTTTTCACTTAGCATGTTTTCAATGTCCATCCATGTTGTAGAATGTATAAAGTACTTACTTCTCTTTCATGACCAAAAAATATTCTTTGTTATGTTGTTCATTTGACAGTTGATGGACCATTGGATTGTAAAATAAATGTTAACACTTTCAAAATAAATGTTGAACAGTTTCAATATATGTATTTTTGAAAAGTATTCAGGACTCACATGTAGGTACAACTAAAAGTATATATGATGTACTATTTACCATATAACAAGACAAGAATAGTTTAAAAGATATAATTAAAATAAGTAGCATTTCAACATTTTCTTTTTACTTCTTGGTGGGTCATTTTGTGCACTAGATACCTCTTGATTATACGCATTTTTTAGACTACTGCTTCAGGTCAGTAAGTTAGCTGAATAAAGATACTTTCCACAGGATAAGCATGTACAAATGCTTGCTGATAAGAGAAAGCATCAAGTCATTTCTTGCAAATTGTGTCTGGAACATAGAATGGAAGGGGTATGGAACCTTTCTGTCAATATTTTTTACTCTTCCCTTCATGCTAATAATTTAAGGCATAACGACAGAACATCCACATACTTTCAGAACACCTAAGATAGAGTATTAAATTAAAACTTTATTATTATTATGTAAGTCTATAATTTTATGATTACTATTTGGCAATGCACACTAGATACTATATTGCTATTCTTTCTCTTTAGAAGCAACTTACTTCAAGAATTAGCATTAATTTCCTTTTTTCTACTCTTCTAGCTTATTTCTGAGTATCTTAGTTGCAGTTTTATTTGAGACTTTAGGAATCTGGCTTGAGTCTGCTATAGAAGAACATCAAAAATAAGTCCTTTGTATTCTCCCTTCTATAAAACCCATAAGGAAGTCCCTTATTCTTCAGTCCATACTGTGCTAAGTTGCCCTATGAGACATTTATAAAAGAGTAATTATGTTTATTCTCACCCATTTGGTTGTGGTTGAGGAGAAAATCGTTGCAACATTAGCTCTACTACTGCCAAAGATTTTGCTAGTCAGTGGTACATATCTTGTGAAAATGCTGGGAAGACTATTGGGAAAGAATCCAGTAAACTCAGCTTCTCAGAAATATTTCTTAAGTTTGGTTACTTAGTTTTCTATTATTCAGATTTATTATTCTGGGTAACATAACAGTGTATTACATGAATAATTCATTATATACCTTGAAGATAATACTAATTAATAGTATGTTTTTCATCTTAGAAAACAGATAAGCATTTCTGAGGCATACTGGAACTTTACCCTAGTGAGTGACAGCTGAGAGTAGAATATAAAGTTGCTAACTCAAAATATTCAAACCCACTCAGTGTGTTTGCTTTGTATAGTGACTATGCCACAGCTTTAAAAAAAAATCATTGATAATGTGTCTGTAATTATGTTCTAATCCAAAATAAGAAGGTGATAAACTTTTCATTTCACCAAGAAAAAATGTATAAGATTACATAAGTGATGAATCCAGTTTAGGGAACTTTTAATAATCTCTCTACTAAAGAATTAATTGATGACATTCCAAAACAAAAGAAAATTTTTAAAGTCTTTTTCTTTAACTCAGAAAATGGGTTTTTGTAATATAGAGTTAAGATGCTTTGGTTAACAAGACTCCTTGATGAGTATTATATTTCTTTTGTATCTTTAGAACTCTTTTTTCTTTCAGTACCTCAAAAGAAATGTCCAGTGACATTAAGCCTGAAATGGCACGTGATGACCTCAGCTCTTCTAGGTTTGGAACATGAAAGCCACTTACTGAGCCTACTCTGTTTTGTCCATCTCTCCACTCTTTGAGATGGTTCTTGCTGTGTTACCCAAGGAGGCCTCAAACTCCTGAGCTAAGGTGATCTTACCACCTCAGTCTCCCAAGGAACTGGAACTACAGGAACACGCAGGCTGTGCCCAGCCCTCCATTCTCTAAGAATACATTTTCCACTGAAAAGTCATTTTCCTTTAAAAAAAAAAAAATCATTCATTCAAATAATTTTTTTCAAATGTAAGATAAATTAGATAATATTCTAGGCTCCAGACCTGAAATAGTGAATAAGAAAGAAAAGTCTTTGCCCTCAGAAACTCATATTTTTGTATGTGACTTTGGTGACCTTCTCAGTCAGAGCTCACAGACATACTCTCATCACATACTTTCCCACAGTGTTTAACTTTTACCAGGTTTCCAGTATAAAACCATGGTCTTTCCAGTGGCAACTATTTTGGTTATATTTAAATGAGTTATTATGCCTATACCGCTGAGAATATTGCCTGGCACATGGAAAACACTTAAAGTGCCAGCTATAAGTAGAAGATAAGAGTAGCAGAGCACTTTTCCATCATGTCAGCATGCCATCAAATACTTGTTATTCTTCACACAAATTCAGAATTATAGGTGGGTCCCATATAAGCAGTGCTACACTTGAGCATTCAAATTTATAGAAAATATAAATTAAATTCTGATGGTTTACTTCACAAAAGAACTTTATACATTTATCCAATTTATAAGTTTTACTGGTGCTTTGAAAATAGAATTTAATATATAAAAATATTTTTATTTGAACAAGTACTATACTAAAATGAAAAATATTGCATCTACTCCCTGCATCCTCAAATGAGATTTAATTATTTGAAAGGCGTCATAATGATAAAATCAAGCCTAGTATTCACTGCCAAATATTCATATCTCATATTTACATAACATAAACACTTTAGAAAGTCCTGTCACATGTTTCATTACATTGAGTTCTGTAACAGTCCTGAGAAGTGGGTTAAACAAGTATTATAGTTTCCATTTTGGAAATGAAGAAACCAAAGCAGTAAAGATATTTAGTACTTACCCTCACCATTTGAGGAGGAGTCAGAACTTCTCTCCAATATTCTTTCCACTGTAAAATTGCAAAACATTGTTTCCTTACAAAATAAAATAAACCACAAGCAACATGACCTGTTAGCTTATTGCCAGAATCAGCAGGCTGAGTGTGAGCCTACAATTCACAGCATTACCACTAAAATTGAGCAGAGTGACCCCCATCCAATTTACCCTGCAATTCCAGATTCCAGAAGCCCATTTGGACACAAGTAGACTTAAGATGAAGCATAGTTTGGTGACCTTTTTCCTACCTTCACTCCATCTCAAAATTGAATTTGTTAGAGCTGTCATTAAAGATAGAGTTGGTAAAGAGGGCTGAAATCTGAACTAGAATCTTGTGTACCTTGGTAGGGAATATGGTCTAGGCAGGTAAGCAATTCTGAGGCAGTGAAAAAGGGCCAGAAACAACTGGACATGGTGCTTTAAAATAGTTGTACATATTTTCCCATTTAAATTGGAATATTCTCATAGGTATCGAAAAATAACTTTACCAGCATATTTTCCAAAGTTCCTTCCTAACATTATTATGAAAAAATCCCAAGATTTTGGGAGCCAATATCTATCTATCTCTCTCTATCTCTCTCTCTCTCTCTCACTGAACTATGGAGGAATGCATTGTTCATTGATTATGTGTGGCCATCTAAAAACTTGGAATTTCACCCCCACTTTGTCAACTAACTCAGGTTAGTACTAAAATTTTAAAAAACCTCATTTAAAAAAATTCAAACAACATAACAGTCTAGAGTGATATGGCACACTTCATTTAGTTTTATAAAAAGGCTCACAAACATTTCTGAATGACTCCTTTGCAGTATAGATCAGAAAGATATAAACTATGCTGTTCAATGCTTACTCAAATGAAGTTTCAGTTCTTTAATCTGATACTCAGGAACTTTTACAATGAGACTTTTATTTTTCTAATCCCCCATCTTATTTACCCATTATTCATTTTCAAAGAACAGCTTTCCTCTTCGTCCTGTGCATCCTATGTTGCCTTCAGGCCTTGATTGTGATATTTCTTCTACCTGCTATGACTGTCTTCATTTCTCTTTCAAGATCCAGTTACACTGCCAGTTCCTCCATCAAACTTTCCCTCTTGCTCCTCTGTATGAATTTCCTAAATACTTTGTCAGGATCTCTCTCATGTCATTTGTTCCTCCACACAGTTAATGATGTATGTCTTGTTCCTTGTCCAGTGTACAAACTTCTAACATAGGGAACTGTCATTATTTCCCTCATTCCCATGCATCCCCCAACCATAGCTGTGTGTGTAACAGAGTAGAAACGATATGGACTTTGAAGTCTGACAGGCCTGATTTCAAGTCCTTGCTTTGTCATTTACTAGCCATACAACCTGAGGCAAGAGACTTAACCTCTCTGAATCTCTGTTTCCTCATGCATAAAAAAGGGGTAAGAATACCTCTTCTATTGTTACAGAATTGAGTGAAGTGAAAAAGCATGCATAGAGCTCTTAGTATTTTATCTCAGATATGCCAGGTCCTAAAATGTGCTCATATGCTGGTGGTAGTGGTCATATTTATAATTTAGAAGCCACTATATTTATTGCTTAAGTTTCTGCAACCATACAGGAGAAATAAAGAAAAATGCCATACCACACATGCAAGTTATTTTAAGGACTATTTTGAACTGGTTTGTAAACTCTTAGAACTACTTAAAGAAAATGATCTCATGAGTTTATTAGAAAACAATAGAACCCTCCTTTAAGTAGTGTTAGAAACACAGATATCTATAGTTCTTAATTTGCTGGTGTAATCATTCCTGATTGGCTTCATGAAATCTTTTCATCTTGAAGAATTTTAGGGTTTTTTTTTTCTCTTTTTGCTACAGTACAGCATACATAATTTGTAGTTTCCACTCCAGAATGACAGGGCAACATGGGGATGTTGTCAGAATGGCCATCAAACTACAAGAATTGTGGGTTACACCATCTGGAGAAGTACAAAGTGTGCTCTGTTGAGGTACCTGAGGGCAACATCAATCAGCCTTTGTGCTAGTCTAGAGGTTCTCATGAGAGACTAGGAGGTGAATGTGAGCAGGAACAGCAGACTACAGCTGATAGGTAGAAAGCTGGAGACCCCAGAAAAGAAAGACTTTCATGTCCCTTAAAAATTCTCAAAAATCCTCAATAGTCATTTGTATATTACAGTTATTTCTTGGAATCATTACTAAGAAGAATAGAGAAGTGCCTGGTAAAAGCTACTTATCAGAGAGTCCAAAAGTCTCTAAGTTTATAGAGTAAATGGCACTGTTTACTTTAGTAAAAGATATGACAACTAAGGCCAATTCAAACCAATTTATTTTGTTCAGAACCTGTCTCTGCTCTTTTAATGTATTAAGTAAGATTACTTAAGTTCATTTGAATTGATTTTAGTATATTTTGTAGTAGCTTAAATTATGTGCTATTTTAACTATAAATTATTACCAATATGATTGTTATTTGAATTATAAACTCCAAACAATGTATCCTAAAACGATGAGATAAAATTTTGTATTCGAATAAGAGTAGGACTTTAAAACAACTTTTTAAAAACTTCTTAAATCTTGAAGGAAAATAACAAATTAAGAAAATTCCTAACTGAGGAATTAAAATTATATTGAGTATATTTCATTTCATAATTGATCACAATATACAATTCCCAAATGGTTATTACATTGTAATAAAATCTGCAGTGAGTTCAGAGAAAAAGTGCATGTGGTCATGTGTATAGAAAGGAAATAACATTGGCTTGTCAAGAAATCTGATTTCTGATATTTCCAGCTTAGCATAATCATTTAACTTCTCTGAACTTGTTTTGTTCATCTATAAACTAAACACAATGAGCAGGTTGTTGATGTCTACGAACTTTTAACACTAACATTTTATGTTGTGATTCTGGACATGCTCCTTTTATAGAGTTTAAAAATCAAGATTAAGCATCTGTAAATGTGTAGCACTTCTAGATACAAACTTAAAATAATTATACAACCTACTCTTCTGGAAGCATCATGTGGAAAATACAGCTGAAAATTAGTGACTATTTTTATAGTTCGTATTCCAAAATGTAATCCAGTCTGAAAATCTGGATAAATTTTAACCATATGATTAATTCTCTGAAACAACTTGTACCTATACGTTTCTCAAATTAGATAATAGAAAACTACAGAGGAAAACATTTTGTATTATTTTATTTTTATAATTATTTTAAGTCCCAAAATAATATGAAGCAATGAATCTAGGGTAAACTATTGGAGAAAAATTAATACTTCCATCTACATTAGACTGAATCGCACTTAGTCAGTGTTCAGTGTTGAGGTATACTTCATTGTTAAATATATTTCAGGCAACCCTTAAATTAACCACTTTTGACTAATTTTCATGAAACTACAGAGACTTACTGACCACCAGATGGAGCCAGTATTGTTCCATCTGTAGTATGAAAGTATGCTGAAAATGAAAATTGGTTAAACAGAATGAAAAAATGATAGTTTTCATATTGTAGCCCACAATATGGAAAAATTAAACTTTTGACATTCTTCTGCCTCATTTTTGTAAAGTGTGCATGTATACAGAGAGACACCCCTCATTAAATAATTTCCTCATTATAAGTAAGTTTTCATTTTGGCGATTTCATTGAATGAAGAGAATGATTTTCTTCTTATTCACTTTTTGAAGGTATCATCTGAACAAGTATGTTTAAAGCAAAGTAAGTAAATGTGGTAAATATTATGGGTCCTAGTTATAAAGAGTGATAGTAAAAAGTATATTGTATGTAGGCTATCATTTTAATATCACAGACTATTTTTATTGTAATTACCTCTACAATGAATTTTCTTAATAAAGAAAACAAAAGGAAAGGTATTCTGACTGGGAGAAAGGAATGTATCATTTATCCCCAGTAGCTTCTCAAGGAAGATGGTAAAGGAGATAGTAGAACCTCAGTGAATGGCTGCAACTTGTATAGGGATTCAACCAGAAATCTCAGTGCCCAGGGGTTTTAATCAGGGGCTACTGCCTTCAAGTTGAGTTTACCAACTCCTTTCACTTGTATTTAACAAGAATCAGAAAGTATCTAATTCTTAAAATTCAATGTAATTAGGCATCTATATTTTGAAAAAGTATTCTAAGGGCCGTAAGACCCTGCAAGCTCCTTGGGGACATATTCTACCCACTAAAAGCAATAAAGTCACTTTAGACTCTGTTTTAATTCAAGACCTAAAAATGATCAGTCTGTTTGCCTATTTAGCTGCTATTTATGGATCTTATAATATATGTGAGGACTCAGCCTGGGTGAGGTTGCATCCTTAGGGACAATATAGATAGAGGCAATTATGATACAGTGTACTTAGGAGCTGTGACATGTTTTAAAGGTTCAAATGAGGGGAAAGTGTGATTCATTGGAGAGAATCAAGACAAAGCCATAAGGCATTCTTCCTGGATGGAAACTACTTGAATTAACCCACTGTTTGGCAGGCTGCTCTTCTCTTACTCTTTAATTATCCGTTGAACCGTATTCTGTTCTAGGGGGAATATAGAATACTTTTTATGTAAGATTTTTATTTCATCAAGGCATGGATATGATATCTGATTCCTTTTTATATCCAATTGAAATATGTTCTTCCAAGTTTTCTTTTTTTCTCAAGCATAAAAAAAATAACTAAGCTGGTTAAGAGCCCATATTTTAGAGCTAAACTACATGGGTTTATATTCCCAGGTTTATAATCCCTGAGATAAATTATTTAATCTCATGCTTCTACCTTCTTCTTTGGAAAAATGGGGTTAATAACTTGTCTTCCTCAGAGAGTTGTTGATTATGAGGATTAAACAAGTAATTCACCTACTAGTATCTGGCTCATAGTGAGTTCTTGAAATGTTAGCTATCTTATTGGGTTTTTTGAAGTCTGGCACTTTTCCTGAAATTAATTAAGATCTGATTTATTAAGATTTTTGAAAAAAACACTTTTTAGTTTCCAGAATGATGATAAGATAAAGCTAGATATCAGTGGCATTAATAATTTTCTATATCCGTTGAAGTCTATTGCTTTTGTTATTGAAATGATGTTTACTGTTCTTACCACATCACCTTTATTTATGTAAAAGTATGCACTTACTGTGGGAATTTTGCAAAATATTCCTTGATATAATGGATTTGGATCCATTTAAAATCATTCATAAGCAGCCTTATTAACAGTTTCTGGGTTATAATAGCCATTCAATTCACTTCTTTTGTTTTGTTTTGTTTTGTTTTGTTTTGTTTTGTTTTGTTTTGTTTTGTTTCAGTGAATGAATTTGCAGCTACTTGGGACTGATAGCCTTGAGCTCTGGTCCTGAGACAATAGAAAATGTGGATATAATACTCATTTTATAAGTGAAATGAGATTTGTGGATGGATGTCTTTGGTTGATTAGCTAGTAACCAATGAAGAGATTCAAGTGGAGCAAGGATTCAGTTTCTGACTAGCTCCTAGGGAGAGGGTTAGGGACATTATAACATGCAGGAACAAGGGTATAGGGTGCACTTAATTTGCAGTCTTGCTACAGTTTGTCATTTATACTAGATGTTGGAATGTATATTTTAACTCAGTCTCTGGTGCTAACACATGTGGAACACTAGTTAAGTAACTACACTTACCTAGACCTTAGTTATTTCATCTATACACTGAAAAGTTAAATTAAAAGATCCTCTAGGTACCATCTAGCTCTGCTGCTCTAATAGGAAACTGATATTGGATATTCTCTTCCCCAAGCACTTTCATGTACCTTTCCAAATTTTATCTCATAAATAGCTAATATATTTTAAAAGTTGTATTCTAATACCATAACATATATAATCTTTAAGTTCTCTAGGATCCTGGTATTATATCCATGAATGCAAAATTTGATACTTAAACAGTATAGTCAATGGCTTAATTTCACAAGTTAGGTTCATTTTTCCCTTTAAATTACTTTTTGGAATGAACAGCATGTATCATATATGTTTTATTTTTTTTCATTTTTCAGAGTACCAGGTTCGTAAAGGACACTTTGAGAATTTTATTTTCTGATTTTAAGTTTTAAATGAAGACAATAGACAGAACAGGCCTTTAGTGTAATACAGACCTGTATTACACTTCCCAGCTTTACCATATCCCAATGCAGTCCTACCTCTTTCTTCATTTGTAAAATAGAATGATGGATACTTTCTCCACAGATAATGTGCCTAGCAAATAAGAAGTCCTTGTGAATATTTGTTTTTATCCTCCCTTTAATTCCTACTTATTTAGCATTTATTTCATAGACATTTCAGTTAATGTTAAGTAGTCATTATATTACATCTTTATTAGTAGAGCATTCTTTACGTAGAGACACTAATTTTTTTTTACTTCCTGTGCAGTGTTATATAACTAAGATTAACCTCAGGTTAATTGCTTATTCAATTTTTGCTTAATCATAAAGATCCAAGTACATAAGAAATGAATATGCTACTTCCTGTTCTGGCAATATAGACTGAGCTAATACCAAACTTTATTCTACATATATATGGAAATGCTGGCTAAAATATGGTCTAGCCCAATTTAAATTTTTAGCCAATCTTGAGAGAGGGACAGAGAAAAAGAGAGAAGGAGAAATTTTTAGGTGCCAGAAACCAGGGAAGACATAACCAGAACATTAAGAAATCAAGCTGAGGGGCTGGGGCTATAGTTCAGTCATAGAGCACCTGCCTAGCACATGTGAGGCACTGGATTAAATCCTCAGCACCACATAAAAATAAATAAATAAATAAATAAATAAAGGTGTCCATCTACAACTGATACTACAGTTGTCCAAGATGATATTGGATCTAGAGGTAGGCTTTAATAGGAAGGAGCTGGAGTTTCAATCTCACATTTGGATAGAAGATGTGACCTTGGGTTAGAAAGGTAGGAACTAGAGTTCTCATTTTTAAAAAGGCAGAACTCTGTACCTCTAACAATCATGACTATAAAGTCTAAATGCACATTATGTATAAGGTATAGGAATCCTAAATCAAGAAATTAACATGGACAAACAAATGGCCCTGGACCAATGGAATCTCTTGATTGTCTGCCTGAAACAACTACAAAAACCTCTGAATGAACCTTTATATAATCTTGGATGCGAAGAATTCCCATGGAGTGTGATGAAGATGCTGTCCTCATTGAAAATAAGGTCATGGTAAAAAAGTAGAAAACATTTAAAGGAATGACCACTCTAGGAAGAGAGTGGCTATTAACATATTCCCAGAACAATCTGACAGATGCAACATAATGTGTTCCACATAATTGAAGAGATTTTAAAAGAATAAAAATCATAATAAAAGACTAAAGCTATGAAAAGAAGAGTGGATAAATCTGAAAAAGAGCCACACAATTTCTTTCTTTTTTATTCACACGATGCATATAATCTTACATATACATAGGGTAATAGTCTACTATCTTTCCTTCCCCCACCCCCTCCCACCCCATTTTCCTCTACATCATCCATACTTCCTCCATTCTTTTCTTATCCCCCCCAAACTCATCCCCCCCATTATGTGTCAGCATCCACTGATCAGAGAAAACATTTGGCCTTTGGTTTTTTTGGGCTTGGCTTATTTCAATTGGCATGATATTCTCCAACTCCACCCATTTACCAGCAAATGCCATAGTTTTATTCTTCTTTATGGCTGAGTAATATTCCATTGTGTATATATACCACAGTTTCTTTATCCATTCTTCAGTTGAAGGGCATCTATGTTGGTTCCACAATCTAGCTATTGTGAATTGAGCAGCTATGAACATAGATGTGGCTGCATCCCTATACTTTGCTGATTTTAAGTCCTTTGGGTATAAACCAAGGAGTGGGACAGCTGGGTCAAATGGTGGGTCCATTCCAAGTTTTTTAAGGAATTTCCATACTGCTTTCCAGAGTGGCTGCACCAATTTGCAACTCCACCAACAATGTATGAGTGTGCCTTTTTCCCCACATCCACACCAACACTTATTATTGCTTGTTTTCCTGATAATAGCCATTCTAATTGGAGTTAGATGAAATCTTTGGGTGGTTTTGATTTGAATTTCTCTAATTACTAGAGATGATGAGCACTTTTTCATGTATTTGTTGATCACCTGTATATCATCTTCTGTGAAGTGTCTGCCCAGTTCCTTAGCCCATTTATTGATTGGGTTCTTTGTATTTTTGATGTAATGTTTTGTAAGTTCTTTATAAATTTTGGAGATCAGTGCTCTGTCTGAAGTGTGTGTGGAAAATATTTTTTCCCACTCTGTAGGAAGAGCCACACAATTTCTATAAATAAAATATATAGTTACTATAATCAGTGACTCAGTTTATGGTTTAAAAGCTGAGTAGAGTCAAGGATGGTAGCACATGCCTGTAATCCCATCAACTGGGGAGGCTGCAGCAGGAGGATCACAAGTTCAAAGCCAGCCTCAGCAACTTAGTGAGGACTTAAGCAACTTAGCAAGACCCCATCTCAAAATAAAAAATAAATAAAAACTGAGTAGATACAACTAAACAGAGTATTAGTTAACTAAAATACAGAGCTAAGGGAATTACTCAGAGTATACTGAAATGAAAACATAAAAAGTGAATGTCCTGTGATTATTTGTAGTTGATCACACTTTATACTAATGTGATGTGCCCAGTAAGGAAATAGAAGAGTTACCAGCTTTTCTATGTAGATGGGTTTGTATGGCAGGTATCATTGCATGCAGCTCTATGTGCTATGTGTAATGTTTGAGTTACAGTTTCCATGCCATCCAGATGCAGCCTTAGCAGGTTTAATCCTAGTATAACAGGTTTATATAGTGAAAGATCATCAAGAGACCTCATAGCTATTCTCAAACAGTTGACTGTTCATTTGGAAAAGACATCTTTAAATCAAATGACTGAAAACGTTTCACAAAACAAATAACTAGAGTAGACAATGAGTATACCTAGATGTATGCCTAGGCTTGTCTGATCTTAATGGTTTAGATTTATGACTTTCTAGAAAAAAAATTGACATACTATGAATTTGACTGTTTCTAAGTTTCTGCATTTACCTGGTATGTTTTCCATTTTTGTAACTCCAAGACATCTACGTTATAAAAAATTAGAGGCCAATTTTTCTGACCTCAATTTGTTGCACCAAATCAGTCTTCCTGAGCCAAATTTTATTCTTAATTCTTGATGCAAAGCTGGCTTTCATTTTCAAACTTTTTATTGGCATTTGGCAAATGGCTAGGATTAATTACCTAATTAGTCTTTTCCACCTGGAATTTCTGTGAACACTGTTAACTAAATCTTGGCATTTTTTCCTTATGGATATATGAATGGAATTCATTAGCAAACTGATATGCCTGAGAATGAGTCCTTATTGTGAAGCAGTTGTGAATATTAATTTGGATAGGGAAATTGCTTTTGTGAGAATTAAAGTTTTTTTGCTCTCTTTTTCTTTTCTTCTTTTGTGTGTGTGTGTGTGTGTGTGTGTGTGTTTTCCTTTGTCAGTGCTGGGAATGGAACTCAGGACCCTGTACATGCTAAGCAAGCACTCTACCACTGAGTTACAGTCCCACCCTGGCCCAAAAATTAAAGATTTTAAGGATTCTATTAGTTGGAATATTTAAATTAGTATTAACTTTATGAAATTTAACTTTAGAAAATCTCTTAAAATCTTAGAATGAAATACCGTTTCCATAAGATATGATCTGTCCTTTTTAGTAAAGAACATTTAGTAGTATATGGCATCTTAATTATTTGGAGTTGCATCAAATCAACTAATCCTCCATGCAGGCAGGCAGACAATAAGTAGCATCAAGTCGCCCTTCATCTATACTTTAAAGGACATTGGTTTTTATTTTACAGCTGTTTGCAAGAAATTATCACAAGATTAAAAACACAGGCTAAAGTGCTACATGTTTCACTGCTAAGATTGTGTATTCTGAAAATAGGCAGACTAATGAGAACACCCTCAAAACACTCTCAGTTGCCCAACCATCTGTTCTTCCCTAATGTCAGATTTGCATAATTCAGTTGTTCATCTCAACTTTTATTAGTCCACCTAAAATTGGTAGTCAGTGGAACTTTTTCATACCTCTATTGAGTTTATCTTTAAAGATATAGATCAAATTGGAATAAAGTGATTAATATCCACAGTCAAATCCAGAGTTCCAGAATACATCCAAGTAGTTAAACCCAGAGACAGTTGTAGTTAAAAAGCATAAGTCCTAAGCAACTAAATAATCCGTGCATCTCTTTCGAACATTATTTACTAGGAGGAGCAGCAGAGCATTCACAGCTGTGTAACAATAGGGTACTGCCTATGATTTACCCATTCAACCCTGAGGCACCAAGTATTTGAGTTCTTAACTTTCAAGACAAAATTCAGTAGTTGTATTGAAGTCAAAATGGTCTCACTCGTGACCAGAAGGCGGAAAGTCTAGTTTTTACGCTCTTTCCCTCATGGGAAGCCAAAAGCTGTAGTCAGGATAAGATTACAGCCCAAGACTTGGTCAGATGGCAGTTGATTTAGCAGTTGAGGCATAGATGGCATTCTAGAGTTCTGTATAGTTCTCACTCCATCTGTTGAAAATTGTTGAACTAGAGTATTGCTAAGACTGGATATAAAGATGCGGTAGATACAAGTAGTGTTGAAAACAGTTTTCAGCCCTGTGAAAAGAGAAAGTTAAAGTAGTTACTTGATCTGGGATCATTTAAATAATGATGAAAAGCCCTACAGTTTTAACCAACTATTTCCTTAACATTTTTCAAAGCAAAATCCATTTCACTCATCACTCAGAATGCAAATCTTTTCTTTATCATTTTACATTTATTCTTATTACCAAGGAGATCTTGAGGGAATCTTATTCATTTTTAGTTGCTTGCTATCACTACCACTAATGGCCTTATATGGCACATTTATGAAGATGGTTATGACTACATTTAAGAAGGAAAGTGATATTTAGCTATTATCAGGGCAGATATGTTCAGGTATACTAGAACTATATGCCTGTGTTTTCATATCATGGCTAGAAAATACAAAAGGAATGTGGTTTCATTGAATCCTGAGGAAATTAATTAATTCCAGTTATCTTAATTAGCTTTTTCCTTTAAGTTAAAATGCAAGGAATTCAGGGGAAAAGCAAAATAAAAATATGAACATATCCAAGAGCATCTCTACTGAGGAATCCTTACCACCATTTTTAGACTGTCAATTGCTTCATGGTCTGGCCAAAAAAAAAAAAAAAAAGTTTCTTTTTTTCCTTCCATCAAAGTAAAAAAGTTCCATAATATAAAAAGAGTATATTTATATGTATAAGGAGATCAAGAGAGGCTCAACTTAAGCAAAAGTGTGCAATATCCCTTATGTTATCAAAGTCAATCATAACAAAGAAAAATATATATAGTGTTAGCATATAAATATACAGAATATGTAAGTGTATTTTGGTACCTAAACATTTTTATCTGAATGGGATAATAATAATAATAATAATAACAACTTATTAAGTGTTCACCATTTGTCTGACAGTATTTCATTTAATCTTCACAACAAGTTAAGTAGACACCATTATCCTCATTTTACAGCTGAAGAAACAGACACAGAAAGATGATACAACTTATCCCTATGTCACACATATAATAAATTCTGGAACCAAAATTCAGATCATTCTCACTCCAGGGATGTTCTAATCATGCCATGCTCATTGACCCCTTCTGTAACAAACTCTTTGTACCCATTAGTTCCTGTTTGAGTACTAGTTTTAATGCCTTAAGAATACCTTCTGCGTTAAATGAGATTGCTCACGGGTTATAACTGTTGACAGTAATGATGTGTAAAAGAGGTTAATTGTACTATTTTTTTTTCCTTTCCACATTTTTTACTGGTGCATTATGGTTGTACATAATGATGGGATTTTTTGTTTCATATTCATACATGCACACAATATAACAATATTATTTAGCCAATATAATTCCCCAGCACTTCTCCCCTCCCTCCCCATCTCCCATCCCTGGTCCCTTTCCTATACTGATCTCCCTTCGATTTTTATGAGATCCCCACACCACCACCAGCCACCACCTTTCTTTTCCTTTTTCCTCTAGCTTCCACGAGAGAAAACATACAAACCTTGACCTTCTGAGTTTGACTTATTTTGCTTAATATAATGGTCTCTATTTCCATTCGTTTTCCTGCAAATTACATAATTTCATTTTTCTTTGTGGCTGAATAAAACTCCATTGTGTATATGTAACACATTTTCTTTATACATTCATTGTTGATGGACACCTAATGCTGGTTCCGTAGTCTGACTGTTTTGAATTGTGCTGCTATAAACATTGGTATGTGCGTATCACTGTAGCATGATACTTTAATTCTTTAGGAATGGTATATAGCTAGGTCAAATGGTGGTTCCATGCCTCGTCTTTTGAGGAACTTTATACTGATTTCCATAGTGGTTGTACTAATTTACAGTCTCACTCACAGTGTAAAAATATTCCGTTTTCTCCACATCCTTTCCAGCATTTGTTATTATTCGTATTCTTTTTTTTATTTATTTACTTATTGATTCATTGAACACAAATGGAGTACAGCTATTGTTTCACTGGTTGTACACAAAGTAGAGTCACACCATCTGTGCGTTCATGCATTTACACAGGGCAATGGTATCTGTCACACATTCTGTTATTATTTTTACCCCCACCCCGCCCCCACCCCTCCCTTCCCTCTATGCTATCCTTCCTCCATTCTTGCCACCCTTCCCCCCCGCATTATGCATCATCATTCATTTATGAGAGAGACCATTCGGCCTTTGGATTTTGGGGATTGGCTGATCTCACTTAGCATAACAGTCTCCAACATCATCCATTTACCTACAAATGCCATAATTTTATTCTTCTTTATGGCTGAGTAATATTCCATTGTGTATATATACCACAGTTTCTTTATCCATTCATCTACTGAAGGGCATCTAGGTTGGTTCTACAATCCAGCTATTGTGAATTGAGCAGCTATGAACATTGATGTGGCTGCATCACTGTAGCAATCTGATTTTAAGTCCTTTGGGTATAGGCCAAGGAGTGAGATAGCAGGGTCAAATGGTGGATCCATTCCAAGTTTTCTAAGGAATCTCCACACTGCTTTCCAGAGTGGCTGCACCAACTTGCACTCCCACCAGCAATGTATGAGTGTACCCTTTCCCCACATCCTCGCCAACACCTGTTGTTGCCTGTGTTCTTAATAACAGACATTCTAATTGGGGTAATATGAAATCTTAAGGTGATTTTGATTTGCATTTCTCTTATAACGAGTGATGTTGAACATTTTTTCATAAATCTGTTGATTGCTTGTAGATCTTCCTCTGTAAAGTGTCTGTTCATTTCCTTGGCCCATTTATTGATTGGGTTATTAGTGTTCTTGGTGTAAAGATTTTTGAGTACTTGGTAGATTCTGGAGATTAGTGCTCTGTCCGAAGTGTGTGTGGCAAAGATTTTCTCCCACTCTGAAGGCTCTCTCTTCACATTGCTGATTGTTTCCTTTGCTGAGAAGAAGCTTTTTAGTTTGACTCTATCCCAATCATTGATTCGTGCTTTTATTTCTTGCGCTTTGGGAGTCATGTTAAGGAAATCTGGTCCTAGGCCAACATGATGAAGATTTGGACCTATTTTCTCTTCTATTAGGTGCAGAGTCTCTGGTCTGATTTCTAGGTCCTTGATCCACTTTGAGTTGAGTTTTGTACAGGGTGAGAGATATGGGTTTAGTTTCATTTTGCTGCATATGGATTTCCAGTTTTCCCAGCACCATTTGTTGAAGAGGCTGTCTTTTCTCCATTGCATGTTTTTGCCTCCTTTGTCAGTATGAGATACCTGTATTTATGTGGGTTTGTCTCTGTGTCCTCTATTCTGTACCACTGATCTACGTGTCTATTTTGGTACCAATACCATGCCATTTTTGTTACTATTGCTCTGTAGTATAGTTGAAGGTCTGGTATTGTGAAACCCCCTGCTTCGCTCTTCTTGCTAAGGATTACTTTAGCAATTCTGGGTCTCTAATTGAAAGCATTCCCCTTGAGAACTGGAACAAGGCAGGGATGCCCTCTTTCGCCACTACTATTCAACATTGTTCTTGAAACTCTAGCCAGAGCAATTAGACAGACCAAAGAAATTAGAGGAATACGAATAGGAAAAGAAGAGATCAAACTATCCCTATTTGCTGATGACATGATTCTCTATTTAGAAGATCCTAAGAATTCCACCAGAAAACTTCTGGAACTCATAAATGAATTCAGTAAAGTAGCAGGATATAAAATTAATGCTCATAAATCTAATGCATTTTTATTCGTAAGTGATGCATCCTCTGAGAGAGAAATTAGGAAAACTACCCCATTCACATTAACCTCAAAAAAAACCCAAAATACTTGGGAATCAATCTAACAAAAGAAGTGAAAGACCTCTACAATGAGAACTACAGAACACTAAAGAAAGAAATTAAAGAGAATCTGAGGAGATGGAAAGATCTCCCATGTTCTTGGATAGGCAGAATTAATATTGTCAAAATGGCCATACTTCCAAAAATGCTATACAAATTCAATGCAATTCCAATTATTTGTATTCTTGATGACTGCCATTCTGACTGGTTCAAGATAAAATATCAATGTAGTTTTTGATGTGCATTTCCTTGATTGCTAATGATGTTGAATATTTTTTCATACATTTTATTCTTCATAGAACTATTAAAAGCAGTCCAAAAATTCATTTGGAAGAATAAAAGACCCAGAATGGCCAAAGCAATTGTAAGCGCCTCCCCCGACCCCTCAAAACAAATGACAGAGGCATCACAATACATGACTTCAAATTATACTACACAGCTATAATAACAAAAGCTGCATTGTACTTTCAGACAAGCAGTCACATAGACCAGTGGTAGAGAATAGAAGACATAGAGACAAACCCATACAGATCCAGTCATCTGATCTTGATGACACAAAGGTGCCAAAAACATATACTGGAGAAAAGACACCCTTTTAAACAAATGGTGCTGGGAAAACTGATTATCCTTGTGGAAGAATGAACTAGACCCTTATCTCTCACACTGCACAAAAATCAACTTCAAAATGAATCGAAGACCTAGCAATTAGACCAGAAACTATGCAACTCAGAAGAAAACATAGAGTCAACACTTCTCCAGCATATAGGCACAGGGAACAACTTTCTCAGTGGAAGGCCTGAAGCTCAGAAAATAATGTCAAGAGTTAATAAATAAATGAGATGGTATCAAATTAAAAAGCTTCTGCACAGCAAAGGAAACAATTAGGAATATGATGAAAGAACCCACAGAATGGGAGAAAATCTTTGCTAGCTACTCTTTTGACACAGGACTAATATCCAGAATATATAAGTAATTCAGAAAACCCAACACCAAACAAACAACCCAATTAATAAATTGGCAAATGAATTAAACAAATACTTCTCAAACGAAGAAGAACAAATGGTAATTATACTAGTTTATCTTTTTATTTGTGTTGGAAATTTTCCATAATGAAAAAAAATGTGTTCATTTTTGTTGTTTTAAGAAAACTTTTCACCAGTTAATCCGTTTTGGCTGGGAATTATTCACTATATGTTCAATGAATGTTCACATGAGAATTAATTACACTGCACACATCTTTTTTATATTCCTGTAATGTTTTTATGGAAAAGAGGTACAACTGTGTTTTCAATTCCATAAAAACTGTTTATTCTTTATTTTTGCCATACCATTTTTTTTTCTAGAATGAATATAAGTCATTTTGCAACTACTTGTAGTTGTTTCAAAACATTCATATCTTTGATATATTGATCCTGGGCTGGTCACAAAAATTAAAATAAATAACTACTCCCCATTTGTACCCCACAACTAGCACCACCACTCTATATGATGCCTGGAACCAAGAGAACTGATTTTTTTTTTGTTCTAATTAGTTGTACATGACAGTAGAATGCATTTATATATTTTGATATAGCATACATAAATGGAGCATAATCTCTCATTTTTCTGATTATACATATTGAAGGATCACATGGGTCATGCAGTCATACATGTACATGAGATAATGTCTGTTTCACTCTACTATCGTTCCTTCCCCTGTACCCCTTCCCCTCCCTTCACTCCCCTCTACCTAATATAAAGTTACTCTATTCTTCTCTATCCCCCCCCCCACCTTATTGTGAATTAGCTTCCACATATCAGAGAAAACAATTGGCCTTTGGTTTTTTGGGTTTTGCTTATTTCACTTAGCATGATATTCTCTAACTCCATCCATTTACCAGCAAATACCAGAATTTCATTCTTCTTTAAAACTGACTAATATTCCATTTTATATGTATATATATGAGATATATGATCTATATATATATGTGATATGTATATCACATTTTCTTTATCCATTCAGCTGTTGAAGGGCATCTAGGTTGGTTCCCTAGTTTAGCTATTGTGAATTGAGCTGCTATAAACATTAATGTGGGCTGTGTCACTGCAGTGTGTTGATTTTAAGTCCTTTGAGTATAAATGGAGGAGTGGGATAACTGGGTCAAATGGTGGTTTCATTCCAAGTTTTCTGAGGAATCTCCAATACTGCTTTCCATAATGGTTGCACCATTTTGCATTCCCACTGGTAATGTATGAGTGTACCTTTATCCCCACATCCTCGCCAACATTTATTGTTGCTTGTATTCTTGATAATTGCCATTCTAATTGGAATGAGATGAAATCTTAAAGTAGTTTTGATTTTCGTGTCTGTAATTGCTAGAGAAGTTGAACATTTTTTCATATATTTGTTGATCGATTGTATATCTCCTTCTGTGAAATGTCTGTTCACTTCCTTAGCCCATTTATTAATTTGTTTATTTGGTGACAAGTTTTTTTAGTTCTTTATATATCCTAGAGATTAATGCTTTATCTCAGTTGCATGTGGTAAAGATTTTCTCCCAATCTGTAGGCTCTCTCTCCACATTATTGATTGTTTCTTTTGCTGAAAAGAAGCTTTTTAGTTTGAGTCCATCCCATTTATTGATTCTTGATTTAACTTCTTGTGCTTAGGGGGCTTGTTAAGGAAGTCAGGTCCTAGGCTGACATGATGAAGATTTGGGCCTACTTTTTCTTCTAGTAGTCAGTGTTTCTGTTCTAGTGCCTAAGTCCTTGATCCACAGTGAGTTGAGTTTCATGCAGTGTGAGAGATGAGTTTAATTTCATTTTTGTTACATGTGTCTTTCCATTTTTCCCAGCACCATTTGTTGAATAAGCTATCTTTTCTACAGTGAATGTTTTTGGCACCTTTGTCTAGTATGAGACACCTGTATTTATGTGGGTTTTTCTCTGTGTCTTCTTTTCTGTACCATTGGTCTACATGTCTGTTTTGGTGCCAATACCATGCTGTTTTTATTACTATAGCTCTGTAGTATAATTTGAGGTCTGCTATTTGTGATGCCTCCTGCTTCACTTTTCTTGCTAAGGATTGCTTTGGCTATTCTGGGTCCCTTATTTTTCCAAATGAATTTCATGATTGCTTTTCTAGTTCTATGAAAAATGTCATTGGGATTTTGATAGGATTTGAATTAATTTGTGTAACACTTTTGGTACTATGGCCATTTTGACAGTATTAATTCTGCCTTATCCAGGAGCATGGGAGGTCTTTCCATCTTCTAAGGTATTCTTCAATTTCTTTTTTTATTGTTTTGTAGTTTTCATTGTAGAGGTCTTTCATCTCTTTTGTTAGATTGACTCCCAAGTACTTTTTTTTTTGAGACTACTGTGAATGGGGTAGTGTTCTTTATTTCTCTTTCAGTGGATTCAATTCTGATATATAGGAATGCATTTTATTTATGGGTATTGATTTTATATCTTGCTACTTTGCTGAATTCATTTATTAGTTCTAGAAGTTTTTTGGTGAATTTTTTGGATCTTCCAAATATATAATTGTAATGGTTAATTTGAATTGTCAACTTAATTGGATTAAAAGATGCAGATAATTAAGAGACTTCTGGGTGTGTCAGTGAGGGCATGTCTAGGAATGATTAGAATGTGGGATAATGAACTGAAGTGGAAACCCTCCCTAAATGTGGGCAGTACCGACCAATAAGATGGAATAAAAGTTGGAAGAACAAGGAAACAGATGCATGTGCCAGCTTGAATCTTCTTGAACCTGTTCTTGATTGCTGCTTCAATCGTCTGAGGATATCGTACTCTTGCTTCTTCACTCTTCCAAAGCAGACTCTGCCAGTGATTCTCCAGGTAGTTTCCAGAAGCCTTGATCTCAGATTAGGATAGCACTGTTGATCTTTCTTCTTCTGGGGTTCTGCATCTTGAACTGCATAGCTGCTGGTTCTTCCAGCTCTCCAGCTGCAGACAGCCACTGTGGACTATCCAGCTTCTGGTCATGTAAGCCAATCTAGTAAGTCCCCTTTTTATAATCATACTTCCTGTTGATTCTGTTTCTCTAGAGAACCCTAATACAAGAATCATATCATCAGCAAAGAGTGATAGTTTAAGTTCTTCTTTATCTGTTTGTGTACCTTTAACTTCTTTCTGCTAATTGCTCTGGCTAGAGTTTCAAGGACAGTGTTGAATAAAAATGGTGAAAGAGGGCATTCTTGTTTTGTTCCAGTTTTTAGAGGAATGCTTTCAATTTTTCTCCATTTCGAATTATGTTGTCCTTGGGTTTAGCATATGTGGCTTTTATGATGTTGAGGTATGTTCCTATTATCTCTAGTTTTTCTAGAGTTTTGAACATGAAAGGGGTGCTGTATTTTGTCAAATGCTTTTTCTGCATCTATTGAGATGATCATATGATTCTTGTTTTTAAGTCTATTGACATGATGAATTATGTTTATTGATTTCCATATGTTAAACCAACCCTGCATCCTGAGATGTATCCCACTTGATTGTGGTGCACTATCTTTTTAATATGTTTTTGTATGCAAATGCCAGAATTTTATTGAGAATTTTTGCATTTATGTTCATCAGGGATATTGGTCTGAAGTCTTCTTTCCTTGATATGTCTGTCTCGTTTGGGTACCAGGGTGATATTAGCCTCATAGAATTAGTTTGGAAGGTTTCCCTTCTTTTATATTTCATGGAATAATTTGAGGAGTATTGGTGTTAATTCTTCTTTGAAGGTCTTGTTGAACTTGGCCAAGAATCCATCTGGTCCTGGGCTTTTCTTATTTGGTAGACTTTCAACAGTGTTTTCTATTTCATTACTTGAAATTGTTCTGTTTAAATCGTGTATAACCTCCTGATTCAGTTTAGGTGGGTTGTGTGTCTCTAGAAACTTGCCAATGTCTTCAATATTTTCTATTGTTTTAGAGTATAACTTTTCATAATAGTTTCTAATTATGTTCTGTATTTCAGTTGTGTCTGTTGTGATACTTCCTTTTTCGTCACATACTTTAGTAATTTGGGTTTTCTCTTTTTATAAGAGAACTGTATTATACATACAGATTAAATCAATAAAATTGTATTAAATTCAGTATTGTTAATAATGCAGTTCTCTCCAAATTAATTTATTCATTCAGTGCAGGTACTGTTGAAATCAGAACAGATATCTTTTGAAGTAATTGCCAAGCTGATTCTATAATTCATATGAAAAGGCAAAGGAATAAAACTCAATAAGATAATGTTAAAAGAAGACAAAGTTAGATGCTTTACACTAATTGATTTCAAAACTTACTATAAACCTACTGTAATCAATATAGTATACTCCTGGCGAAAGGAGGGACACAGATTAATGGAAAGTGTCCAAAAATAGACACACACATATAACCAACTGATTTTTAAGAAAAGTGCCAAGGTAGTTCAATGGGGAAAAGCCTTTTTCTAAACAAATGAAGCTACAACAATTTATCTGTATAACAAAAATTAATTCAAAATAAATCATATATTTTTAAAAAGAGCTAAATTAATTTTATACTTTTAGGAGAAAACATTGGAGAAAAACTTCTGTGACATTGGGAGGAGCAGATTTCTTAGATAACAACAGAAAGTATGATGTATAAAACAAAAAAATTGATAAAATACTGTTCATCAAAATGTAACTTTTGCTCTTCAAAAGACACACTAAAGAAAATGAAAAGGTAAACCACAGACTGAGAGAAACCGTTTTCAGAATATATCCTGACCGGGGATATACCTACAATATATTTTTTTAAGTCTTAGAATTCATTGATAAGACAAAAAATTAAACAGACATTTCAAAAGGAGACATATGAATCGCCAATAAACCCCATTATAAAGTTTAAAATCAGTTGTCATCAGAAAAATGAGTCAGAACCATAACAAGATACCATTTTACACCAACCAAAATGGCTAAAGTTAAATGATAATACAGATCAGGTTGAGGATGTAGAGCATCTCAAACTCTCTCTTACATTGCTGATTTGGGCTGGCAGCCCAAATTAATGGTGCAGCCTGTTTTAAAACAGTATGACAGTATCATATAAAATCAAACATTTATTTACCAAATGACCTGGTAATCCCTAGATTTTTACACAAGAGAAATGAAAATATATGTTCACAATCAGAGTTATGAATGTTCATTGAGGTATTATTTATACTGGACAAAAACTGGAAGCAACTCAAATGTCCATCAACTGGCAAAAGAATAAACAAATTAGAGTATCCCCATAGTATGAACTGCTACTCAATATGTAAAGGAATGCTCCAAAACCTAGATGAAACTCAAGAATATTTGGTTAGTGGAAGAAGTCAGACATAAAAGACTACATATGGTTTAATTGCAGTTATATATATGAGCTTCTAGTTATGGCAAAACTATGGTAACAGAAAGCAAATTACTGAAGCCTGTTGCCAGAAGAGGAAAGTTAACTATGAGGGATATATTTAGTACTTTATTGAACTTTGAAGCTGTTCTATATCTTGATTAAAATAGAAGTTACATACTGTATACAATAATGAATTAAATTGTATACAAAAATTGAATTTTACTATATAAAAAGTATACCTCAATATAGCTACTTTAAAAGTTCTTCCCTCCATCCTTTCCAACACTTATTGTTACTTGTATTTTTTTTATTTTGATTCATCTTACATGAATGGAGTGCAATTATTTCTCTGGTTGTACATGAAATAGAGTCACACCATTTGTGTCAACATACATGTCCATAGGGTAATGATGTTTGTCTCATTCTGTTATTTTTCTTTCACCCCAACCCATCCCCAACCCTCTTTTT